>CM076676.1:131677643-132180143 GCA_038501925.1 Xenopus petersii | reverse complement strand
GTTCAGGCTACAAGGCTATGAGCAGACACTGCTCTTGAATAAAGCCCCTGCCTTGCTCAAATTTATTCCACAAATGTCTAGGACAGGAAATGGGGTTGAACCTACCGGCTGGGGCCCTCTACTCTATTGAAGGGGCAACCATAACACTATGGTCAGATGGGAGACCCTTCTCCCTATATTTAAATGGTAAGTCACACACTCTGAGATGATTAGGTTGCTACTCAGTTAGTTAGAATCAGAATATCAACAGTGATGTCAATTGCTCACCGCCTTCTTTAGGTGACCATACACAAGCCAACATTAACTGCTGGCCCAGCCACTCCACAGTCAGGATACTTGTTGGCTTGTGTACTGGGTTCAAACAACAGCCTGCCAACCAATCTCTGACTAAACTTGGCTACCACGTGGGCAAAGATCTTTTCTTTTAGTGACCTATTGCTGCATATGTTTAGCTTTACAGGATGGAGAAAGAATTAACTGCATACATATTGAAGAGGCCAAAAAGTCTTAGCAATTTCCATAAAGCATAAAGAGAAAAGTTCTGCACTTGTACAGAGGCAACCAATAATATTGGGAAAATGTAAAGCCCTGTACAAGAGTCACAATTAGTAGGGTATGTGCTGGGACTGTATAGAGCTGCTGATAGAGCTCCATACCTATATGGAACAGCCCAAAAATTTCAGGGGGGCGGAGGTTCTAAACTAAAATGAAAGAGACCAAGGAGACTGGCAAAGCTCTGCATTCCTTTGGGAGAGATCAAAAAGTTTGGAAAACGCATTGACCAGAGCCTGATTATTATAACAATTATTATTATTATTATACAGGATCTATTATAATCCATGAACCTATATCTCCTGCGTGCTCCTCCTGAACCTATATATCCTGCGTGCTACTCCTGAAACTAAATCTCCTGCGTACCCCTCCGGAACCTATATCTCCTGCATGCTCCTCCTTAACCTATATCTCCTGCGTGCTCCTCCTGAAACCATATCTCCTGCGTTGCTTCTCCTGAACCTATATCTCCTGCGTGCTCCTCCTGAACCTATATCTCCTGCGTTGCTTCTCCTGAACCTATATCTCCTGCGTGCTCCTTCTGAAACTATATCTCCTGGGTGCTCCTCCTGAACCTACTGTATATCTCTTGTGTGCTTCTCCTGAACCTATATCTCCTGCGTGCCCCTCCAGAACCTATATCTCCTGGGTGCTCCTCCTGAACCTATAACTCTTGTGTGCTCCTCCTGAACCTATGTCTCCTGTGTGCTCCTCTGGAACCTATATCTTCTGTGTGCTCCTCCTGAACCTATATCTCCCGTGTGCTCCTCCTGAACCTATATCTCCTGCGTTCTCCTCCTGAAACTATATCTCCTGCGTGCCCCTCTGGAACCTGTATCTCCTGCGTGCTCATCCTGTATATCTCTTGTGTGCTTCTCCTGAACCTATATCTCCTGCGTGCCCCTCCAGAACCTATATCACCTGGGTGCTCCTCCTGAACCTATATCTCTTGTGTGCTCCTCCTGAACCTATATCTCCTGCGTGCTCCTCCTGAAGCAATATCTTTTGTGTGCTCCTTTTGAACCTATATTTCCTGTGTGCTCCTCCTGAACCTATATCTCCTGTGTGCTCCTCCTGAACCTATATCTCATGCATGCTCCTCCTGAATCTATATTTCCTGCGTGTTCCTCCTGAACCTATATCTCCTGCATGCTCCTCCTGAAACGATATATCCTGTGTGCTTCTCCTGAACCTATATCTCCTGCGTGCTCCTCCTGAACCTATATCTCCTGCGTGCTCCTCCTGAACCTATATCTCCTGCATGCTCCTACTGAACCTATATATCTCCTTCGTGCTCCTCTGGAACCTATATCTCCTGCATGCTCCTCCTGAACCTATATATCTCCTTCGTGCTCCTCTGGAACCTATATCTCCTGCGTGCTCCTCCTGAACCTATATCTTCTGTGTGCTCCTCCTGAACCCATATTTCCTGTGTGCTCCTCCTGAACCTATATCTCCTGTGTGCTCCTCTGGAACCTATATCTCCTGTGTGCTCCTCCTGAACCTATATCTCCGGTGTGCTCCTCCTAAACCTATATCTCCTGCGTGCTCCTCCTGAAATGATAAATCCTCCGTGCTCCTCCGGAACCTATATCTTCTGTGTGCTTCACCGGAAACCCATATCTCCTGTGTGCTTCTCCTGAACCTATATCTCCTGCGTACTGCTCCTGAACCTATATCTCCTACGTGCTCCTCCTGAACCTATATCTCCTGTGTGCTCCACCGCCCGGAACCTATATCTCCTGCGTGCTCCTCCTGAATCTATATTTCCTGTGTGCTGCTCCGGAACATGTTTCTCCTGCGTTCTCCTCCGGAACCTATATCTCATGCATGCTTCTCCTGAAGCTATATATCCTGGGTGCTCCTCCAGAACCTAAATTTCCTGCGTGCTCCTCCAGAAATTATATCTCCTGCATGCTCCTCCTGAACCTAAATATCTCCTTCGTGCTCCTCTGGAACCTATATCTCCTGTGTGCTCCTCCTAAACCTATATCTCCTGTGTGCTCCTCCTAAACCTATATCTCCTGCGTGCTCCTCCTGAAACGATATATCCTTCGTGCTCCTCCGGAACCTATATCTCCTGTGCGCTCTACCGGAACCCATATCTCCTGCGTGCTTCTCCTGAACCTATATCTCCTGCGTGCTCCTCCTGAACCTATATCTCCTGTGTGCTCCACCAGAACCAATATCTCATGCGTGCTCCTCCTGAAGCTATATATCCTGGGTGCTCCTCCAGAACCTAAATCTCCAGCGTGCTCCTCCTGAAATTATATCTCCTGCATGCTCCTCCTGAACCTATATATTTCCTTTGTGCTCCTCCTAAACCTATATCTCCTGCGTGCTCGTCCTGAAACGATATCTCCTGCGTGCTCCTCCGGAACCTATATCTCCTGCGTGCTCCTCCTGAACATATATCTCCTGTGTGCTACAATTTCTTCTTCTGTTCCTTTCTAACCTTGGCTCCTATGTTACTTTTTCCTGTGTTAGTCTCCTAACACCTTTCTTTCTTTCTTTCTTTCTTTCTTTCTTTCTTTCTTTCTTTCTTTCTTTCTTTCTTTCTTTCTTTCTTTCTTTCTTTCCATTAATGCACTCCCATGCATGATGAACCTGTGTTCTGCTCTTAACCTCTGTATCCCCCATCCTTTCACTCTCTCCTGTCCTCCTGGTCAATATGTCAGTGAGAGATCCCGGCGGACACAGCCTGGAATACAGGGATCCTAGCGGTGGAGGGAAAGAAGCAGCTTGTGGGAGAGGAGGGAGATTGGAGCCTGGGAACTAGAGGGAGGTGCAAAGCTCAGCTGAGGAGTCAGGATTTAATTCAATGCATCATTAACTAGTCCTCTGTATGCACTGTCCCCGATATATCATCCATGCTCAGTAAACAGCCGCCTGACACTGCATTAGCCTGAAAATGAATTCTCACTTTTATAGGGAAATTGCAAATCTGCCAAGAAGAAAAAAAGGAGGAAGAGAGAGAGAGAGAGAGAGAAAGAGAGAGAGAGAGAGAGAGGCAAGGAGATTGTTAAGAAGAGAGAGAGAATGTAACATAGAGATGAAGAGAGGGACTGAGACTCCTGAGCCTCGGGTTATAAGTGTATCATTTTCTTAGTGTATCAGATTCTATTGGATTTCTATAAGGGCTGTTTCCTTGCTGGTCATCATGCACATTTACTAAATCTCATCAGTGATTTAACAACCTCCTTGTGACTGCTGGACACATTCTCACTGTCTGTCCTACAGGGGGCGCAGCATCATCACAGTGACCTGTAGTAGAGTCCCACTACTTCTGGATTACTGACACAGGGGATGACTTTTAATGAGTTAGTGTGTGAGATGCATAGCAACCGAGTGAACAAGCTCCTGAGTGAGTGAGTGAGATTCACAGCTCATGAGTGAGTCAGATTCACAGCTCCTGAGGGAGTGTGTGAGTGAGTGAGTGAGTGAGATTCCCAGCTTCTGAGTGAGCGAGTGAGTTATATTCACAGGTCCGGAGTGAGTGAGATTCCCAGCTCCTCAGTGAGAAAGACAGCTCCTGAGTGAGTGACCGAGTGAGATTCACAGCTCCTGAGTGAGTGACCGAGTGAGATTCACAGCTCCTGAGTGAGTCAGATTCACAGCTCCTGAGGGAGTGTGTGAGTGAGTGAGTGAGATTCCCAGCTCCTGAGTGAGTGAGATTCCCAGCTCGTGAGTAAGTTAAATTCACAGGTCCTGAGTGAGTGAGATTTACAGCTCCTCAGTGAGTGAGTGAGTGAGTGAGATTCCTGAGTAAAATAGACAGCTTCTGATTGAGTGACAGAGTGAGATTCACAGCTCCTGAGGGAGTGTGTGAGATTCCCAGCTCCTGAATGAGCAAGTGAGTTAAATTCCCAACTCGTGAGTGAGATTCCCAGCTCCTGAGTGAGTGAGATTCCCAGCTCGTGAGTGAGTTAAATTCACAGGTCCTGAGTGAGTGAGATTTACAGCTCCTCAGTGAGTGAGTGAGTGAGTGAGTGAGTGAGTGAGTGAGTGAGATTCCTGAGTAAAATAGACAGCTTCTGAGTGAGTGACCGAGTGAGATTCACAGCTCCGGAGTGAGTGTGTGAGTGAGGATAACAGCTCCTGAGTGAGTATGTGAGTGAGATTCCCAGCTACAGAGCGAGTGAGATACACAGATACTTATTGAGTGAGATTCACAGCTCCTGAGTGAGAGAATGAGATAGGCCCACTTGAGGGAGTGAGTGAGATACGCAGGTGTGTAAGTTGGAGGGATAATAAGAAGGAGCAGTTAGGGGATGTTGGGGAGCCAAAGTACAGGCAGAAACACTGTGGGGGGAAATGGATAGAAAGAGATGGAGAGGGGAGAGAAAAACGGAAAGGCAATTATCGAAATCATTAGGCGTGGCGTTTCTTCTCCGTGCGCCACCACACTTAATGTTTAACTCTTTCCTGCCCCTTGGATGCTTGTGCAAAGGTTATTTACTAGCCTGATTCTCCTGGGCACATGTCCAGTTCTGCAGTTAACACCTTTGCTGCTGAAATGCTGGGAAGGGAAAGGGGACAATTAACCCATCATGAAGGAATTTACATATTTATTTGGTTCTCGTTCAGGAAAATTATGGCCTGTTTAGGCAAAGACTTAGAATAGTCTGTACTCCGTTTTATTATCCTTTATATGGAGCTGACATATTCCATAATGCTTTACAGAAATTCTACATCATTCCCATGAGTCCCTGCCCAATGGAGCTTATAGTCTAAGGTCACATTCACACACACAAGGGTCAGTTTTATCAGGAGCCAATTAACCTGCCTGTGGAGATAGTACTAACTAAAACATTGGCCTACTGTATAGCATCAGGCTAACCCACTAAGTGCACACTCATTTTGCTTAACCCACTGGTGAGTGCTCACTCCTAACTTCAACCATTAATTCTTTACTTTTAATTCCACCCAATGCTGAGGGCCCACTTCCAGCTCCACACAATGTCAAGTGCTCGCCCCTAGCATCACAACATTTTGTATGCTCACTCCTAGATCCATGCAATGCTGAGTGTTCACTCCTAGCTCCATGCACTGCTGAGTGCTCACTCCTAGCTCCATGCAATGCTGAGTGCTCACTCATAGCTCAATGCAATGATGAGTGCTCACCACCCTAGCTCCATGCAATGCTGAGTGCTCACTCCTAGCTCCATTCCATGATGAGTGCTCACTCCTAGCTCTATTCAATGGAGTGCTCACTCCTAGCTCCATTCAATGGAGTGCTCAATCCTAGCTCCATGCAATGCTAACTGCTCACTTCTAGCTCCATCATGCAATGCTGAGTGCTAACTCCTAGCTCCATTCAATGATGAGTGCTCACTCCTAGCTCCATGCACTGTTGAGTGCTCACTCCTAGCTCCATGCACTGCTGAGTGCTCACTCCTAGCTCCATGCACTGCTGAGTGCTCACTCCTAGCTCCATGCACTGCTGAGTGCTCACTCCAAGCTCCATGCACTGCTGAGTGCTCACTACTAACTCCATGCAATGCTGAGTGCTCACTCCTAGCTCCATGTAATGCTGAGTGCTCACTCATAGCTCAATGCAACGATGAGTGCTCACTCCTAGCTCCATTCAATGATGAGTGCTCACTCCTAGCTCCATGCAATGCTGAGTGCTCACTCCTAGCGCCATGCAATGCTGTGTGCTCACTCCTAGCTCCATTCAATGATGAGTGCTCACTCCTAGCTCCATGTAATGCTGAGTGCTCACTCCTAGCTCCATTCAATGATGAGTGCTCACTCCTAGCTCCATTCAATGGAGTGCTCACTCCTAGCTCCATTCAACGGCGTGCTCACTCCTAGCTCCATGCAATGCTGAGTGCTCACTCCTAGCTCCATTCAATGATGACAGCTCACTCCTAGCTCCATGCAATGCTGAGGTGCTCACTCCTAGCTCCATGCAATACTGAGTGTTTACTCCTAGCTCCATGCAGTACAGAGTGCACACTCCTAGATCCATGCAGTGCTGAATGCTCACTCCTAGCTCAAATCAGTGCTGAGTGCTCACTCTTAGCTCAATGCAGTGCTGAGTGCTCACTCCTAGCTCCAAGCAATGTTGAGTGTTCACTCCTTGCTCCATGCAATGCTAAGTGCTCACTCCTAGCTCCATGCAATGCTGAGTGTTCACTCCTAGATCCATTCAATGATGACAGCTCACTCCTAGCTCAATGCAATGCTGAGGTGCTCACACCTAGCTCCATGCAATGCTGAGTGTTTACTCCTAGCTCCATGCAATGCTGAGTGCACACTCCTAGATCCATGCAGTGCTGAGTGCTCACTCTTAGCTCAATGCAGTGCTGAGTGCTCACTCCTAGCTCCAAGCAATGTTGAGTGCTCACTCCTTGCTCCATGCAATGTTGAGTGCTTACTCTTAGCTCCATTCAATGCTTAGTGTCCATAACTAGCACCATCCAGTGCTGAGCAGGTGAGTAATTAAAGGCTTATAAGCACAGGGACAAAATTTGCTCTGGGCTCTAATTTTGAATCTGACCCCCTCCCCTACATGCTATCACCCATTACCTTGTCCACTATTAACTTCACCCAGTGCTGAGTGACTACTCCTATCTCTACCCAATACTGAGTGCTCACTCATCCTAGCTTCACCTACTGCTGAGTTCTTACTACCAGGCTAACCCTGTGTTAAGTGCAGCCATGTAGCTTTACCCAATGCTGATTCCTACATTCTGAGTGTTCACATTGAAGTTCACCAGAGCTGAGTGCCTACTCCTACCTTCTCCCCCATTGTTTAGTTTGTTGCCGTATATATATATATATATATATATATATATATATATATATATATATATATATATATATATATACACACACACACACACATATATATATATATATATATATATATATATATATACACAGTATATGTTATAAGTCTGTACATTTTACTAACATATCAAATTTATTTGATGAGTACCTAGAAATGGGAGCAATGAAAAAGAATGTAGCCGATGGATGACATTTAGGGCTCTGGCACATGGGGTATTTTGACCATCTATGAGTAGCCCTTGTTGATTGTTACCCAGAATCAAACAGTTGCGAGACAATTAAGAGTCAATAGGCTGATGCACATGGGACTCCCCATCGAAGTAAATGAAAAAAGCGTCACAATGAAAATAATCAATGAGATTTGTATCTTAAAGTGAACACAAACCAATAAAATGAATATTTAGCAACAGCACTAATAATGTTTGCATTCCCAAGCCCCATATACACCGGGGGAAGGATCTGGTATCTAGGGGTGTGTCCAGCTATACCTGTGTGTAATGTTTTGTGTCCCTGCAGCAGCGACAGTCTACACACCTGTACAAACTGCACCTTCCTTTACAATGAGGCAGTTGCAGGTTGATGCCGACCTGTATAATTATACATCTGTAACATTCCCAGGTCCCTGCAGCTGGCTGGGTTAAGTGTTCACATTAATTAACTCCCAATTTCCTCCCCTCCTCTTTATCTTTTTAATTAGCCCATAGCCTTTCATGTGTTGGTCAGCTGAGGAGCAGAGGTCAGATGGTCATCAGTCATTGCTCGGACACAAGGACCCTTTGAGTCTTCTTTCCCAGAGTTTGGGATGTACGTAATTAGCCAACCCACCTAAAACATGGATTCTGAAGGATCCACTACAGCACATTTGTCGATACAACCCCTGTTTTCTTATTAATTTGCTTTAAGTTTCCTTGTAAGGATTCTTACATTTTATACTAGGTTCCCCTGCAGTGGATGTCTCCTGCGTCCTGCACAAGTCTGGTCCTCTGTATAAACTCCCTGAATTAAAGAACTTTTGTTTGCAAATTCCAAAAGTTCAGATGAATACTAAGTGTGGCCCCATCGTGTTCAGTGTTAGCGAATGACCCCCATATGTATAGTTGAGGCTTATTAGGCACCAAGGGTTTCTCTTTTGGGCTTTTATGGGTGGGGGTCACACACATATTGAAGGTCATCTAATGATATTTGGAGATTATGCAACTGGACCAGCTGTCTACATTGATGAACGCATTACTCAGACCCTGGTGTAGTACAGGTGTACAGTACAGTACAGGTGTAGGATCTATTTTACAGAATATTTCTAGAATGTGGAGGACAATTACTGATGGGTGAATTGATTCACCAGGCGCCCGCGTCTGTTTTTTTGGACGCCGGCCAATTTCACCAGAAACGGATGCCAAAGGCGTAAAAAAGGCGTAAAAAAAATGAGATGCCGGTGTCAAAAATGAGATGCTGCCATCAAAAACGACACGCTGGCACCGTTTTGCAAATTTTTCGTCGTTTCGTGAATTTCTCAGGAAATTCACTAATTTTTCGGCAAAGTGAAACGCCCCAAATTCGCCCATCACTAAGCATAATTAATAAACCAAAACAGAATTCTACAGAATTATTTCCATACTGTGGATTCATACCGTTTAGTTACCATCAAGTAGAAATTACTGTTTTATTCTTACAGAAATCATTTAAAAGGCTTGTTCACCTTAGAATTAAGTTTTAGTATGACGTACAGAGTGATATTCTGAGACAATTTGCAACTATTTTTTATTTTTTATTACTTGTGTTTTTTTAGTTATTAACCATTTATTCAGCAGCTCTCCAGTTTGCAATTTCAGCCATCTGGTTGCTAGGGTCCAACTTACCCTAGCAACCATGCATTGATTTGAATAAGAGACTGGAATACGAAGTGGGCCTGAAGAGAAAAGATGAGTAATAAAAAGTAGCCATAATACATTTGTACATTTACAGAGCATTTGTTTTTAAGATGGGGGGTCAATGATTCCCATTTGAAAGCTGAAAAGAGTGAGAAGAAAACGGCAAATAATTAAAAAATCTATATAAAAAACAATAATACAGACCAATTGAAAAGTTGCTTAGTGGATATTCTATAATATACTAAAAATGTACTTAAAGATGAACCACCCCTTCAGCACCTTTAACCCACATCAGCACCATTACAATTATTTTAGTGAAGGGGAAATGTTAATTGAAACCAGAAACTCGTGTAAAACCAAATCCATAAATGTCTTTATCTGGTACCCCAAGTTCATTAAAGTGGTGCCAAGAAAGACAACTTAATCCCAAACTGTACAAAAAAATCCCATATTCATGACATGGCGTAAGGTTTTTGTTCTTTTCACTACAATTTAAATCTAAAAATGTTTTTACTCCAGTGTCAGTTGACTCTACTTTTGTGAAAACAGGGTGAAGCCCAAATGGAAGAACTGTTCATTCTAGGGATGCACCGAATCCCTAGAATGCAAGTTAGGGGTGAGAAGAGAAAAACATTTGTTGCTTCCTGGTTTTTTGACAAAAAGTCATGTGATTTTTCCTCCCCATTCCTAATTTGCATATGCAAATTCAGATTCGGATTAGGTTCGGCTGAGCAGAAGGATTCGGCCAAATTCGAATCCTGCTGAAAAAGGCTCCTGAACTGAATCCTGGATTCGGTGCATCCTTAGGTCATTCAATAAGAAACTATGGGGAATGACTTTGCTGTATTGTAGAGCTTTCTGAATATTGGGGGTTCTGAAGTAGTGCACCCCATAGCTGTACCCCAGACTTGAGCACACCTGAAGTATCAGGTAGGGGAGAGGAACCCCTTCAGCTCCGACACTGGATTGAGCCACAGGTGTACTCAGGTGGGCGGGTGGATTTACCAAAAATGCTGACTTTTTTCTGTGTTGGCTACTGCCCTAGGCATGTCCCTAAATATGAGAGTTGCCACCTTTCTGATTTTCAATCTGATACCAATAGCTAATTTAGTGCAAAACCTGGAAAAATCCAGCACAGTCTGCAGCATGAATTTAAACAAATTGCCATTTAAGGGGTGGTTCACCTTTAAGTTAACTTTTAGTATGTTATAGAATGGCTAATTCTAAGCAATTTTCAGCTGGTCTTCATTTTTTCTTCTTTATACTTTTTGAATGATATGCCTTCTTCTTCTGAATCTTTCCAGCTTTTAAATGGGGGTCCCTGACATTTTTTTAAATTTTTATTCAGGCCCTCTCCTATTCATAATCCAGTCTTTCATTCAAATCAATGCATTGTCGCTAGGGTTATTTGGACCCTAGCAACCAGATTGTTAAAATTGCAAACTGGAGAGCTGCCGAATAAAAAGATAAATAACTCAAAAACCACAAATAATAAAAAATGAAAACCAATTACAAATTGTCTCAGAATAACACTCTGTACATCATACTAAAAGTTATCTCTAAGGTGAACAATCCCTTTAAGCACAATGTTCCTGTAAGCTCTAAAATAGATTGTGTTGAAGGGGTCACCAAATAATATTATTATATGAGCAAATATCTTATATAAACCTGTAACACTGCAGTCTGGCTAAAGACTCCCATGTGCCAAGTGTAACTTGTTGCCATTAACCCTTTCTCTCCCCATTGGTAGTAACCCCCAAGCTGTGAAATCAGTGCAGTTTCTTGGGATTGGCTTCATTTTCTACTTCTGTGTTTTATTTACAGGCTGCACATGGGGCTGCAGGGGCCACAACTCTGCAGTTCTGCAGTTTTCTGGAAAGGCAAAGGGATTTGTCATCGGTGCTGCTTTTCCCTCTAATCAGAATAATATATTTCTCCAGTAATGAAGAAAGTTCCTAGAAACATAGGAAACCAACCTTTATAAACCTATCCTCTTTTAATATTTTTATTCTGTATCTATTTATTGCCACCTTGTGGCAAATGCAAGTACTGCACACAGGCAGAGAGTCCTATGAGCAGTCAATTACATGCAGCACATCCCACGTACACTGGCATGTTCTGTATAAGCCCCTGTAATATACAAATTAGGGTAAATTGGCACACTGTTAATGTGCTGTACACACTGATATTCTAAGGCAATTTGGACTTTATTGTTCTTTGTTTTTAAGATTTCTGATTGCTAGGAGCCTCAGAGGAAAACAGTGGTGGACAAAACACTCCTTCCTGCCAATCATCTCTCTGAATATTACTTATTGACAAGAACCTTATTAAATGAACATGGGCCAGTGATAGACTGTGGTCTTTGGTGTCAATATTCAAAGGAGCATTTTGCTGCTGAAGTTCATCTTTGACTCCTTGTATATCAGGCAGGAGGCCAGTTATTCCATAAAATTGGGAGCAATGAAAGGCAGAGAGGGCTGTTTTGGTGCTGTTTGCTGCCTGTGGGCAGAGTCAGACAAAGCAGCCCTGGGTCGTAGTCCTTATTCTTTTGGTCTTTCAAATTTGTGTTGTGTAGATAATGGATGGAACCCTAGCAACCAGCTGAGTGTGGTATGTGTCTATATAGAATGGAGGAAGAGTTCAGTTATTTAAGATAGAGTGCAGTGGGATGTGGATCCATGGTTCAGCTTCAAGAGCCTGCAGACCCAGTCTGAAATAAATGTCTGATGGTAGAAAGAAGTAATTGTATAGGGAAAAGATAACGGAGATATAGCTGAGCCAGCCACAGGACTGATCTTAGGGAACAAGAGAGTCACAGGCTAGAGAAGTGGATATGTGGAAGAGTGCAGAGGGTTGAAGATCATATATCAGCATGTGTAGCTCATAGGTTGAGTAAAGGGAACATAAACCCCAAACAATTGTAGATGTAAACTCGCTCAAAGCACTTCTCTGAACATCTATTTAAAAGCAAATACCTTATTGGTTGACAGGGGCTACTGCACCAGGATCAACTTTGTGCCTTTTATAGTTTTATTGCATATGGGGATGAGGCCGTTTTAAACGACTAATCTCAATCTTTCAGCTCAACAGCTCTCTTTGAAGGCCAGGGTGTCATTAACCCTAATTGTCTGTGCACTTCCTTTGATTGGTTAAAGGATAAGCAAACCTTAAAAATAAGTGAATTGATGAGGGTGCTATTTGAAACACTTTTGCAATGTGCATTCATTATTTATTTATTTTTAATTCCAAGATATTAAAGGATACATGTACTGTTAACATGAATGTATTTTGTTCCAACAGCGCCTGGTCATTTTCCAAACAGTCTGACCACCAAGTAGTCAAGGAAGTTGTCAGGGGAAAGAAAGAGGCTGCTCTGATGTTCTTCTGCTAAGGAAAAAAAGTTAGAAACCTTTCTCAAATCTTTCCTAAGCAGAAGAACATCAGCGCAGTCTCTTTTTCTTTTTGTGGTGAATACAGCCCCATTGAAAATAATTCAGTGCGTCTACTCTGTGGCTGAACGCATGAAACCGGAATGCAGGGGAGCACAGCTAAAAATGCTCGTCTGTAAGAGCCCTTACAGAGATTATGTGTCATTATTTTCTAAAACTCCTGTCTATTTATTAGTTTCCTTTAAGCACATTCCGGAGCACAGAGAAATATATCAGTTTTGGGAAATCTGAGTGTTGCAATGGCAGGACTCACCTTCCCTTCTGTTTGCAGAGAAGCAGACACTTCACACAGTGCCTTTAAGTTGTGCCAAAAGATTTTTTTCTACTAAAACATGCAAAGTACCCAACCCAAAATGAATAGTTGATATTAACTGCCCCTTGAATTCATTTCCCAGCCTTTTGCAGCATCTCTCAGTATGCTTTTATTGTCCACAAGCAAAACTGGCTCATTCAGGCTTAGGGCAGATTTACTAAAGGGTGAAGTGACTAATGCTGGTGAAGATTCGCCAACGTTACTGTTTTCAGGGACTTCTCAGATTTACTAATGGGCGCAGGCGTAGACACTAGCAGTGATTGCACTCTATCGCCAGGCAAATTTTTGCCAGCTCAGACCATGCAAAGTGCTCTGGAATGCACAGATCTTCCTCATTCTTCTGTTACTTACATCATATTTTTTAGTGGAAAAAGTTTCAAAGTCCAAAAAACGCTGGCGTCTTTTCCTTTTTTCAGAGTGATAGGCTGCAAAAGTCCTTACATTTTTTGGGTAACCGGTTTCTCCCATACATTTTCTAACATATGGAGCATTAACTATACACAGGGCTCATGTGTAGAGCATTATAACAATTCTATTTACTTTATTAAGGTTCCCTGGACTTGTGTAATGTAATGTATTTGCTGCAACAAATACGTCTATTCAACCTTAAATTTCCCACCGTATGCAAATTAGCCTGTTGGAAGGAATTTGTTGTTTTCCTTCATGTTATTTTGGCTTCTGATAAGCCAGGGAGCATCAAATAGCTTTCTTTGAACAGGTGAATATTCGGGGAGTGATTGAAGGGACTGGAGAGTCGGGAAGGTCATGGCAGGGAATTCCAGAAAGAGGCAGAAGCTCAAGAGAAATCTTGCAGTTAAGAGTGGGATGAGGCAATGAAAGGAGAGGTCACAGCTGAGGAGCGTGGGGAGAAAATGAAGGAGTGAACTTGGAGATGAGACCAGAGACTTCTGAATTCAGTTTGGGATTCATCTGAATCCCAGGAACAGGGAAAGTCCTTTGTTTCAACAAAACAAATCTATATTTTGCTTTACATTGGCCTGTATTGTGCTGGGTCACTGAAGTCAATTTATGTTATTTATACCAAGTGCATTCAAACTTTAACAGGTGTAATGGGTAGAAGGTGGGATGGGGGGGGTTCATTTAAAGCCATGGCTGCTGAACAGTAGAACATTCTTACTTGATGACACTCTCATGAAGCTACGCCACTGCTAGAAGTGTCTGAAAGGAAGGTTTTGTTGCTAAACTGTAACTTTAGATGTTGTGGTAGCCACAATGGAAGCAGACCCCATGGATGAAGAAGGGGGCCTGGACTTCGGGGTCAGCTGCCCCTGTAGTTGCAGAAATCTTCCCATTCCCAGTCATTCTCCAACCTGATAGTGAGCTGGCAGCGGTAGTAGGTAGGGGAGTCAGTGAAGGGTAGTTACAGCACTGGTGACATGGTTTCTTAAACTGGAGGTTTATTGGCTTTATCTACTTCTTTTGGACAGTAATCACTAAGCCAATAGATGCAGCAATACATTTAACAGAATTAAAGGAAAACTATACCCCCCAAACAATGTAGGTCTCTATTAAAAGATACTGAGTAAAACAGCTCATGTGTAAAACCCTGCTTCATGTAAATGAACCATTATCATAATAATATACTTTTTTAGTAGTATGTGCCATTGGGTAATCATAAATAGAAAATTGCCATTTTAAAAAATAAGGGCTGCCCCCTGAGATCGTAAGATTCACTGCACACATACAAACCACATGTAAGGTCACATGAGCCAATTAACAGACAGAGTTGTGCCTTTTGCTTCCTCACTTCTTCCTGTTACAGTTAGTGTTGTAGTATTTCTGGTCAGGTGATCTCTGAGGCAGCACAGAATGGTGGTTCAAGGCAAGAGATGTAAAAGGGCAATATTTATGTAAATATATATTCCAGTTTGGTAAGATTCTTTAATATGTCATTCAATTTGATATAAACTATCTGTTGCTTAAGTATTCATTTTTGGGGTATAGTTTTCCTTTAATTGTTCACATACCCAGCCATGTTGCAAATAGATGGGACACTACTGTGATTTCAGATTCCTTTCAGTGGAAGATTCTCAGGGACAAGAAATAGCAACTGAGAGTCCCTTCCCAACTGTGGTTTCCTGGGGGGAATACTAACCCATATACCTCTCTTTGGTGGAGCAGAGGACTGCTCTTGCTCATTAGTCCTGACTCTCTTACATCCCTGGGATGTACTATCACAGCAGCTAGTCTGTTACTTGCTAAACCTCATTCACAGGGTCAATGTACTCCTGTACTTTTACAAAGTGTTGGTTACTTTGGGGCTTGGTCTTTGACTCCTGTAATCCACCTCAGATCCTCTGGCAGATCCAACTCCTGCTAGAGTGCAGTCTAGAAACATAGAAAGACCCATGTGCTAACCTATGGGCAGGTCACAAGATCCCAGGGACAATGGGGGAAACCTCCCTCCCACAAGACATAGGTGAGAGAACCAGAACTTCCTAAGCAATAGAGGAAATATCCCTTAAAGCAGTGCTGTCTAATTTCTGTGTTATTGAGAACCAACATTTTTCTGGCCTACATGGTGGAGGGCCTATAATAGAAGCCAGTGTTGACCACTCCCTGTTTTTAAACCACACCCACTTTAAACCACACCCATGTTACCACAAGACCATATCCGCATTAATATGTGGTAGCACGCCAAAAAACCAAATGGTTGGTGCTCACTGCAGGGATATCACTTATCACTCATATTTGAAAAAAGTTGTCATATTAAGACATACCCTTAAATCCATATACCTCCTCATTCCCTGTGGATAACACAGTATCACCAGTACCAGGCTTATGTTCCACAGGCAGAGTATGTCACATACAGGCAGAGAAAGGCACACACACAGGCAGAGTATGAATTTTAGAAAAGCTCATTTTAGTGCCCTACAGAGTATTGATTGGGGCATTACATTTTCAGCTAAAAACACAGAACAGAAATGGTTGTCATTTAAAATGATATTAAATCATTACTGTTCTCAATTTATTCCCTTAAGGAGTAAATGTAGAAGCTCTAAGAATCATCCTATGTGGCTTAATACAGAAGTAAAGAAGTTAATAGGAAAGAAGAGAAAGGCATTTAAAAACTACAAATCTGTTGGGTCAGAAGCTGCATTTAATGAATATAAACACTAATAAATGTTGTAAATCAGCAATCCGGAAGGCAAAAAAAGGAAATGAAGAGTTAATTGCGGTGGAGGTGAAAACGAACCCTAAAAAGTTTTTTACACATATTAATAGTAAAAAGATGCAGGTTGAGAGTGTTGCTCCATTAAATAATGGTACCAGTATGGTTGTAACAGATACAGAAAAGGCAAATGTGCTAAATCAGTTCTTTTCTTCAGTGTATACAATAGAGGAGTCTGAGTTCCCAGGCTCACTTTATAGCTGCACTAATGGCTCAGCTCAATCTAGTCAGTGGCTGACTCAGGATATGATTCATAAAGCTTAATTACTGTAAACAAGGCTCCAGGGCCTAATGGCATACATCCCCGGGTTATAAGAGAGCTTAGTTCAGTTTTAGACCAGCCCCTATTTCTGATTTTCTCAGATTCACTTTCATCTGGTATGGTGCCTATGGATTGGAGAAAAGCTGATGCTATTCCCATATTTAAAAAGGGATTACGATCTCAGCCTGGCAATTATAGGGCAGTAAGCTTGACATCTGTGGTGGGCAAATTATTTAAAGGCTTGTTAAGGGATCACAATTAAAATTATGTCCTAGTCAATGGCATTTTGAGCAGCAATCAGCATGGCTTTATGAAGGATAGGTCATGTCAGACAAATTTGATTGCATTTTATGATGTGGTAAGTAAGATTCTGGACAGTGGGGGGGCAGTAGATGTGATCTATTTGGATTTTGCCAAAGCGTTTGATACTGTGCCCCACAAACGACTGCTTTCTAAACTAAGGTCTGTTGGGCTTAATGAAGTCGTTTGCACATGGATAGGAAACTGGCTACAGGATCGGGTACAGAGGGTGGTTGTTAATGGGACATTCTCTACTTGGAGTAAGGTTCTTAGTGGGTTTCCTCAGGGCTCGGTATTGGGTCCACTTTTATTTAACTTGTTCATTAATGACTTAGGGGAGGGTGTTGTAAGTAATGTATCAGTGTTTGCAGATGACACAAAACTACCCAGCCCAATTAATTCCATCTATGATGTGGCATGCTTGCAACATGATCTTGACAAACTGGCAATCTGGGCAGCTAAGTGGCTAATGAGATTCAATGTTGATAAATGTAAAGTCATGCACCTGGGATGTAAGAATATCCACTTATACCCTTAATGGGACTGCACTACGCAAATCCATAATGGAAAAGGACCTTGGAGTCCTTGTAGATGATAAACTTGGCTGTAGCAAGCAATGCCAGTCAGCAGCATCAAGGGCAAATAAGGTGTTGAGCTGTATTAAAAGGGGCATTGATTCAGGGGAGGAGGGGGTCATTCTTCCACTGTATAGAGCACTTGTAAGGCCCCATCTAGAATATGCCGTACAGTTTTGGTCTCCATCACTCAAACAGGACATTAGTGTATTAGAGAGGGTACAGAGAAGGGCAACTAAGCTGGTAAAAGGTATTGAAAATCTTAGCTATGAGGAAAGACTGGCCAAATTGGGGATGTTCACGCTGGAGAAGAGGCGCTTAAGGGGTGATATGATAACTATGTATAAATACTGTATATAAGGGGATCATATAATAATCTCTCTAATGCTGTATTTAACAATAGGTCTTTCCAGCTGACACAAGGTCACCGATTCCGATTAGAAGAAAAGAGGTTCCGTCTAAATATTCAGAAGGGGTTTTTTACAGTGAGAGCTGTGAAGATGTGGAATTCTCTCCCTGAATCAGTGGTACAGGCTGATACATTAGATAGCTTTTAGATAGTTGATCCAGGGACTAGTCCGATTGCCATTTTGGAGTCAGGAAGGATTTTTTCCCCCGCTGAGGCAAATTGGAGAGGCTTCAGATGGGGTTTTTGCCTTCCTCTGGATCAACTAGCAGTTAGGCAGATTAAAAAAAAACTAAAAGGTTGAACTTGATGGAAGTGTGTCACACTCAGGCACAGCAGCGCACACACAGGCAGAGAAGGGCACAACCAGGCAGAGCAGGGCACACACAGGCAGAGCAGGGCACATGCAGGTAGAGTAGGGCACACAGGCAGAGCAGGGCACACACAGGCAGGGAAGAGCACACACAGGCAGAGTAGAGCACACACAGGCAGAAAAGGAACAAATGGAAAGAGAAGGGAACACACACAGGCAGAGAAGGGCACACACACAGGCAGAGAAGGGCACACACAGGCAGAGAAGGGCACACACAGGCAGAGTATGTCACACACAGGCAGAGAAAGGCACACACACAGGCAGAGAAGGGCACACACAGGCAGAGTATGTCACACACAGGCACTGGATTCCATGGGCTTAAGATCAGGTTTCAGGGGACCATGACATTGAAATAGGATGCTAGGAATTGTGGTCTTGAGCACAGGACCTCTGGAGTCACGGCTTTGATGAAAGCATTCTGGAGATCATGACCTTGAGAACCAAATGTTATGAATCGTGACCTTGAGTTGCGGATACTAAAGCAATAGCCTTCATCACAGGACTCAAGGAACTATAAACTCATATACAGAGTGCTAAGAATCGTGGTCTCCTTGAGTTGAGGATACTGGAAAGTGGAAACCATGGCCTTGATCACAGAATGCAGGGAACCATAACCTTGTATACAGGATGCTGAGAATCATGGTCTACTTCAGTTGAGGATACGGAAAACCATGGTATTGAGTATAGGACACATGGAATCATGGTCTTGAGGATAGAATTTTGTAAATTATGGCCTCGAGTACTGGAAACCTGAAATCGAGATCTTGAGAAGATGATGCTTAGAATTGTGAACTTGAGAACAGGATTTTGGGAATCATAACCTTAAGGAGAGGATACTGGAAACCATGACCATGACAAAGGGGCACTCGAAATTCTGGCAACAACTAGTCAAGAGAGGCCATTTTACAGAAACATGATAAGAACCATGACAAAAATAGATGAATTTTGCCCAAAGGGCTTGGTACAATGGAATGCATTGTCTGGTTGAATCAGATTGTTATCAGATTGTTAGCAGCTCAGACACAGACTACATAAAGAGCTGATATGTTGCTGTTATTTCCAGTATGGAGGGTTTAGACTGGCTATTTGTGCAATACACATAGTGTGCAGATGAGAAGTATTTGCAGAACACTCCATAAACCTGAGTGGCCTCTTGCCTAATATTAAAGTGGGCTCTTAAGATAATAATTTCAGAAGAAATTGGATATGTACCTGGTAGGAGAGGCAGCAGAATGACACAGTAAGGGAAAGTGTCCTGTGCATGGTATTAGCAGGTATTAGCAGGTATTAGCAGGGGCTAGAGGAAGTCTAAGGGTAATGAGGGAGCTATCTGATTGGACTTTTTGGCAGGTATTGACTATGCAGCAGCAGACACATTGTAGTGTGTGCACTTCAGGTGTGTAAGCATTACACTCATAAGCGTTGACTCAGCCCAGTGTAAGCATTGGGACACTTCTGGGAAAGCCTTTCTACATCATTAACCCCCACCCCAAATATATAGAGCCAACACCTCAGAGATCCTACTCACTACACTGCAGAGATGGAAGGGACACGCCTGATCTGGCTACTTACCCTGTGTGCAGCTGCAGGTAAGGATCCATCAGTACAGATTTGTATATTGTCCACCCAGTGCTCCTCCAGCTTTTGTTTGAGACTGATATCCCCCAGCATACCCAGACAGGTAAAAGTATAAACTTAATTTCATGACCATGGGTTAGATAGACGTCCTATGGCAAAGGTCTGTTACTAGTTTGCCTACGCTGGATCTGCTTCTCTACAGCAGAGTTTGGAAACCTTTGGCCCTCAGTCTGTTACTGAACTACAATTCCCAAAATTCTACCCAAAACCAATGGTTGAGAATCACAATTAAGCAATATCGATTGTGCACCCTTGCACAGAATCTGATTTAGTCTTAGTTCATCATAGATCTTAATTGCTCTTTGTAGTAGTGCTTTCTTTCTATTTGATTTTTGACCAGAGTCCCCATTTTAGATGCTGTTAAATAGGGTTCTTAATCTTACTGGGACAAACACTACCTTTTAGTTCTTAAAGGAACAGTAAAGTAAAGGTAAAAAAGTAATTAGAATATAATGTACTGTTGCTTTGCACTGGTAAAAGTTATGTTTATTGTTTTAGAAAGACTGCTATAGTTTATGTAAATAGGCTACTGTGTAGCCATGGGGGCAGCCATTCAGGATATAAAGGAGAAAAGGCACAAGTTACTTAGCAGATAACAGATAAGCCTTGTTATAGAATACAGTTGGATTCTACAGATTGTATCTGGTATCTGCTATGTAACCTGTGCTGCCCCGATGGCTACACAACAGCTTGTTTATTTAAACTATAGTAGTTTTTCTAAAGAAAACACCACCTGTTGTACCAGTGCAGGGCAACAGTAAATTGTATTGTCATTCCTTTAAAACACTTTGTTTGGTGTTATTGTTCCTTTAACCTCTGTTAAGTGCTCAACAATTAGATGTAATCAGTAGGTGTAATCGGTGTCATACAGACCGAGAGAAGGGGTGATGGGAAATGTCCTTGGCTGGGGCCCATCATGAAATCATCTGGTACCATGGCCAGTCTGACCCTAAGTTATCTAAACTTACTTTTCATCAATCTGGAAGCATCTATTACTGGATATAAATTGATATTCTGGCAACTTGTGTAATGTGAGTCTTTGTTTCCTCTCCAGTTCTGTCTGGGAAGGTCCCAGTAAAGGACGACTGCGCCCTGGGCCCGGAGTTCTGGTGTCAGGACCTGATGACAGCAGCTCAATGTGGAGCCGTGGATCACTGCAAGCAAAGCGCCTGGTTAGGAATAGTAAGTGCACTGGCAACTGTCCTCATGATCCTCTGATAGCACTCAATGCAGGTTACTGACCTTTAAAGCAAGACTGTTTCTATAAAGGAAGCAGAACCTGCAACTGCTGGGTTTCCAGTGAGGCACTAACTGTCAAAGGGGTGGTTCACCTTTAAGTTAACTTTTAGTATTTCATAGAGCAGCCAATTACAAGCAACTTTTAAATTAGTCTTCATTCTTTATTTGTTATCATTTTTTTAATTATTTGCCTTCTTCTTCTGACTCTTCCCAGCTTTTAAATGGGGGTCACTGACCCCATCTAAAAACAAATGCTCTGTAAGGCTACAAATGTATTGTTATTGCTACTTTTTATTACTCATCTTTCTATTCAGGCCTCTCCTCTTCATATTCCAGTCTCTTATTCGTATAAGTGCATGGTTGCTTGAGCAATTTGGACCGTAGCAACCGGGTTGCTGAAATTGCAAATTAGAGAGCCACTGAATAAAAAAGAAAATAACTCAAAAACCACAAATAATAAAAAAGAAGACCAGTTGCATATTGTCTCAGACCATCCCTCTCTATGTCATACTAAAAGTTAACTCAAAGGTTGAACCCGTTTAAGCCGTTAAATACATTCTCCTAAAATTTAAAGGGGGTCATAAATGACTGTAGTTAGAAATCACGATAATATTTCACATGCCAGGGACTTATTCAGTATGGGCTGGGGAGAAGCAATTTGGATCAAATACAGTCAATAGGACTTGGAGTGATCCTGGGATTATCTGCTCCTCCTGGCACCCGTATCCCATGGACTGGGACTCCTGCGCCTTCTCTAGATTTCATTCTGCAGTATCTCATGAGTAACCGGGTAACATATGCTGGAAAAGAATTGCTATGGGCAAGCAACAGTTGTGCAAAAAGTGTAACATTGCCCTTTGTAATAAATGGAATTGTTTGTTCACTGGTTCTGCTGCTTTTGTTTATCCCAACCTGTCTCTCCCAAATCCCATAGGATGTGCTGTGCGTGCAGTGTAAGCAGATTGTGAACATCTTGCTGGACATGGTGAAGGCATCACCCATCCAGGTAACTGGTGATTCTAATGGCTGGGAAAGGCACACAACACTCATAAATTGATTTTGTGTGTGTGTACGTGTGTGTGTATAGAATTCCATCTTCTGACCCAACACTGTCTCGGCAGGACACCATAAAGAAATTCCTGCACAAGCAGTGTTCCCATCTCCCTGTGGTGCCTCTCATTGCTCAGTGCAACTTGCTGGTGGATCAGTATGAGTCTATGATGGTCGCTGTCTTGGAAAAACAAGTGGTAAGTAGAAGCTTCCCGGTCAGTCATGTCACATACACTTTAGGGGTACCCAATGTAGATACAGTGAGCAGAGACGGGTCACTCTTTTGCTACCAAATAGGGGTGAGGTTAGGGCACTTCAACAAGATACAAAAAAAAGAAGGCATTAGCAAAATGTCCTAAAATTGTCCTGTGTGAATCTATACTACTGGTATAGGAATTCTCCTTCTCCATGGACTTGGCCCAGATTAGTAGCAGAAGGGGTAGGTACAGTTTATCAGGTGGGCCTCTGAAAGGGCAGATCTCACACACCCACGGACAAGCTGACTTCCAGGAATTCTGGGGGGGGTTAAGCTAAACATCACAATAAGTCTATATCACACAGCAGTCTGCTTTTATCTTCATTTCTAAGCAATCCCAGCAGCCTCCTACCTACATGCTGGGGAAACAGCCACCAACAATATATCTGGTCACTATAGTCCAGGAGCTGGAACAGACTTTCACACTGAAGAAGTTAAGGGGATACATGTTTTTTTTAAAACGCATCAGTTAATAGTGCTGCTCTAGCAGAATTCTGCACTGAAATCCATTTTTCATACGAGCAAACATGACATGGGGCTAGACATATTGTCAGTTTCCCAAGTGCGCCCAGTCGTGTGCTCTGATAAACTTCAGTCACTCTTTACTGCTGCACTGCAAGTTGGAGTGATATCAGCCCCTCCCTTTCCTCCCAGCAGCCTAACAGAACCAGGTCCGTACTGAGAATTAAAATAGGCCCTGGCATTTTAGGTACACAGAGACCCAATCAGCCCACACAGAGGCCCAAACAGCCCCACCAGCCCACTAAATGCTGACTTTCTATGGCACCTTATAGCAGTCCCTCTGGCATTTGCCAGAACCCACAGATTACCAGTCCGGGCCTGAACAGAACAATGGGAAGGTAACCGGATAAGAGCTCCCTGACACAAGATAACAGCTGCCTGGTAGATCTATGAACAACACTCAATAGTAAAATCCAGGTCCCACTGTGACACATTCAGTTACATTGAGTAGGAGAAACAACTGCCAGAAAGCAATTCTGGCTCTTTCTGAAAGCACATGACCAGGCAAAGTGACCTGAGATGACGCCTACACACAGGCTCAGATTTGTGGAAAGGCCACCTAGGGTGGCAGGATTTTAGGGGGGCGGCATGCGGCCCAACCACACTCACATTGATTCAAAAACACTGGGAATGTGCTGGAGATACAACAATTTTGTTAAATTTCCTATGCGCCAATCCCCATTGCTCCGGTCCAGATGATAAAAGGGGAGGGGACAGGGGCGACAAACGGCAGTGGGCCTAGGGGCGCCCACTATGTAAATCCGGCCCTGCCTACACACCAATATTATAACAAAAAATACACTTGTTGGGTTAGGAATAAAAATGTATATTGTAGAGTGAATTATTTGCAGTGTAACAGTGTAATTTACAAATAAAAATTACACCATAAAAATCAAAACAGAATCCCTTTAACATTTAGTATCTTATAGAATGACTCAATCTAAGCAATTCTTCAATTGGTCTTCATTTTTTCTTTTTTATATTTTTTTTAATTACTTGCCTTTTTCTTCTTACTCTTTCCAGCTTTCCAATGGGGGTCACATACCTCTGTAAGGCTACAAATGTATCATTATTGCTACTTTGTATTACTCATCTTTCTATTCAGGCCTCTCCTATTCATATTCCAGTCTCTTATTCAAATCACTGCATGGTTGTTAGGGTAATTTTGACCATAGCAACCAGTTTGCTGAGATTGTAAACTAGAGAGCTGCTAAATAAAAAACTAAATAACTGTAAAAATACAAAAAATGGACCAATTGCAAATTGTCTCAAAATATCACTCTCTACATCATATTAAAAGTGAACAACCCCTTCAAAAACCCACTACACACCTCTGCCCCACAAGGTCCTTAATGAGTGCATGTAATTGCCTTTCTTTGCCTTACAGAACCCTGACGCTCTGTGTTCCACCCTGAGACTTTGCCAATCTGACCAAGAAGAATTCTGGAATAATGAGCTGCAACCAGAAATGATCCTTGAAAAAATATTCCCTTTAATTCAGGAGCATTTGTACAATGCACATGAAAAAGCAACGCAGGTAAATGAGCTGTGCTTTTATCTTTTGCTATCATCCCTGGGCTGGGAATACAAGGGCCCGTCAGTTCTGCACCTGCGCTGTCACTTCATGATTCTGATTCACTAAAGAGTGGCCACACTTTAATAATAAAACAGTACCTTGCTCATTTAATGTTGATATGATTTATTAGCAGAAAGTATGGTGATGCAAATTACAGAAAGATCCCTTATCCGGAAAAACCCAGGTCCTGAGCATTCTGGACAACAGGTCCTGTACCTGTACAGTTTTACAGTATAGAAAAATTCACAAAGGGAGGGCAAATATTCTAATAAATAATGCATAAAGAAGAGTAAATATACAGAGATTAAGGGGCAGATTTACTAAGGGTCGAATTTCGAAGTTAAAAAAACGTTGAAATTCAACCCTCGAATTGAAATCCTTCGACTTCGAATATCGAAGTCGAAGGATTTTTAGCGTATTCGATCGATCGAATAGAATTTGTTCGTTCGAACGATTAAATCATTCGAATCAAAGGTTTCGAAAGATTTTTAGTGATCGATCGAAGGATTTCTATTCGACCAAAATAAAACATATAAAAGTGCTATGGAAGGTCCCCATAGGCTAACATTGCACTTTGGTATCTTTAATTTGGTGAATTGTGAAGTCAAAGTTTTTTTTACTATTTTTACTTCGAATCATTCGAATCGAAGTTGAAGTCAAAGGTCGTAGTAGCCTATTCGATCGTCGAAGTACCCAAAAAATTACTTAGAAATTCAAACTTTTTCAAACTTCGACAATTCGCTCAAGCTTAGTAAATCTGCCCCTAAGTGGCGTGTTATAAGAGACACAGTAGAAAGAAAGTCGATGCAACTTCGGGCGACTATGGAAAACACTTCGCCGCATGTGCATTAGCACAGGTGACTTTTCATTAAAGCCTATGGGAAAACACGCTGAGGCAGTTCGGGGAGATTGTCGCTCAGAAGACGAGGCGATTAGTCGCCAGACGACAAAATCTCCCCGAATCTCCTCATGTGAACTAACCCTAATGTGTATGTAACTATGGTTGTGCCATGCATGTGTTTCAATATCATCTGTAATTACAGGGTGATGGTGAGGATTTGCCAATCCCAAAGCCCATGTGCTGGATGTGCAAGTCGTTTATCAGCCAATTAGAGAAAGTCATCCCAAAGGTGAGTAACTAAAAGCTCATCCACCTCAAACGTGTTCAGTATTTTCTCTCTGCCTCTAATATCTTTCCCTGTCATACCCCATGCTGTGAAATGGCCTCTGGCAGGTTTTCTTGGTACAATGAGCTATTGCACAGTACCAGTTGCTATGGATGTTCAAGGGAAGCAACCTGTGATCCCATTGTCTCCCAGTCTGGCTGGCCACAAGCTTCTATAGTCCCTCCATTATGTCTGCTATAATAATCCGGTTTACATGAAAGGGTTGTGTTTTAGCTACCCAGGAGGCATGGAATTGGATCAGTTTAGAAGTATCTATACATTGCAGTCTCCATAAACTCCCATAAAACAGCATAGGTATTGTCTACGAAGCCCAATTCTGCCTGGAAATATAAGGGTATAATGGGCCATTGATCTGTATGTGTGACACTGCTGTTAAATGTAAATCTTCTGTATAATCCAGATTATATTATTTGCCGTTGCTCTTCATTTTTATTCATTCTAATAGTGAATTTTCGTTTTGAAGCATTTAGCTGACTTTCCTTTTGATGTCTACAGACAGTCATTGCCAAAGCAGCTTCTCAACTGTGCCTGATCCTTCCAGCAAAGGTCGCAGGTGTCTGCCAGTGTCTGGTGGAGAGATACACAGTTATTTTACTGGATATAGTGCTGGAGAAGCTGGGGCCACAGCTGCTGTGCAAATTGCTGTTCATGTGTGCCACGGATGAGAACTGCGAGGCAGGTAAGAGGCGCCTAAAGGTTAAATTACTAGTAATTAAGGGTCAGGGCACACAGGCAGATTAGTCGCCGGCGTCAATTCTCCTCTTCTTCGGGGTGACTAATCTCCCCAAACTGCCTCCCATGCCTTCCTGCCGGCTGAAATGTAAATTGCCGGCGGGATGGCACTTGGAGCGATTCGTTTTCCGAAGTTTCCTCGTCAGGCAACTTTGGGCTACTTCGGAAAACGAATCGCTGCAAAGATTTACATTTCAGTCAGCGGGAAGGCAGGCGAGGTAGTTCGGGGAGATTAGTCTCCCCAAAGAAGAGGAGATTTGTCACCGGGCAACTAATCTCCTCGAATCTGTCTGTGTGCCCTGACCCTAACCCCACCTTTAAGGTGGCCATACATGGATAGATCCGCTCGTTTGGCGATGTCGCCAAACGAGCGGATCTCCCTCCGATATGCCCAATATCGGGCTGATCCGATCGTTGGGCCCTAGGGCCCAACGATCGGATCCTAGCATTCACAAATGGGCGGTCGGATCGCGGGACCGCATCAACGAACAGATGCGGCCGCTATCCGATGGGATTTTTAATCCCATCCGATCGAGATCTGGCCGTCTTTCGGCCAGATCTCGATCGGGGAAGCCCGTCGGGGGCCCCCATACACGGGCCAATAAGCTGCCGACTCGGTCTGTCGGCAGCTTTTATCGGCCCGTGTATGGCCACCCTAAGGAACTGATAACAACAAAAAAACAAAAGGGTTTTAATCTCTTTACTTTAAATATAGTGCACTTTATTATTATGAGTTTGTTTTGAAAGCTCTGCTACAGGGGGAACTTGCTCTTTATGAAATCCAACCTAGTAGGTGGAGGATCTGCCTGATGTGGATACAGTGCTCAGTATCAGAAGAGAATAGGTCGGACCCTAAGGTAACCATTCCTTGAGAAGTAGGGGACATCAGGGACCCTAGGAATGGCGTTAACAAGTGACAGATTAGCATCCTATCACAGTACTCCCCAGGGGTGTAAGGTCAAGTAATTAGTAAGGGCAGAGACACCCACTGCAATTCGGAGAGATTAGTCGCCCGGGGACATATCTTCTCTTCTTCTGGGCGACGAATCTCCCCAAACTGCCTCCCCTTTCAGCTGAGTGAGCGGATCCAAACCGTGATCCAATCAGGCAGGCATTCAAAGGACCAGTCCTCCACACAGACGTGTAAAAGAATTATCAGTTTATTCGGTGCTCATGGCATAGCCCTGAGCGTTTCGTTTCTTCACAGACACTTAATCATCGGCCAAGAAGATTCGTAACACGTAAGGCTATGCCATGAGCACAGAATAAACCGATAATTCTTTTACATGTGTGTGGAGGACTGGTCCTTTGAGTGCCTGCCTGATTGGATTACGGTCAGGATAGATAATAGTCACAGACAGTACAGCAGAATTATATAGTTCAGCAACAACACCTTTTCTCTATACACTTTCAGTGAGAGCACCGATGAGAGGGTCGCAATGTCACAATGCTATTCCGTTGGTAAAAAAGTATTTTGTGGAAGGCCCTTCTACCTCGTACTTATACACACCATTTTGTGAAGATCTTGAGCATTCTGGGGGAAATAGGAAACACTTGGAGGGCCACATCCATTCCTTGGGCTTCCCATTGGACACCCCGCTTATAAAATAAGACAGTTGGGTAACAAATAGTAATTTCAAAAAACTGATTGGACACACAAGCTTTAAATGTAAACAAAACATCTGTGGTTCTTTTAAAGAAGAATTAAACCCTGCTTTACAAACATTAATAGAGTCCCTAACTGACCACCAACCTCCCCAATCAATCCTCCAGATATCCAAGAAAGACCTCGATCTCCCACACACAGAAAGGTATTTTGCTGTACTTAAATAGTAGCTTATCTTGTAAAATGCAACACATCCATCACAATCCCATTTAACCTTTTGCTGAAATCCCACCTATAGTGTTAGTTAATATCGATGGCTGAGAGTTAATCTCTGGGTGATGGTGGGAAGACAGGTAATTCCCAGCTGGTGCTTTTCTGTTGCAGATTTACCAGTGATACCAGTTCTGGATATTGATTTTACCTGTGACACATGCCTGGCTGTTACCTCTGCCATCAAACCCACCATAAAGCAGAACATGACCCAGGCAGAGGTAGAGGCTGCAGTTCTGAAAGCCCATGGAGAGCCTGGCATGGCATGGAAAGAGGTGAGACTGGCAGACAATGTACAGAAATGAGAGAAAAAAACATTTAGGGCCTAATGACACTTACAGCACTTAAAAACAGGCGCAAATCATTCTACATTGGGATTTGGTTTATTCCTAAAGCCAAAGCCGGACAATCACTAACTCAATTTCGGGACTAGGGATGTAGCGAACTGTTCGCCGGCGAACTTCGACCGTTCGCGTCCGCCGAATGTTCGCGAACGTCGCGCGACGTTCGCCAATTTGGGTTCGCGTTCGACCATTCGACCATTCGAATTCCTTCGACCGCTAAAAATTCGTTTGAACGATTGTAAGCATTCGATCTAATGAAAAGCATTCGATCGAATGGTTTAGATCGTTCGATTCGAATGAAAATCCTTCGATCGAACGAAAATCCTTCGATCGAATGATTAAAATCCTTCGATCGTTTGAATCGAACGATTTTAGCGGGTGTTCGAAGTTCGCGAACTGTTCGCGAACGTTCGAATTTTTTGCCGGTGTTCGCGAACGGCGTTCGCGAACACCAAATCGGCAGTTCGCTACATCCCTATTCGGGACCCAGCTACGTTCATAAAAGATTTATCTAAACACTGTGCACTCAAGTGAACAAACCAATTGTTTTTTAATTGTCCAGTACTTCTTGAAGTGCTGGAATAATAAAAATCATGGATACTGTGCTTCCCTAGTTGGGCCCAACCCTGGATATGTTCATATGTGCGTTGGACTGTTGGCTGTGGGGTTGGGTTCTTCTTATCATTTTTAGTACTGTTTACATAAATGTTATTTCTGTTATTAAATATGCACCTATGTAACATGAATTCATTTTGGCCCCAGTTCCATCTGTGTACAGGAGGGGTGCCCAAAAGGTCAGGATCTACCAGTAGATGTTTAGCTGGTGAGCAGTTGATCCGTCAACAGCTTGTCTAAATCACCCTCCTGTTTCATGCTTTTCATTCAGATATTTATTATGTTAAGCAGAGCAGGACCAGGCCAGCCAGGTGCCCTAGGCAACTTGTCTGGGCCTGGCGCAGACAAATTGGTGCTTGAGGGCTTATCGCCACATGTGCGCATGCACGAAATGGAGCGCTTTAGTGCACGCAATTCACAAAAACTGTGCGCACTCATGCGCGCATGCACAGAAACGGAGCGTGCACATGCGCTGGTGCGCAAAAGATGAAGAAAATGCAGCGACAGTCGAGGAGAGAGGGGACCGGACACGGGGTAGGCGACAGAGAAGGTACGTGCCTGGTGCCCCCTCAGCTTTGCACCCTAAGCACGTGCCTACTCTGCCTACTCCTAGTTCCGGTCCTGATGTTAATGTTACATGAGGAATAGTTTGTTAAAGTAGAAGGAAAGGTAAAATACAAATACAGTTATATATATTGCCGCTTGAGTTAAGAGCTAGTTACAGAAATGTTGACCCTACATGATTTCCCCTTTAGCTGTATTCAGAGAGCGATGTCAAAAATATTGTAAAGTGCATATAAAATAGAAGACATCCCTCTGCCGATCCAAATCTGCTATATAAGGGCTAGCACATGCGCACAATCAATCATCAAGCCCTGCGCATGTACAAACAGTTACAGTATATCCCCCAGACAAATGAGGCAAATGTTTGGGAGCGCTGAAAGCGGGGCCGGGACTAGGGGTAGGCAGAGTAGGCACGTACCTAGGGCGCAAACTGAGGGGGCACCAGGCATGTACCTGCTCTGTCGCCTACCCCATGTCCAGTCCCGTCTCTCACCGACTGCCGCTGGTGTTTTGTGCATAAATGCTCTTCTGCGCATGCGCGCACACATTTCACTCATGCACGCTGGAGCGAAACTTCGTGCATGCGCAGTCCAGCGCGCACAGAGCCAGTTCCGTGGCCCACCAGGTTGCCTAGGGCGCCTGGCTGGGTTGGCCGGGCTCTGGTTGAAAGCATGACGCGAGGGGTCATGGGGAGGAACAAATTTTGCACATGCGCACTTTCAGAACATAGGCACAGAACGTACATCACCAAAATGCCGGCCGCAAAGTCTGCAATGGAGATTTAATTCTTTCTCTCAGTACAAGAAATCCACAGCAAATTGGGTAATTAAAGTATGGTGTTTCAGGAGGGGGGCATGCAACTAACAGTTTAGAACAGCTATTAAAAATTACCCTTCCTTCTCCTTTAAATATAGCAATAAAAATGATCTCATAAATCAATATAATATTTCAGTAATATTTTCCATGGAACAGAATGCTAACAAAGCTTTTATGGATGTAGATCATAATGGGACAATATCACTAAAAGTACTCGCATTAGTAAAGTATGGGCACTTGTGGTGTACAGGATTAACTCACTGTATTATTAAATCTGTTCTGCTCCCTCAGATCCAGACTTTCCTTAAGAACCATCACACAGAATTGTCTCTCCTCCTGCACAAGCAGTGGGACCACAGGATGACGTGCCAGGTACTGACAAACCAGAATTGTTCTGCTCAGCTCAAGATATACTAAAAGTCCAAACACCCCTATAATGGTGGTTAAAAGTACATGGATGAAAGCTCCTTGCTATTGTTTTTTTTTTTTTATATCTAACCATCACTCCTCTAGGTACTGGGAGTAGCAGTTCAGCAACTGAAAGAGACACTGGAAGAGGATTAATTGCACAATATATCATTGAATGGGGAAGGGCTGCTACAATGTGATCATCCCTCCTGCCCATTCTTATTTATTTGTGTCCCACTATCAGAATCTTCTATGTGCAATTTGCAAGTAGCAATATAAGTGAAATAAAATAAATTCTGGCTGTGACAGTGATGCACCCTGCCCTGTACCAACAGAATTCTATTTCCTTCCTCTCTCAGGCACTGGGAGCTTGTCCTGTTCCTGCTAATGCAGCCCCACAGCATTCTGGGTGTATCGTGGGACCCTCTTATTGGTGTCAAAACCTGGAAACGGCTAAAGAGTGTGGGGTGAGTAAAAAAAATGTTTTTTGGGGGGGGGGCATTAAAGGATTAAGTAGATGAGATTATTGAAGCACCTACAATTACTTAAAGGGGTGGTTCATCTTTAAGTTGACTTTTAGTATGTTATAGAATGGCTAATTCTAAGAAACATTTCAGTTGGTCTTCATTATTTATATTTTATAGTTTTTAAATTGTTTGCTTTCTTCTCCTGACTCTTTCCAGCTTTCAAAGGGGGTCGCTGACCCCCAGCTACCGACAAATGCTCCGTAAAGCTACAAATGTATTATGACTACTGTTCATTATGCATCTTTCTATTCAGGCCTCATCTATTCACATCCCAGCCTCTTATTCAAACCCAGAAGTGGTTGCTAGGTTAATTTGGACCCTTGTACTGCAAACTGGAGAGCTGCTGGATAAAAATCGAAATAACTCAAAAACCACAAATAATAAAAACAATTGCGAATTGTTTCAGAATTTCCCTCTCTACATCATACTAAAATTTAACTCTAAGGTGAACAAGTCGTTCCCTGGGCTGCTTACTTGTGATTTAACATTGAGCTACAGTCTCATGGGGTAAATGGGTTATTTCCCTGGGCTGGGGCATTTTTTTTCCAGCTTTGCTTGTGATTTAATCAGAACAAAGAGCAGTGATGCATGATGTAAATACTAATCTGTATCTTTATTTTTCCAGGCCGTCAGTCACTGTTTGACCCATGTGTGGCACTAAAGTTTTCTTCTGAATTTCTAACCCCCCCCCACCCCCAGTCTTCCAGCTATGAAGCTTCTTTTTACACGAATAAATATATGTATCATTAGAAGTCACCTGTAGTGTCTTGTGTACAAGCATTAACGTCTCTATGTAACTATACAAAACCTCCCATGGCTATAGGTAACTATGCACAGGCTGTTCCTGCAAGTCTGACCTATGAGCCGACAGCCAAGCTGAATGATACCATACAGGGGGCCACACTATCGCCACCTTTTGCTGTTCCATTTATGAGGTTCCTGACAATTTTTTTTTAAATTTTGGTTCAGTACATTACCACAATGAATTTTAAATGAAACAACTCAGATGCAGTTGAACTGCAGACTTTAATTCAGTGGGTTGAACAAAAAGATTGCATAAAAATGTGAGGCACTAAAGCCTTTTTTTTTTTTAAAGCAATCACTTCATTTCAGGGGCTCAACTGACTAAAAGGGCAGGACTAGACAAAGCGCGTAGACCCGACACGTCGCAATGCGACTAAACGCATGCGACGTGTTGGATGTTTTACAGAAAACAGAAGTGAAGAAATCGCAGGAAACAACTACATTGATCCAACTCTCGGATGAAAACGCATGTTTCCTGTGATTTCTCCTTCACTTCTGTTTTAAGTGCATTGCGACGTGCCAGGTCCACGCGCTTCGTCTAGTCCTGCCCTAAGGCTAATTCATGGGCAGGTGTGGGTTATTCCTTTGTTATGTCATTATCAATGAAGCAGATAAACAAAAGCAGCACTCCGGTAATTTGAAACGGTGAATCTTTACTTAAAGTGCCAAGGCAACGTTTCAGGCTTCTATGGCCCTTTATCAAGCTTGATAAGGAGCCTTGATAAAGGGCCATGGAAGCCCTTTAAGTAAAGATTCACTTTTTCAAATGCTTTTGTTGATCTGCATCTATTTGCCTTGGCAGAGGGTACGGCGTGCACCTGGGGCTACAAAGAGCCGTTTTCCACTCTTGAAGCACACATGAATTGAATCGATTGCAATGAAGCAGATAAAAGCCCTGGAACTGATTTGAGGGGGGGGGGGGGGTTGTATGTGGAAGATTTTCAGACAACATGTGGTCAAAGGAGCTCTCCATGCAGGTGAAACAAGCCAACCTTAAGCTGCAAAAACAGTAAAAACCCATCTGAGAAATGGCTACAATAGGAGTGGCAAAATATAGCGTTTGGTACATCCTGAGAAAGAAAGAAATCACTGGTGAACTCGGCAACGCAAAAAGACCTGGACGTCCACGGAAGACAATAGTGGTGGATGATCTCAGAATCATTTCCATGGGGAAGAGAAACCCCTTCACAACAGCCAAACAAGTGAACAACACTCTCCAGGAGGTCGGCGTATCCATATCCAAGTCTGCCATAAAGAGAAGACTGCATGAAAGTAAATACAGAGGCTGCACTGCAAGGTACAAGCCACTCATAAGCATCAAGAATAGAAAGGCTACATTGGACTTTGCTAAAACATCTAAAAAAGCCAACACAGTTCTGGAAAAACATTCTTTGGACAGATGAAACCAAGTATGAACAGCTCATGATCCAAAGCATAGCACAGTTCTGTATAAAAGATTTGGGAGGCAGTGTGATGGCTTGGGCTGCATGGCTGCCAGTGGCACTGGGACACTAGTGTTTATCCATCATGTGACACAGGACAGAAGCACAAGAATGAATTCTGAGACACTGTCTGCTCAAATCCAGCTAAATGCAGTCATACTGATTGGGAAGTGTTTCAGAATGACCCAAAACATACAGCCAAAGTAACCCAGGAGTTTATTAAAGCAAAGAAGTGGAATATTCTTGATTGGCCAAGTCAGTCACCTGATCTGAACCCAATTGAGCTGCATTTCACTTGGTGAAGACTAAACGTTGGACAGAAAGGCCCACAAACAAACAGCAAGTGAAAGTCACTGCAGTAAAGGTCTGGCAGAGCATTAAAAAGGAGGAAACCAGAATCTGGTGATGTCCATGAGTTCAAGACTTCAGGCTGTCATTGCCAGCAAAGTGGTTTCAACCAAGTATTAGAAATGAACATTTTATTTTCAGTTTTTTTCATTAGTCCAATTACTTTTGAGCGCCTGAAATTAAGTGACTGTGTTAAAAAAAAGGCTTTAGTTCTTCATATTTTTATGCAATCTTTTTGTTCAACCCACTGAATTAAAGTTGAAAGTCTGCAGTTCAACTGCATCTGAGCTGTTTCATTTCAAATTCCTTGTGGAAATGTACAGAACCAAAATTTGATAAAAAAGTTGTCTCTGTCCAAAGATTTATGGACCTAAATGTATGAACCCACCAATATCCACAGTACATACAGTAGATACTGGTTGCGCAATAAGTTGGCATTTTATAAATACTAATTAATAACTGTGTGTATTGCTTAACTCAGGGAGTGCGAAACCTACAGTTTAAACACTAGAGCCAAAGAATATATATATTAGAGGCTTTCTTGGTGGATTCTTTGTGAAATACATTACTAATCTGTACACGGCAGAGAGAGGAACCAATACTTAAATGCAAGTGGCTAGAAGAGAAGAGCCCTCTCATGGAAATACAAATATGCAGCTAAATGTCATGCTACTCAGTGCACTCCTCACATTACTACTTTATGTCATGCTACTTGACTTGTTTGTCCTGCGTTGCTCCAGAGTCATTTGTGGTGGCAGAGAATGTCTGACTGCCGTTCCCTTTGATCAGCAAAAGCAACAACCAAATTGCTGTATGGTGAAATTTCAACACATGCAAAAACCTTGGATACAGAGCTATATGTAGTAAATGTCAATTTTACGGCATGCTATAGACCTCTAGTGACCAAACCGAGATATATCATAATTCCCCAATGCACTTAGTTGGGGATTGCCAATGACTGTTAGTGCTAGGTAAGCATGAAACGCGTTAGGCTCCATGAGGGGTCGTTTTGATGTTTTAATATGAACTATAGGAGCATGCTTATGAACGTTTTTTTTGGGGGGAATTATGGTGAGATTTTAGTCAAGCACAATACAAAATAAACAATCACGTAACCTGGAAATACAAAACACACTCTCTGTGAATGTAGATAAGCATAGGATGTTGTGGCCCTCTAGTTGTTGTAAAGTGGATCAGAATCGCAAGAAAAAATCATTTCCAAGAATAAAAGTTTATTAAAATGGACAGGGGGTAAAAAAAAAAAAAAAAATATACTGAAACATCTTTCAAAATACCAAAAAAAAAGTCTGGAATGGCCGCCCTTACAGGTTTCCTTCGTCACACACTGCCCACACACTCGCTCTTTCATGTCCTACGTGATAAAGCAACAAAGTCAGGGCAAAGGCCATCACTTCACAGAATCTTACTAACATGGCAACCCTGTTTCATTGGTGGGAGTGTGGGGAAAATCCAGTCTCAGGCTGCAAAGCCTCTGAACCTTTAAAGGGAGACGTTGCCTTTGGATGAGCCCTGCCCCCACATGGGAATTTTCAATTCCGCAAGGTACTTGGCTGTTCCATGTTGGTTAAGCACCCTGCTGCTTCTTCTCATCTTCATCATCTCGTCTCTTCCAGATCTGGAAAAAAGTGAACACACAAGAAGCTAAATACTGCACTGGGGATGTGTCAGCTGCCATGTGGTACCAATGTAGCAGTGTTAGTTTTAAAGGAGAACTAAACCCTCCACGGTGATAAGTCCCCGCTGACCCCCCTCCCTGCTAAGTGTTACCCCCGAATTATGCCCCCTGTAGGATTACTGACTGTACATGCAGAGTGAGCGCAGCGGAACTCACGGGCGCCATCTTCATCACTTCGTTATTCCTCATAAAGTGAGCAGCGTATCGGCAGTAGGAGCAGTTTTCCAGGTTCGTTACAACTGCGCATGCGCCGGAAGCGACGGAAATTGCTGAAGCACCGGAAGACAAGAAGATTACCAAAGAGCCGGAAGATGGTGCTGTGAGCTCCACTGCGTTCACTCTGCATTTGCGGTCAGTAATCCTACAGGAGACACAATTCTGGGGCAACACTTAGCAGGGGGAAGCAGGCCAGCGGGGACTTATCACCGTGGGGGTTTAGTTACCCTTTAAAGGAGAACTAAAGAAGTAGCTAGAAATGTTGTACATTATGTTTTGGGCTTCTGTACCAGCCCAAGGCAACCACAGCCCTTTAGCAGTAAAGATCTGTGTCTCCAAAGATGCCCCAGTAGCTCCCCATCTTCTTTTCTGCTGATTCACTGCACATGCTCTGTGCTGTTGTCACTTACTGAGCTTAGGGACCCACTCCCAATATACAGTACTCATAGAATAGAAATGTCACAATATAAGGCTGATTAGTAATTAATACAGATAATTACTACATGGCAGCACAGAAACCAGTGCAATTAGCATCAGAGTTTAATAATCAGCCCTGTAGCATCAGCTTATATTACAGACCAACCTCATTTTCTTCTTGATAATTAGTGACGACCCCTAAGCTTAGCTTCTCAACAGCTGCTCAGAGCCCACTGAGCATGTGAGTGTCACAGGCACTTTCCAAGATGGTGACCCTCTGTGACAAGTTTGAAGTCCTGGATCATTGCTGCTATTGACAAGCTGAAACTTTAGGCTGGTGCAATAAGTTCACTATATAAAACATGACATTTCTAGCCACATTCATTTTTAGGGTTTAGTTCTCCTTTAAAAACGATTCAAGTCACCTCCCTGTTCTGCAAGTCCCACATAAGCCACAGAATATTTACCAGCAGTACATACCTGTATATAGGCCTCAGACAGAGTAATCATCTGGGGCAAGATGTCGGTCACCTGAAGATCTTGTAATTCGTTCCACTTCCCTGTGCCCTGAAAACACATCCACACATTATTCATCTGAATAAAACATCAAGGGTTGGCTTTTTTTGGCAAAGTTCTGATTGGTTGCTATGGGCGACTAGCCTTGGGGAAATGTTACACCTTTTATTACATCACCCTGTATATAATCTCCTGCCACACATATCACTGCCTTTCTTTTAATGTAAGCCAGTAATAAGTGGTAAATCTCAGTGGTTAAGGTTTCTGAGGTGGCAGGGGGAAACTTCAAGCAGTAATAATTGGTACGACCCGTGGCTTTAAAGGAGAATTCAACCCGTAGTTTAAAAAAACCCTCCCCCCTACCCTGGGTAGACCTCCCTCCCACCTCCCCTCAGCCTACCTGCCCACCCGGGCAAATGCCCCAAAATTTTTTACCCCTCCGTGCAGATTCTGGCCTTGGAGTTCACGGCAGTCATCATCTTCTTCTCTGGTAATATTTGTGTTTTGACAGCATTTTCGGCGCATGCGCAGTTGGAGTAAATTTCCGGTCCCGAACAACTGTGCATGCGCCGAAACTCGCAAAAAATTTCCGTGACTTTCGGCGCATGCCGAAGAAAGAAGATGGCTGCCGTGAACCCAGAGGCCAGAATCTGCACCAGGGGTGAGTAAAAAATTAGGGGCATCTGCCCCGGGAGGGCAGGTAGGCTGGGGGGGGGAGGAGGATGTCTACCCAGGGTGGGGGGGGCTTTTATTACAGGTTGAATTCTCCTTAACCATGACTGGGTGAAATACACTGTAAATATTCTCCCTACATATGTATTACTGCCTTATTTCTACTGTAAGGCAGTAATACGTGGCATGACCTGGAGGCTAATGTCTCTGGAGACAGGGTGAATGGTTAACATTAAAAAAAAATAAAATAAAAACATATTATGCAGGGCCAGCTTGTCTCGTCTGGCCAAACTGGTACACTCATTTAATTTAAACACTCATTTTATTTAAACATTTTCAAAGAACCCTAAAAGTTCTCTGAACTTACGTGATGCAGGACGTGGATACGGTATGAGCCCTCATTGGGCTTCCCATCATGCACTACGTTGGCAATGAGATCGTAGGTTGTGTTTTTGTGCAAGGATTGGAATTCATCTGCCAAGTATTCTCTCAGATCCACATTCCTAAAGAGGAGAACACTTCAGAGTTGAAATATGAAACAGGTCTGGCAGTTTATGCAATGTGAATTGTTGTACAGACTCACCCCACTCCAATACAAAGTGAGCAAACATACTAGTACGCTTTAATCCCATGCACGCCCCAAAAATATTATGCAGTAAAGTGCACGTTGCTGTTTATAAAGAAAAAAGTAATGAATTTAACTTTTATTATGATGTAGAGAGTGATATTCTGAGACAATTTAGTTAAAAAATTTTATTATTTGTGTTTTTTGTTATTTAGCTTTTAAATCAGCAGCTCTCCAGTTTGCAATTTCAGCTGTGGGTTGCTAGGGTCCCAAACACCTTAGCAGCCATGTATTGATTTGAATAAGAGACTGGAATATGAAAAGGAGAGGCCTAAATAGAAAAATGAGTAATAAAAAGTAGCAATCACAATACATTTGTAGCCTTACAGAGCATTTGTTTTTAGATGGGGTCACTGACTTCCATTTGAAAGCTTGAAAGAGTTAGAAGAAGGCAAATTTAAATACTATAAAAAAAATAAATAATGAAGACCAATTAAAAAGTTGCTTATAATCAAACCACCCCATTAAGTGTGCTCCACAGCTTCTGAGAGTCATTACCAGTAGGTGCCTAATTGTGAAATCTGTGCCCTCAAAGCTCATGTGGAAGTAAACTTCAGAATGATCTCCTCTCTCCATATGTCAATGTACAAATGAAGAGGTGCGTAAAACAAACGATGCACCTCTCTCACAGATAAAAGTCCTAGAATGGGAAACACTGTACCTGTATAAATGAATTCTGTAACCTGAATAGCAGCAGTAACAAAAGGGCGTGGCCAGTTTAGTTGCTCTACTCACGTTATGGGGAAATTCACAATGGTTGGGTTCTTCTCAACAAAGAAATTGTTTTTGGTGAAGCGTTTAATGCAGAATATCAGAAACGGGGGAAGTTTGGTCAGCTGGAATCGCTTCAGGAAATTCTCCTTATAGGTCTTGTACTCCTGAAGGAAAAGAAACATTGTGAGTTAAAACAGGTCCACATTGAGAAATAATATGAAGAGCCGTGTCCTGTGTCGGCTGTATGATGTAGCGCATAATAAAATATGTGAAGCAGCACTGTCCTCAGTACCTGTTTCATACTACGGCAGTAACACAATGGCCTAAACCTGCATAAACTCTACTCTGTATTCAGAAAAAAATAGACTTCCCAAACATAATCAACCCAGGACTTCAATATACAGTACACGTTCTCTTACAATACCCACAGTCATTGAGCAAAAACATATTCCTGTAGGCTAGTGGATATAATGTACTAAGAACAGGTGTGGGTGTGTCTGGCAGATAAAAAGGTGAGGAGCTGAAGTTGGGGGTTTGACTGAAGTAGGGATGCACCAAATCCAGGATTCAGTTTGGGATTCGGCCTTTTTCAGCAGGATTCGGCTGAATCCTTAGGCCCAGCTGAACAGAATCAGAATACTAATTTACATATGCAATTTAGGGGCAGGAGGGAAGTTTTTACAAAACAAGTAAAAATGTTTTCCCCTTCCAACCCTAATTTGCATATGCAAATTAGGATTCAGATTCGTTAGATATTCGGCCAAATCTTTCTTGAAGGATTCGGGGGTTCGACCAAATCCAAGATAGTGGATTCAATGCATCCTTACTCTGAAGTTGGGTCCTGGAGAGCACCTGTTACAGGTATAAAGGGTGAGGCATGAGAGGTACAGTACGGAAATGTAGAGAAAGCTTACCACTCCCAAAATCCACCAACAGTCACATGATGCTGGAAGCAACATTAAAACTGAAGGGCCGTGATTTGGGCAATGCTATTTGATGTGGATAATGTGGCCTTCTAAAATTATACCATTGGCCTCACCACAATCAACGTTGAACCAATTTAAATTGTGTGTTGATTCTGTAAATATTAAAGCCATAGTGTGAACACATCTGAACATTAAATATGGCTGTTTTTGTAATATGTTTTTTTAGAAGTGGATGTTAAATGTTGTTCTCCTCTAAGACTAACTCACCTTCTCTGTGATTCCATTGAACTTGGCCAGAATACTGAAGAGAGGGACCTGTGGGATGATCAGCTGCTCCTTCTCATCTTTATACAGGGGGGCAGTGGGGAGGTCTAGGGTCAGGTACATAAAGGGAGATTCCAACATTTTTTCTTGGTATTCTTCATTCTGCATCAGTTGCTCTTTCTCCTCTGCAGGCTGCAGGCAAAACGCAAATTCCCATGAGAAAGGATCCAGAGCAAAATACACTGGTTGAGAAGCACTCTCTTGTAGAGTAAATGTTTTTATTGACACATCATTGACAACAAGAGCAACGTTTCAAGCTTTATTGGCTCTTTATCAAGCCTTAAAAGAGAACAAAAGTCTAAAAATTAAAATGGTTAAAAATGCCATATCTTATTATATACTGAACTTATTGCACCAGTGTAACGTTTCAGCTTGTCAATGGCAGCAATGATCCAGGACTTCAAACTTGTCACAGGGGGTCACCATCTTGGAAAGTGTCTGAAATGCTCAGTGGGCTCTGAGCAGCTGTTGAGAAGCTAAGCTTAGGGGTCATCACAAATTATCAAACAGAAAATGAGGTTTGTCTGTAATATAAGCTGATACTACAGGGCTGATTATTAAATTCTGATGCTAATTGCACTGGTTTCTGTGTTTCCTTATATTGTGACATTTATATTCTATGTGTACTATATATTATGAGTGGGTTACTAAGCTCAGTAAGTGACAGCAGCACAGAGCATGCGCAGTGAATCAGCAGAAAAAAAAATGGGGAGCTACTGGGGCATCTTTGGAGACACAGATCTTTACTGCTAAAGGGCTTTGGTTGCCGTGGGCTGTTACCGAAGCCCAAAACATAATGTACAACATTTCTAGCTACTTCTTTAGTTAAGCTTTAGTTCTCCTATAAGATCGCATTCCACCAGCTGTGTCTAAGCATATTCCATTCCAAATACTACCACCTGCCTACCAATCAAAATTGTCTCTTACATGTAGTAGTGTCACATGCTTTAGTCCTGAAGGATGAAGAATTACTAGCTATTGACTATAACATGCATCTCCCGGGTTGTCAGACAAGCACTTTGCCTACAAGCTCAGTAACAGTCATTATTTGTGTTAGGACTTAAGATGGACATTTAGGCATAACAATGACTGATACAACATGTTGATTGCAAAGTGCATGCCTGGTAGTGGGGAGTTAATATTTCATCCTTCAGAACTAATTACGCACGTGGCACTACTACAGGGAGACAGCAGCGATAGGAGCTTTTCTACTAAACGACATATACCGGCAAAGAATACACCCTCACATTATAAATTAATCTGTTCTCTCTGGATGACGAGTAACTGCCTTCCTTAAATATCTAGACAAATGTGAACTAACTCCATGGCACTGGAGTTTTAATCAAATGTAAACAATTCATTAGGGGTGGTTTAGATCCCCTTTAAACAAAAACATGGCATAGCTAACAAATGAAAGATTCTCACCAAATCAGGATGGGGCAACTTCTTGGTAAATATCCGCATGGATCCTTGGAACACATCTGATACAATGGCTAAATGGATAAAAATACAGAAAACATTGATTATGAAGTGATCACCTTGCTATTTTGATGGGTGTATTATAAAGCTGGATATGTTCCTATAAGTTCCATATACAATGATGAGCGTTAGCACAAATAAAACACTAAAAGGAACTCACTCTTCTTTTTCTTGTTGCCTCCAAGAGCAGAATTAAGTGCGTTCAGGAACCAAGAAAGAAAGTCCACCCCATCACCTGTTTCAGGACAGAATGTTTAGTGGATGATTAAGCCATCAGAACCAAAAAGCAAAGGCTATTTTTTCACATGCTCATATCATCTTCATTTATTTATATACTGACAGCAATTTACACAGATATTTCCAATGGAACTGAGAATAATTTAACAAATTAGGGTTACAGAATAAAACATAGAATTGAAGGGCCTTGCTACCAAGAGTTCACAATCTACACTCTAAAGGGAAAGAGAAAAACAGACACACAAGAACCCGTGATTCTTCATCTTCATATGCAATTGGAAAGAAAATAAGGAAAACACAATAGTACAAACAGCATGGAAAATGCAGACCATGGTGAGACCTGAAATACTCCAGATATGAAACTGAATAAAGGACAGGGATGGAGATCTTTACCTTGCTTGGTGATCTGGAAGTTTTTCTTGCTGCAGAGAACAACTGCCTGAAGCATCTCATGTGGGGAGACATGAGCCTTAAAGTTCCTGGGGTTCCACAGTTTGCGCATTAATTCTCCAAATCTCTGCACAAGCAGGAACATGATGTCCCCAGGAGGGCGCTTGATATCGCAATAATTCTCTTCTTCCAGAAAGTAATTTCTCAGAGGAGGAACATTGGAGAGAGCCTGGAAATGGCCACAAAGAAATCAGTATACACTGGCCATGAAATGTGTGCTATGATCTGTTCCAGGAAAGTTATTATTATTCAGAGGGATGAACGTTAGGGGGTCCATTGAAAAAGGAAGGGTGATGAGTGTTACACTGACTCACAAACTATTGTGACTGTTCCCACCTGCAAAACAGCATTGGCGTAATCATTAGCTTTGATATTGTTGAGTCCCACGATGCCCGGGAGGTAAGTGGTACCATCATATGCTCGGGACAGCTTGGCCTGTTTGTCCAAATTACTGATTTGCTGTTTTGTGAAGGTCGGCTTCAGCACATACTGTAGGAGACAAAGAGGTAGTTATAACAAATGGGAAAATAAACAAATAATAAAGCAAATTGTACACACATAAAGATGAAAGAAATAATGTTTTCATTTTACACAGCCCTTCACTAGTGCGGGCCTGAGCCTATCTGGGTTCTCGATTCCAAGAAGAAATCCAGTGCACGTTTCCATCTGTAGATGCACACTCTAGAATTGTATCCCTGAGCTTCTCCATAGAGAAAACGATCAACCCCATCCAAAAAAAGTTCAAGTTCCTGGAATTGGAACTTAAAGGCCTGTGGCCAAATCTTGCCCACTTATTTGTGCCTGTATGTTGTCCACCCACTTAGACTGTAAGCTCTACAGAGCAGGGGCTTCCTTCTTACCGTGTTTCCTATCATACAGCATGTAATGTCTGTGTATTTATACTTCTTTTTATTTATCATAATGCTGTGTTCCCTGTGTGTACAAATAATAATACATTATGTCTATATTGGAAATGTGAATGCTAGTAGCACTTTATAAATAAAGATAAAGATTAATAAAACCTAAATAATTGGTATGACTGTAGTGTACAACAATGAGGGCCACCCAAAGCAAAGGCACCAGGCAGCAATGAAGCCAGCAATTTCTACTGCCAGTACCACCGGGCATGTGCATTAAGAGGAAAATGTAATCCATGTTTTATGCAAGCGTTTTTTTGTGTGTATTACATTTTTATAAATAACTATTTAACTGTGCTGCAAAATCAAAGAAGGACAGGATATCCATGGCGCTTCAAAGCTATTCCTACCTTAACCTTCACACTGGTTGAACTCACTAAAAGGCGTGTGTGGTGATGGTTAGTTAAAGGGGTTGTTCACCTTCCAAACAATTTTTTCCTTTCAGTTGTTTTTCGATTGTGCCCCAGATATAAAGACTTTTTTCAATTACTTTCCATTATTTATTTTTTACTGTTTTTCCAAAAGTTTAAAGTCAAATGTTCCTGTGCCTCGTGTTTTGAATAATTCAGGTGAAGACTTTAAACTGTTACAATTTTGCAGCATTTAGTTGATACATTTCTCAGCAGCATCTCTGGAGTATTAGCAACTGTTGTATCTTCTCTAACAGCTGCCTGTAGTGAATTTCAGAGATTCTGCTCAGCAGGGACAAAGATAAGTAATGTATCAGCTAAATGTATCCATTTAGAACAGTTTACAGGTCGGTGACCCCACTCCCCAGAGCTGCTTTAGAAGGTGAAAAATGACACTTTACACTTCAATATTAGAAAAACGGTCACACATAGAAAATCATTGGAAAAAGTCGTTATTTCTGGTGATCTATCTGAAAACAACTAGTTGGTTGAAGGTGAACCACCCCTTTAAGAGTCCTTAGCTAACAAACACCTGTGTCAAAACTCGACTGTAATGTCCAACAGAAACTAGACGCACTGAAAAATAAGTGTATATGTTTTAAAGAGGTTACCAAAACATCTGTGCCATCCTGATATTTTGTCTTTATGTTAAAGGGGTGGTTTGCCTTAAAGTTAACTTTTAGTAAGTTATAGAATGGTCAATTCTAAGCAAACTTTCAATTGGTCTTCATTGTTTATTTTTTATACTTTTTGAATTATTTGCCTTCTTACTCTTTCCAAATATCAAATGGGGGTCAGTGAACTCATCTAAAAACAAATCCTCTGTAAGGCTACAATTTTTTTGTTATTGTTACTTTTTATTGCTCATCTTTCTATTCAGGCCTCTTCTATTCATATTCTAGTCTCTAATTTAAATCAATGCATGGTTGCTAGGGAAAACTGAACCCTAGCAACCCCATTGGAAACTGGAGAGCTGCTGAATAAAAAGCTAAATAACTCAAATAATACAAAGTGAAAACCAATTGCAAATGGTCTCAGAATATCAGGCTCTACATCATACTAAATGTTAACTCAAAGGTGAATGAGCCAAGATCAGATAATGAGAGTATCTGAAAGTACCGTAATGTCTTCCAGGGAGGAGTCAATGATATTATAGTTGTCCGGAAGGCAGTAGAACTTCAGTGTGTGCAGATTAAGGAAAACGTGGTGACTGAACTGAACACTATGGATGTAGGCATGGGACTTCAAGCCTCGACCTTGGAAACAAAAATAGGATAAAAAAATATAAATAAAGATATACAAATGTCTATTTTGTAGCTCTCATTTAATAACAACACAGGCAGTGCCAGTTAGGGCATGACCAATTTACTTACCCTGGAAGTATTTCCCACAAACAAGGCAAGCATACGCATTTATGTGTGAAAGGGAGATGGAACACAGCTTCTCAAAATCAAAGTCCAATACACTCCTGGTAACAAGATCAGAAGCAGTTTACAAGGATTATTAGTGGGCAGTACATGATGTTCACAGCAAAACATCCACACTCACCTGTTAATTGTATCCAGATATGGGCAGTGGCGACTCCTTCTGTCTTCATGCTCATGTCGCCGATATTTTCCTGCAACTGCCAGCATTGCATGTACGTGTGTTAAATATGTTATAGTTCTGAAGTTAAACATGCACAACTCAGCTGTAATAGTTTACACAGCACTCATCAAACTGCTTGGCCTGCAGACCAGACTCAGATTGCCAGGAAAACATTATGGAAGGGTGGCTCAGATACGGGGGTCAGAGGATGATAGCATTTTCAGTTTTAACCTGATCTCTTTAAATGGGGCTGGATTACATTGTTCTCTATGAATAAGCCCCATACTTGCAAATCGATCAGCCTGTAACCAGCTTTAGAGGCATCATGCGGAGATTCCATGCACAGACATATTATGGCAGAGACACACGCTGCTATTTCGGGAGATTAGTCGCTGAGTGGTAAATCGATTCTTCTTGGGACGACTAATCTCCCCGAACTGCCTTCCCGTTGGCTAGAATGTAAATCACCAGCAGGATGGCACTCGGAACACTTCGTCTTCCCAAAGTTGGCTCACGAGGAAATTTCGGGCGACTTCAGAAAGCAGAAGCGATCCGAGTACCAATCCATCGGCGATTTACTTTCTAGCCGACGGGAAGGCAGTTCGGGGAGATTGGTAGCCCGAAGAAGAATCGATTTGTCGCTGGGCAACTAATCTCCCAAAATAGCAGCATGTGTCTCTACCTTTAGGAGCAGGCTTGGAGATCTCAATAGTCACGGTAATGTGGCTGAAATGAAAGGAACAGTAACATCTAAAAATGAAATAGTTTTATAGGAATAACAATATAAGGTACTATTGCCCTTCACTGGTAAAAGTGACGTGTTTGCTTCAGAAACACTACTATAGTTTATATAAACAAGCTGCTGTGTATCCATGGGGGCAGCCATTCAAGCACAGGATACACAGTAGATAACAGATACGTTCTGGAGAATCCCATTGTATACTACAGAGCTTATCTATCTGCTGTGTATCCTGTGCATTTTCTCTCTCCCAGCTTTGAATGGCTGCCCCCATGGCTACCCAGCAGCTTACACAGAACATGATATTCATATTACTTTAAAAACACATATGTTATTGTTCCTTTAAGCCATAGGAGCCCTATTTTAGCGAGGAAAATGACATAGGTTCTCATCAGGGCCCTAACAAGAGCTTTACAAACACAAACACGCTATATTATTCCCCCAAGCACCATGCATTTCCCCCACTCTATCACATGCGCACGGCTCTTATATTCACTCACTTTACCCCTTTACACTAATACACTTTAAGTCAAAGCAGCACGTTGAGCTTCACTTACCTCCCTCATCTTCCTCGTCTTCTTCCAACTCCCGTTTCACTCGCTTCTCAACGCTCATTCTGCCTACACCGACTCTCTTGCGCTTCTCGCCTCTCTTTGGACTATTGTCCCACCCATTCAGCGCTCATTCGGCCTACACTGACTCTCTTGCGCTTCTCGCCTCTCTTTGGACTATTGCCCCACCCCTTCACCGCCTGCAATAGCAGAAACGAGGCCTGAACCGCTGAACACGGCGTTGTAGTGATTGGCTACGAGAGCCGAAACACAATCCGTATCTCTGCGACAATCGGCTGCGACGGATATAGTGCCTATCAGCGAATTGGTATTGAAAGGTTGTCAGACTGCCAGTGTGTTTAGTAGAGTAGTGCCGGGAGTATGGAGGAGGAAGGGGAGGCGCAGGGCAGAGCTGTGCCTGGTGGGAGACTGAATATGAGCCACGGCTTCGTTCACCATATCCGGCGGAATCAGCTCGCCAGGTAATAGGGCTGGAAGCGGCCGGAACTTTTTCTCTAAGAATCATAAACATCAAGTAAAACACCATGCCATGCAGAAGCTATTCATGCAGCGTTGCCCATTTCATGCTGCTGCCTGTTAAGTCATATCTCCAATGGCATTTCTCATGCACTTCAAGCTGCCAGGACTTCCTCTATGCATTCAAGTAGAAAGTAGTGTTACTTTTCTGAATGAATGACTGGTTTGCTTTAGAAATTCCAGTTTCTATGTAGATAAACTGTAAGCTGGCCAGTGGTGTAAATAAAAAATACAGGGTCCCGCAGCAAATCAGATTAGTTCCCCAAAACATTGGTCATCATGGTGCCAAGATATTGAAACTGAATTAATTAGGGACCCTACACCTATGGGTTACACCCCTGTTGGTGGCAGTGGAGGCAGCCATTACAATTCCAAAAAGGCTGTCCCATTTATTGATAATATTTCACGGTGTCATCAGCAAAACATTACTTTTAGAGAGACTCTCCACATGAATGAGGAGACTGGGGTTGCCGTATTTTCTGCAAAAAAAATACCGGCCTTCCGATATATTTATCTTTTTTCCCTATTAATAACATTGGGAACAACCATTTTATAGGCCAGATTGGTAAAATACCGGCCAGGTGGCAACCCTAGCGAGGCCCAGCGGCTCTGTCCCGAGCTTTCAGCATAAGGGAGCTGATATCAACGTATTGTTTGTAGGGTAGGCACTAAAAGAGCAGTTCTCCAGGCAGTTGTAGTAAAAAGGTCTTTATTGAAGTACGAGTATAGATTGCAGCCATCGGGCAGAGACACACGCTGCTGTCTTCGGGCAACTAATCTCCCCGAACTGCCATGGCACTCGGATCGATCGGGCAGAGACACACGCTGCTGTCTTCGGGCAACTAATCTCCCCGAACTGCCATGGCACTCGGATCGATTCGGCTTTCCGAAGTCGCCCAAAGTTTTTCTTGTGAGGCAACTTGGGAGCGACTTTAGAAATCAAAGTGTCCCGAGTGCCATCCTGCCAGCGATTTACATTCTAGCTGGCCACCAGTTGTACAGCCCTGTTCTAGATGAATTGTCAGTTTCCCAGCTGCCCACAGTCATGTGATTTGTGCTCTGATAAACTTCAGTCACTCTTTACTGCTGCACTTCAAGTTGGAGTGATATCACCCCCCCCCCAGCTCCTTAACGCAATATAACAGCTGCCTGGTAGATCTAAGAACAGCACTCAATAGTAAAATCCAGGTCCTACTGAGACGCATTCAATTACATGGAGTAGGAGAACAGCCTGCCAGAAAGCAGTTCCACCCTAAAGTACTGGCTCTTTCTGAAATCACATGACCTGAGATGGCACCTACACACCAATATTACAACAAAAAAATGCACTTGTTGGTTCAGGAATTAATTTTTATATTGTAGAGTGAATTATTTGCAGTGTAATTTAGAAATAAAAACAACACCATAAAAATTATGACAGAATCCCTCTAAACCTTGGCAGCCAGCGCTTCAGAAAAGGAGCAAATTGGCAGTGGTGGGCATTCTGCATATCTATTAGCCTTAACCCTAAACATCTGAGTAATAAAGAGTCACACCGAGGGGACAATACTGATGCCGTAAATACCATTTCTTGAAATAATTCCTGTCTTGAATTAAATTTGTTTTTTAAAATAAATAAATTTCTGACTGGAAAATGCCATGCCAGGTTAGGCTGCTCTTGTTGGCAACTCCCTTTGAACTGCCTAAGAGCATACACAGTTGGTGCCATTCACTAATTCTCCTTCTCTTATGCCAAGGGATGATTATGACCGTGAAGTGAAGCAAGCCAAAGAGAAACAGAAGAAAAGGTATACGCCAGGGCCTACTCGCCAAAAGAAGCCTGACCTGCAGGTCTATCATCCCCGCCAGAGAGGTGAGTGAATTTATGAAGAAAAAAAATGTCGAATTTCAAAGTATTTTTTTTAATACGTCGACCATCGAATAGTATACTTCGATTCGAAAGTAAAATCCTACGACTCGAAGTACTGTCTCTTTAAAAAACTTCAAATTCAATACTTCGCCATCTTAAACCTAAGTCTTTAGAGGTCGAAGGAAAATCCTTTGTTCGATCGCTGAAATCCGATTTTCCTTCGATTGCAGGATGGCCAATTTTGCTGAAAAATACTTCGACTTCAATATTCGAAGTATTTTAATTCGATGGTCGAATTTCGAAGTATTTTCTACTTCGAAATTTGATCCTTGATAAATCTGCCCCACAAAGTCTGTGCACAAGTGTTTAGCTTATGTCCTATGTAGGAGGTTATGCTCGGGCAATCCACATAGACTTATAGGGGTTTAGGTAATAAAAAGGTACTATGTTTGCCCAGGAGCGTTAAGCCATATCAACCAATCAGCAAGTAGCAGTCTTGCTATAGATTACTGCTCCTGGGCAAGCTTAGTGCCTTTTATTACATATGAGGGACAGTGGTTAAATATTGATAGGCATCACCCTGTGTAGTCAAACTCTGTAAAGTTACAAGTAAATGTCACCCTGTTTAATGTCACTGGATACTGTCATGGGAAAATGTTTTTTTCAAAACGCATCAGTTAATAGTGCTGCTCCAACAGAATTCTGCACTGAAATCCGTTTCTCAAAAGAGCAAACAGATTTATATATTTAATTTTGTAATCTGACATGGGGCTAGACATATTGTCAGTTTCCCAGCTCCTCCAGAATTGGATTTCAATGCAGAAGTCCGCTGGAGCAGCACTATTAACTGATGCATTTTGAAAAAAACATGTTTTCACATGACCGTATCCCTTTAATTATAAATTTGTTGGTAAGGTTTCAAATAGGTGAGGCTGGCGTTCCGAAAGTGACGCCCGGTCTGCAAAAAAAGACTTGAGAACTCCTACTCCATTAATTTCTTAAATGCTAACATGATAAAAAGAAATCTTGTCACTTTGTCGTTAATGAAAGACTGAACTGTAGCTTTATGCTTTGCATGCTTTATGGAACCCCAGAAAAAGCACATACAACAGAAACCTTAAAGGATGAACCTAATGACAATGGAACGCAGCTTTTTTGCCTCGATTTTGAAGCTGATGGAGGAGAGGTCACTTCTGTTATTGTGTATGAGGTGAGTGTATTGCTGGTGTTCTGTATCTTTCAGTGTTTGTATGTAGTCCCCTCACCAAATCCATAATGAATACTGTCGCTAGGCTCATATAACTAGGCAACCATTCCAACTTTGCAATGCCACCCTGCCAGTCTCTGCCATCTTTCAGAATAAGATTCAAACTAATGGCCCTGACATTCAAAGCAGTACGTTTTTCTGGCCTACGATACTCACCAAACCGATTGTTCCACTCCTTTACTGACCTGCTCCTCAACACCGCTCTCATTGCCTCCTCACATGCCTGCATTGAAAACTTTGCAAGGGCTGCACCCCTTCCCTAGAATTTGCTCCCACAATTTGTCTGACTTTCTCCCAATTTCTCTGCCCTCAAAAGATCTCTAAAAGGAACAGTAACACCAGAAAAGAGAACTGTTGTTCTGCATTGGTAAGAGTTATGTGTTTGCTTTAGAAAGCCTACAGTCATTTATAAAGACAAGCTGCTGTTTAGCCATGGGGCAGCTATTTGAGCAGAAAAACAAGAAAAGGCACATGATTCTATACTTCCATACTTTCTCTCCAGTGAGACACCTGCTCTCATTTTAGGGGACTTCAACATCCCCATTGACAACTCTGCTTCTGCTGCCACCTCTAAACTTCTCTCTCTAACAGCTTCTTTTGGTCTCTCTCAGTGGACCGACTCACCTAACCACATCGAGGGTCATGCTCTTGACCTTATATTCTGCCACTCATGCTGCCCATACAACTTAATTAACTCTCCCTACCCTCTGTCTGACCATCATCTACTCTCCTTTCAGATACTGCTTTCACCTGCACCTTCACAACCATCTCTCTCTACCCACACGTACAGAAACCTTAATGCCTTTGAACCACAACAATTATCAACAGTATCAGCACAATCCATATCTTATATTAATACTCTCTCCTGTCCCAATATCGCAGCTTCTCTCTACAATGATGCCCTTTCAACAGCACTTGACTCCCTTGCTCCTTCTACCACCCGTCACAGCCGGCCAGCTAAACCCCAACCCTGGCACACTAGTGTAACACAGTACCTCAGAAGATGTAGTAGATCAGCTGAGCGACGGTGGAGAAAGTCACGAACTGATCCTGACTTCATTCACTTCAAATTCATGCTCTCCTGCTATAACCGAGCTCTATCATTAGCCAAAGAACAATACTTCTCTTATCTAATATCTACTATGTCCTCCAAACCACAGCAGCTGTTTGCCACATTTAACTCACTCCTATGCCCCCCTCCACCACCTCCACCTATTAATGTTACCGCCCAAGACCTTGCTCATTTCTTTAATGAAAAAATCGATCTCATTAGGCTGAGCATACCGTCCGACAACAATCTCAGACCAACGTGCAGTCCACTCACATCTACTTTGCACTCCTTCACCCCTGCAACTCTAGATGAAGTTAGCAAACTTCTAGCCAGCTCAAAACCCACCACCTGCTCCCTTGACCCCATACCCTCTCGCCTTCTCCACCCAATCTCTGACACACTATCTCCTGCATTTACCCACTTATTCAATCTTTCACTCTCTACTGGTACCTTTCCATCATTATACAAACAAGCACTAATCACTCCTATCCTCAAAAATCCCTTGATCCCAGCTCTCCCACTAACTATCGACCGGTCTCCCTTCTTCCATTCGCATCCAAATTACTAGAAAGGCTCGTTTACAAACGCCTGATCCAGCATCTCACTCACAACTCCCTCCTTGACCCCCTGCAATCTGGCTTCCGCCCATCACACTCGACTGAAACTGCACTCACCAAAGTAACCAATGATCATCTATTGGCAAAGTCTAAAGGTCATTATTCCATTCTAATCCTTCTAGATCTCTCTGCAGCCTTTGATACAGTTGACCACACACTCCTCCTTGACATTCTACACTCATCTGGCATTCAGGACACTGCTCTTTCATGGTTTACATCTTATCTGTCTGACCGTTCCTTTAAAGTTTCCTTCTCTAACTCTACTTCCATTACTTTCCAACTCTCTGTTGGAGTTCCTCAAGGCTCTGTTCTTGGCCCCCTGCTGTTCTCGCTCTATACAACTTCACTAGGAAAACTCATTCAGTCATTTAGACTTCAGTATCACCTTTATGCTGACGACACCCAACTCTACTTGTCTACTCCTGATCTTTCTAACTCTGTCCTTTCCCAAGTCACAGACTGTCTCTCTGCTGTCTCCTCCTGGATGTCACAGCTCCACCTGAAACTGAACCTTTCTAAAACAGAACTCATCATATTTCCTCCAAGATCTTCCCCTGTCCCTCAGATATCACTCACCGTAAACAACACCACCTTTCATTCCACCACACAGGCACGCTGCCTAGGAGTCATCTTAGACTCACATCTGTCTTTTTCACCACACATTCAAACACTTGCAAAATCTTGCCGTATTCAACTGCGCAACATTGCTCGAATACGACCCTATCTCAGTTCAGAATCAACTAAAACACTGATTCAGTCTCTCATCATCTCCCGCCTTGATTACTGCAACTTACTCCTCACAGGTATTCCAACAAGTCACCTTTCACAACTCCAATCTATTCTAAACGCGGCCGCTAGACTCATTCATCTAGCTCGCCGCTCAACATCAGCTGCTCCCATATGTATGTCCCTTCACTGGCTCCCAATCTCTTCTAGAATCAAATTCAAATTACTTACACTCACATTCAAGGCCCTTAATAAAGAAACCCCTCCCTATATTTCATCTCTAATCTCCAAATACTCTCCTTCACGAAACCTACGCTCTGCTTCTGATCTTCGCCTCACTTCTCCTCTGGTGACTTCTGCCCATTCTCGTCTACAAGACTTCTCTCTGGCTTCTGCTTTTCTCTGGAACTCTCTGCCACAAGCTGTCAGACTTTCCCCTTCCTTCCAAACTTTCAAGCGCTCCTTAAAGACCCATCTGTTTAAAGAGGCCTATTCGATGTACCTTAATTAATCATTGCTGTATCAAAAATGACAAATTGTTTTGTCTCAATTGTACACTAACCTTTTAGTTTAGTTTGTAAACCCTATTGTACTCTGTAATCCTTGTCTGCTATCCACCATTTATTCCCTGTTTGCTATAACTGCAGTAAAGCACTGCGTATCTTGACAGCGCTATATAAATAAATGATGATGATGATTCTTAGCAGATAACAGATAATAAAATACAATAGTATTCTACAGTATGTATGTTATCTGCTATGTAACCTAAGCCGTGAATGGCTGCCCTGATTCTATACTGCAGCTTGTATATATAAACTATAGTAGTAGTATTTCTGAAGCAAACACAGCAGTTGTACTATAGTACAGTGCTACGCAATATGTTGGCGCTATATAAATACATGTTGATTCCTTTTATTACTCTCATATAGCTTAGCATGGCTTCAGTGTGCTGCTATATACAATACCCTATGCTACATTTCTCACCTTACTTACTTATGATCTTGCCTATTTCTACACCTTGTGTCTCATTACCTTATCTTTATAGATTGTAAGCTCTTCAAGGAAGTAAAAAAAATGTTTTCACCATCCCACCCCTAATTTGCATATGCTAATTCGGATTCTATACGTTCGGCCAAATCTTTCGCAAAGGATTTGGGGGTTAGGCCGAATCCAAAATAGTGGATTCGGTGCATCCTTACTATCAGCCTTATACTGTGAAATTTCTATTCTATGTGTACTGTATATTGTGAGTGGGTCCCTAAGCTCAGTAAGTGACAGCAGCACAGAGCATGTACAGTGAATCAGCAGAAAAGAAGATGGGGAGCTACTGGGGCATCTTTGGAGACACAGATCTTTACTGCTAAAGGACTGTGGTTGCCTTGGGCTGGTACAGTAGCCCAAAACATAGTGTACAACATTTCTAGCTGCTTCTTTAGTTAAGCTTTATCTCTCCTTTAAGCATGATGACACTTGCCTACACATACATACATACATACTACATATTGAACCACAAATAAGATTCTTCCATGTTCCATGGTCAAAAATGTTAACATAATGGTTAAACATTTCTTCAAGCCAAACTAGAGCTTACATCTGTGTAGCCTTTTAACTTGTTTTGTCCGGGTCATATTAAAGTAATTGGCAGTTGTAATGTGCCAGTAACTTTGATGTTAATTGATGAGGATGGATGGAATTAAACCCACATCACTTAAAGGGCACAACATGAAACAAGGTACCAATAAAAGCAATGAGACATTTGTTTACAGACACTAATGGGATCCGGTCAAGTGCTAGAATGTAATCTAGGCAGGGTGATGCAGGCCTCTGATAAGCACATATATAACCATCTGTGTTCCACATTACAAATTAATCCGAGATAAAGAGCCATAAACCAACATTGTGATAGAGGCAAATGGGGGTTAAGGAGGTGGGAACGACCATACACTTTCCATGGGTCATTTAGAAACCCTGCACTCTTATTGAGTCCATTTCCATCCTTTTGGTTATTAAATATACAGTATTATATAATGAGGTACAGCTACTGAGTCTGTTAGCCCAAAAGCGGGGAATCTGGAGTTTTCAGGTAAAGGGGACTTTGTGTAATGTGTAGCACTTGATATGTTAAAAAATAAAATAATAGGATTGTTTTGCCTTCAGTGTGTATTTATCTTAGCATAGTTAACTATCGGACTCAAAGTACAGATATGGGATCAGTTATCTGGAAACCCTTTATCCAGAAAGCTCTGATTTAGGGGAAGGCCATCTCCTATAGACTCCATTTTATTGAAATATGTTACAACAATTTTTTTTCTCTGTAGTAATAAAACAGTACCTTGTACTTGATCCCAACTACTTAATCCTCATTGAAGGCAAAACAATCCTATTGGGTTCAATAACATTTTAAATGATTTTTTTAGTAGACTTAAGGCATTGATATCCGAATTACAGAAAACCTCAGGTTCGGAGCTTTCTGGATAACCGGTCCCATTTTTTATATATAGCGCCAGCATAATCTGCAGCATTTTATAGAGATTATACATCATTCACATCAGTCCTTGTCACAGCGGAGCTTACAATCACATTCACACACAAGAGTCAGTTTTATCAGGAGCCAATTAACCTGCCTGTATGATTTTTGAGTGTCGGAGGAAAATCACAAAAGTATTGTCTTGTTATTATAGAAACAAAGCAAATCCATCAAAAACATACAATTGATGAACATGGTACTATGGGTAATGGCACTGGGGTATATTTCTGGGATTTCGGCATCAGGGCCGGATTTACATAGCAGGTGCCCCTAGGGCCGCAACTAATCATCGGCCCAATCCCCTTCTCTTCCTTTGTGCACATGAGCACATTTTCAGCATTAGGTTCAGAGTACTGGAGATTGGTGCACAGGGATTTTTTAAAAAATATATTATATCTCCTGCAAATCCCCAGTGCTTCCTAACCAATGGCATGTGTTTGGGAGGCAAGCTGCCCCCCCTAAAATTCTGCTTCCCTAAACCCGGGCCTTCATGGTCTTTCCACAAATCCGGGCCTGTTCAGCATGGTAGGATTCCCCTTAAAGGACCAGTAACATAAATTTTTTTTTTTAATTCGTTAGTGTAGAACGAAAAAAAAAAACACAAAGACGAATTTAACGTTTAAATCGCAAAGTCTTTATTAACAAAAACTTATCTGCTTGCACTCCTCTTCAGAAAAGGCGATCCGTCGTGCGGCACTCAATTTTTCCTCCCTACCGTCCTTATAGGAGATAGCCAGGGAGGAGAAATCGAGCGCCGCATGATGGATCGTTGCATTGTTGCCTTATCTGAAGAGGAGCGGAAGCGGAGTTTTGGTAAGTTATTTCTTAATAAAGACTTAAAGCGATTTAAAAGATTAATTTTTTTTTTGTTTTCGTTCTACACTAAAGAATTTTAAAAAAAAAATGTGATTTTACTGGTCCTTTAATCTCATACCGGATATATGAATTTTCAGAATATGTTAATGTTGGCCCCCAATGTGGCCTAACTACCTATACTGGAGATACTGCGGTAATCTGCTGTAACATATTCCCCCTCCCCAACCTGTCTTTTACCTTTAAAATAGCTGCATTATACTGCCCCCATCCCAGCAGCACTTGCCCTCTCCCGAGCACAAGCTGTGAATATAGTGTACAGTCCATTGGTCATGCTGGGCAGGGGGTGCTCTTATCTTTCCTTATCTTCACCGCCTGGTTTATGATGATTTGTCTGGCTTTCCCTGCACTAAATCTGTAACACTGATTGTTATCTGCATCCTTATTAAATACAATACATTTTATGGCTGTTTATCTTTCTTTCTTCTTAGTAATAGAATCTCATAGTGTCTTTAATTGATTTTCTTGTCCAGGTCATGTTTTATTAAATGGTCTAATAAACGCAAGGGCAATAGGGTCAAATCACTCACTACTCTCTGCTAGTCACTTCCAATTATTATATTGGCAAAAATAGAACTAACCCTCTCTGTTAAATAATTGTACCGGTATGGGACCTGTTATCCAGAATGCTCCGTACATGGGGTTTTCCAGATAACAGATCTTTCCATAACTTAGATCTTCATACCTTTATTTGAAAACTTTACTAGAAAATCATGTAAACATTAAATAAACCCAATAGGCTGATTTATTTGGATAAAATAGAGTCTATGGGAGACATCCTTTCCTTAATTCTGGATAATGGGTTTGCAGATAATGAATCCTATACCTGTATATCATTTACCATTTATCAGTCTATCACTTTAGATAGATAGATACTGTATATATATATATATATATATATATATATATATATATATATATATATATATATATATATATATATATATATATATATATATATATATATATATATATATATATATATATATATACTGAAAAATGCCTTACCCTTTAAACAACACAGGGATTGTTTGTCCATATATTGCAATATATTTAAGCTGGCCAACTACGTCAAAGTCATCCCATATCTGGCCAGTCCAAGCTTAATTTTCATCTGATTCGTTAAGAATTCAATTGCTTAATTATATATTTTACAAAGGGACTAAGTTTTACCTGCAACTTACTTGCTGCTTTCAAAGTAAAACTCCCAAACTTGGCTGCCCTTTTATTAGACACCAGTGGGATCACCTGCCTATAGCTGGGAAGGGTGGGAGTTTTACTCATGTAAACATTAAATAAACTCAATAGGCTGGGTTTGCTTCCAATAAGGATTAATTATATCTTAGTTTGGATCAAGTACAAGATACTGTTTTATTATTACATAGAAAGAAAATTATTTTTAAAAAGGTGGATTATTTGGATAAAATGGGAAATGGCCTTTCCGTAATTCTGGATAACAGATAACCAGATAATCCCATACCTGTATAGGCCATCACTGCCGCCAGTGTTCATGGACTGGTGTTTGGACAATAAGGTTCAAATTGACAGAACTACTTGATTACAGTCGCCCGCTTAAAATTAAAAGCAGTATTTATCCCTTTCTGCACTGTTGGTTCAGACTCCGGCAAAGGAAGCCAGCTCTCATACAGCGTAGAGTCTGAGCCAGCCAGGAGTCCAGAAAATAAAATGTGACCGTGTTTTAAAGGGGTGTAGTATGTTATAGCATGGCCATTACTCATCTTTCTATTCAGGTCCTCTCCTATTGCAAATTGACTCAGAATATCCCTCTCTACATCATACTAAAAGTTAACTCGAAGGTGAACAACCCCATTAAATAGTAGTCAATAGCAGCCTCATGGCACACTATCCATTTAATAAAAACACCGTTATTTGTAAACACGACTGCTATTTAAAGGGTTTGTTCACCTTTGAGTTCACTTTTAGTATGATGTAGAGAGTGATATTCTGAGACAATTTGCAGTTGGTTTTATATTTTTTTTATTATTTGTGGTTTTGAGTTATTTAGCTTTTTATTCAGCAGCTCTCCAGTTTGTAATTTCAGCATTCTAGTTGCCAGGCTCCATGCTAAATTGCTGGAATATATGTTTTTATTAAATGGATAGTGTGCGATGAGGCTAACTGTGTTACCCATGCTTTGTTTTGTTGCTTAGGATGATGATGCAGAGCAGCTGGCCACCATGATCTCCAATCAGAACCAGCTAGAGGGTGACATGCGAGAGGCACTGAAACAGCGGATCCAAGAGGAAATCTCTAAGAGGAGAGTCCAACGCTGACTTCATTCCCATAATGGAGAGTGTTTATGTCCAGGCCAGACTGCTGCGTATATCCGTCTTCTGCGGAATGCCAACTGCTTTCTGGTTTCATCCGTCGGAAGTGAGCTGCGTGTAGAGGAAGTGTGTGTTTCTAGTGGAGGATGAAGTATGGAGTGAGGAGAGTAAATGTTCTACCGTCATTTTATCCCGGGACCTTTTGTTGTTTGCAGTATGAGATCTCATAGAGAATATTGCTGGGATTGGCATGGGTTCTGACAGTGTGTGTTACTGGGAAAGTATCCGTAGATCAGCAATAAACCACACCCCCCCTACAGCCTTCTGGTGTTGGGACAGCAAATGCTACTGAATGTGTGAGGAATAGACAAATATGCCCCAGCTGTTTTACAGAGAAAAACAATGTTGATTACAAATGGAAGGAGAAATTGTGCTTTTCATATTGTCTGATATGGAAATGAAGGGAGGTAACAATGGCGCAGCCTGAAAACTAGGGGATTAAGTAACATGACTAAATCAAGCTTGACAGTGTCTTAACAGTCACATGATAGAGCACTTGTCATTTCTAACCAGAAGTAATTTATTATATTGTAAAGTACTTTGTATAGAATAAACCAGCAACAAATAAATGTAAGATAATGCACCCTCCAATCAGATCCTTCCTCCAATGTGATTTTTCTAAATTTGTTGTTTAATGAATAAAAGAATACAACTGGAACTGTGGATTTTCTTTATTAGGTAGAGGTAAAAGGTTTAGGGGAAAATAATAAGGGGAGCGTTACTCCCCCTATCCAGTAGTTATTCCAGTAGTGCAATGGCTTGGTATTTTCATAAGGTCAGATTTGCGCTTTCTAAAAATCATTGCATTATTCTAACACCGCTTTAGTTAGTGCTTAGTTAAACAAGCAACTGTAATTTTAACTGTTCAATGAATAAGAAAACGACTCTTTTTTTTTTCGTAGTGATTTTCTTAGTACAGTAGAGAGAGCCCTTTTGGTAAACTACAGCTGAAACCATTGCGTATTTGCCTTGTAGTTAAAGGGGTTATTCCCCTTTAAATTAGCTTTTAGTATGATGTAAAGAGTAATATTGTGAAACAATTAACAGTTCTCATTTTTTATTATTTGTGGATTTTGAGTTATTTGGAACGAAACGAAAGGAGGAATCGGCACACAGGAACATCAGCAAAATGGGGTAAACCCCTTACTTGTTTGTTACGTCAAATGATGCACAACGTTTCGGGGCACTGACGAAGGGGCGTGCCCCCGAAACGTTGTGCATCATTTGACGTAATAAACGTTGTGCACCAGGCTAATAAAGGAAGGCTAGTGTGTGCGCTCACACTGTTTCTAAGAATTTTGAGTTATTTCGCCTTTTATTCAGCAGCTCTCCAGTTTACAATTTCAGCAATTGGGTTGCTAAGGTTCAAAGTACCCTAGCAACCATGTGTTGATTTGAATAAGAGACTGTAATATGAATAGGAGAGAGACTGAATAGAAAGAGGAGTAATAAAAAGTAGCAATAACAATAAATGTGTAGCCTTACAGATCATTTGTTCTTTAGATGGGGTCAGTGATCCCGGTTTGAAAGCTGGAAAGTGTCAGAAGAAGGCAAATAATTAAAAAACGATAAAAAATGAAGTCCAATTGAAAATTTGCTTAGAATTTTCTATTCTATGACATACTAAAATTCAACTTAAAGGTGAACCACCCCTTTAAGGTGTTAGCAAGATTTAACCTACAAGAAGTAGACAGCACTGATACAGGGTTCAGACTAGCACACTAGGAAAAAACCCAGTCCCGGATTGCTGTTGGCCAGTGGGCAGGGGTGTGGGAGTAGTATTGGGGTATCAGGTGGGCCCTCAGTATGCCAGTCTGACACTGCACAGACGAGAGCTGGGGATCCGGAAGGTCAAAAAACAACTTTTTACATAATTAATTGCCTTTTACAATGGGATTTATTTAAGTAATGTCTGAAAAGAGATATGGCTGATTTCAAGTAGACTGTGAATGCACCCATGATTGTTGGCAGTTGCTCCAGATTAACGGAGAGTGATTCACAACTATTAATCACCCGTATGTCAAAATGTAGAGTAGTGTAGTGCTTTTAACTTGATAATAGTTATAGAAATGTTGTTTTACCTTAACTATGAGTAAGTATATAGGAAGTCATTGATGCATCAGGGAACTACATACACAGGCTGCCATTACAACAGGCACACACTATCTCACAACTCTCACTGTGCTGGTTGCTTCTCTGAGGCTGCAGTTTGTCTATTTATACAGGTACGGGACCTGTTATCCAGAATGCGTTTTCCAAAACTGATCTTTCTGTAATTTGGATCTTCATACCTTAAAATGATTGGGTCACATGACAGACAAACGTAGTCGCTGACCTCTCTGCCCCTGTCTGCTGTAGCTCATGCTGTTCCGTTGCTATGGAGATGCCTCAGGAGAGGCAAGCTTTGAATCTCCCGTACTTGCTCGCTTTATTAGCAGTGTACGAGTGAGTGAAGGAGCAGTGCACACACATTTCTTAGCAGCGTTCTGGATCTGACTGAGGTCTGTACTAACAAAGCATTTATTTTACAGAAAGATACGCTTGCTTTTTTACTATACTTGCGCCTGTTTTATTACGTTATTTTCAGAGTTTACATGACTTCTCTGTAAATTCTCCGTGCAACTCACATGGGGTGGTCAGAACACTCTCTGCTCTCTGTGGGTCACTTCCCTATGGACAAATACAAGAGTCCTCTGCACTCAACCCATTATCAATATATTTAAGAAAGAGACATTTTTGAATCAGATGAAAATTGAGAGTAGGAATGGCCAGATATGGGATGAATTTGACGTGGTTGGCCATCTTGATTATATTGTAATATAGGGACAAACAATCCCTGTTTTGTTTAAAGGGTAAGGCATTTTTCAGTATGCACAAAATGTCTCTGTCTTAAATATATTGTATTTGGCAGTACCAAAACTAGCCTGGAATTCAAAATTAAACATGTTTTGATGTCACTGAGAACATCATCCGAGGGATTGGTGAGCAACATGTTGCTTGCAAGTCACTGGTTGGAGATCATTGCAGCATTCACTATCACGTTATGTTTAAACTGCCCTTCATATTTACACCCAGGTACTTGGGCAGGAACACTGAAACTAACAAACAGGTCTGAACTGGGACTCAAAATAGACTCTGGCATTTCAAGTACACAGAGTTCCAAACAGCCCCAATAAATAGCAAGTGTCTATGGCATCTTACACTAGCCCCTGTAGCATTTGCTACAATTCGCATATTTCAGTCTGGGCCTGCTGGCAAAACAGCTTGACTAAATCCAATGCCGTTTCTGTGCACCTGAGACAGCTCCAGTAATGCCGCCCCCCCAGCCAGGTTCCATTTCCGGGGGGAGGCAGCAACACTAGTAAAGCCGAATTTCCGGTTTAAAAAACAGAAATTCGGCTCTTAAAGGCACCAGGAGCGGCTTTTTGCCACCCCTGGAAACCCAGCTGGCGATGCCGCCTGAGGCAAGCGCCCCTGACTAAATCTGTTAAACAACCAATCGAAAAAAGTGTTTGGCCTCTTCTGCTTGGCTGGTTCTGGCTCTTGAAACAATGTAGCAGGCACCAGTTTTCCTGCAGCTAAGACTCCTCTTCTCTTCTGCTACATTTAGGTTTGCCACTTGGCCAGTATTTTACCAGCTTGACCGATGCAAATGATGCTTGACCACAATGTTATTAATAGGGATAAAATCTAAATATACAGGAAGGCTGGTATGTTTTTCCAAACAACCCAAGCTACATTATTGCAATAGTCAGAACCAGCAGTGCATAGAATAAAATGTAATATGTATCCAGTAACAGTTACATGCACAACACACACACTAGCTCCACTGGCAATCACTGATGTATGGGAGAGGAATAATACACATATCATATTTAATATGGAAAGGTAGTGAGAGGTGCAAGCTAAAGAAGAGTTATCTAGTGGAAGGGAACAGGCTGAGAGCAGCTAATGAACGTGTAGAAGCCTCCATCATACCCTAGTGAATGCCCCAGCAGCTGTGACAAATGAAAGCGCAGGTCTCCTCCAATCAGCTAGAAGAGGCGGGATCTTCAGCACTTCCGGTTCAGTGCCAGGAAGAACGTGTCCAATCAGAGGGTAGTCCTGATGACATCATCAAGGGCAGCCATCAGGAATCCTTGTAGGAGCTGATCCACCACTACAGCAGGTTCCTGTGCCTCCAGCTTTACAGAAAGAAGTGCTGGAGGGAGGCGCAGTGACAGGGAAGTGCTGGGTTGCTCAGGATGGAGCCGAGTCAGCCATTCCTACAGGGCAGCACAGCAGAAGGCAGACTCTGATCTACAGCTGGTGAGTTTTGGCCTCTGCAAGCTCTGAGGCAATGGCTCTGATGTAATTCTCTAATAAAACATTCCAGTGCTGGGGAGTAGCTCATGTGTGACATTGTGTGAGATTGTTTCATTCGTTTCATTTATCCCCTCCTCCCCAGGTTACTGCCACTGTCTTTGTCTTTCAGTATATCCCTTATGTATTTAACCCTATAATACACTGTGAGTCTGAGCTTTCCCCCAATAGCATCTAATACTCCTTCCCCCCCAATAGCATCTAATACTCCTTCCCCCCCAATAGCATCTAATACTCCTTCCCCCCAATAGCATCTAATACTCCTTCCCCCCCAATAGCATCTAATACTCCTTCCCCCCCAATAGCATCTAATACTCCTTCCCCCCAATAGCATCTAATACTCCTTCCCCCCAATAGCATCTAATACTCCTTCCCCCCAATAGCATCTAATACTCCTTCCCCCCCAATAGCATCTAATACTCCTTCCCCCCAATAGCATCTAATACTCCTTCCCCCCCAATAGCATCTAATACTCCTTCCCCCCAATAGCATCTAATACTCATTCTCCCAATAGCATCTAATACTCATTCTCCCAATAGCATCTAATACTCCTTCCCCCAATAGTAATACTCCTTCCCCCAATAGCGTCTAATGCTCTTCCCCCCCATAGCGTCTAATGCTCCCCCGATAGCGCCTGATGCTCCCCCGATAGCGCCTGATGCTCCCCCGATAGCGCCTGATGCTCCCCCGATAGCGCCTGATGCTCCCCCGATAGCGTCTGATGCTCCCCCGATAGCGTCTGATGATCCCCCCGATAGCGTCTGATGCTCCCCCCGATAGCATCTGATGCTCCCCCCGATAGCGTCTGATGCTCCCCCCGATAGCGTCTGATGCTCCCCCCGATAGCGTCTGATGCTCCCCCGATAGCGTCTGATGCTCCCCCCGATAGCGTCTGATGCTCCCCCTGATAGCGTCTGATGCTCCCCCTGATAGCGTCTGATGCTCCCCCCGATAGCGTCTGATGCTCCCCCGATAGCGTCTGATGCTCCCCCCGATAGCGTCTGATGCTCCCCCCGATAGCGTCTGATGCTCCCCCCGATAGCGTCTGATGCTCCCCCCGATAGCGTCTGATGCTCCCCCCGATAGCGTCTGATGCTCCCCCCGATAGCGTCTGATGCTCCCCCCGATAGCGTCTGATGCTCCCCCCGATAGCGTCTGATGCTCCCCCCGATAGCGTCTGATGCTCTCTCCATAGCATGCATCTATTACCCCCCCAATAGTGGCTAATACTTCCCCATTGGTTGCTCAATGTCCTCCAAGCCTGTCCCAGCCTTACCTGCCATAACAAGACAAAAGTGAATTTGTGCAAATACAGAGCTCAGTGTAGTTACAGAGGGACACAGCCCTCAAGTAAGGAATTCCTCACTGCTGAATATTTGATGTTGACATTAGTTTATCCAATGAGGGGAGAGATAAGATCCTGGGATAGTGTAAATAACGCTTTAACCTTTTCCTAAGACTAATAACACATGGCAGAACAGATCTGGTTTTCTCCGACAGTGTTTTGTTCTGAGGTGGAGAAAAGCCGGACGGTTTTTGTGTATTTGCAGGTGCAGAAAAGCTGATTCCCAGCCCTGTGTGTTATTAGCCTGAAGCTAAACGAGGAGGTACCAGTCACTAGTTTTCAGTCAGACGGGTTTTTTATTGGTGTAAGTTCTCTGTAGGGGACGGCAGGTAACCAGTCTCTCAAGATATGTTGGCTCCGCTATCGTAAGCATTGGCAGCTTTTTCAGGGAGCTGTTGCTTTCTTCATGTTCTTTAGCCCAGTTGAGCCCATATGGATTTTGTAGGCCGAGTGAAGGAGGAGAGCTCATGCCATTCAGTCTGGGGGGGGGGATAATCTGTGTGTTGGTGCTCGCCATTACCATTTGGACAATCACCGGCCTGACAACCCCACCTTCCGCCAAAAGTATCAGTTGTTTTCCTTCTCATTATTATCTTGCTGTCATTGTTATGTAAATCTGCCATTGGTTATTCAGGGGTTGTAAATTACCCAGGACAAAGGGATTGGCTGTTTATTTATTTCCCAGCCATACAAGCAGGTATTTTCATCCGCTTCTCTGCACCTGTCTACAAAACTCAGGCAAAACAAGTGGGACCCTATGCAGTATGTAACTGTACCCAAAAGTTAAATGTTTAGTTTGGTAAAACTTCTTCTCATTGTCAGTTGTAACAATGTATAGCTAAAATGGAATAGATAAAATGTCTTTCCGCCATAGCTTCATATTATGGTAATTTATTCATTAGTATCCCATGGAGAGCAGCCCATGGACAATAATTGGTCAGCCCTATTGGTATTGCAGCTAACAGAAGAATATTGTACATCCTGGCAGAATATGTAGGTGCTTTATACATAATTAAAGGCACAGTGACCCCAAAAAATTTGAAGTGTTGAACATGTAATTTACTGTTGCGCTGCACTGGTACAGCTGGTGTGTTTGCTTCAGAAATATTATTATGGTTTATATAAACAAGCTGCTGTGTAGCCATGGAAAGAAAAGGCACAGCAGATACCAGATAAGCTCCATAGTAATACAATGGGATACTTTTGCACTTATCTGTTATCTACTGTGTATGCTGTGCTTGAATGGCTGCCCCCATGGCTACACAGTAGTGATAGCCATAGATTACTTTGTTTAAAATGCCTTTATTGAGACATGGGTTTCTGACCCCAATACACTTGGCAACGTTTCAGACCGCCATCGGTCTTTTATCAAGCCACCTCGACAACACCTGTGCTCAGTTATTTATACATAATCACACAGTGACCCCTAGTGATTCTTTTCCAGAATACAATCTTACACATTCACAAACCAGAACATTTGTTGCAATATACATTCTGCTACATAATACAAAAATATTTCTCTCTACCTTTACGCAATAAAGTGTCCATATTTCTTTAGTGTCCATAAATATCCTTGTGAAAAAAATTGACTGTAAAAAAGATACATAATAAACACATTGTCAGTAAAATATTTTCCATTATTAATTGTTAATTAATTGTGAGTGAACTGACACATGGTGGAAACCGTTGGACGTGCATCAAGTCTTAAGAATTGGGAGGCATAGGTGCTGACTGAGAAATCGAACTACACAGTAGTGATATGCAGGTCAGGGTTTTTCTGAACCGCACCCGCGCTTCCGGGATCCTTTTATAGACCCATGCCGACCCCCAGATGACGTCACAAAAGCGGCGGATGAGCAGACGCGAGACTTCGAAATCAGAAGTCGGAAGCAGGCATTTGAAGGTGGCTGGCGGGGAGAGCAGAAGAAGAGCTCAACCCGCACCCACCAGCCGCGAGGAGCAGTGCAATGTCGACCTGAACCCGCCCAACCCGCAGGTATCGGGTCAGCCCGCACATGACTACTACACAGCTGCATGTTTATATAAAATCTAGTTATTTGTGAAGTAAACACATCAGTTTTACAAGTGCAGGGTAACTGTACATTATATTGTCTTTCCTTTAAAACAGTTACATTTTTAATTTTTAAATTTTTAGATTGCTGTTCCTTTAATAAAGAATGCTAATTGACTCAATTCTAAAGCCAAGTACGTTTTGTACATAGTGGTTTTGGGTTAGTGTGTGCCATAGGATGCGTGTGTGCCATAGGATGCGTGTGTGCCATAGGATGCGTGTGTGCCATAGGATGCGTGTGTGCCAAAGAATGCGTGTGTGCCATAGGATGCGTGTGTGCCATAGGATGCGTGTGTGCCATAGGATGCGTGTGTGCCAAAGAATGCGTGTGTGCCATAGGATGCGTGTGTGCCATAGAATGCGTGTGTGCCATAGAATGCGTGTGTGCCATAGAATGCGTGTGTGCCATAGAATGCTTTCGTCCTGGGTGTCCAGCATCGGAAGGGACTTTGGTTGCAAGGGGAATGTACAATTTAACATATACATCAGGAATGTTCGGCATGCTGCCCTGTAGCTGGAGGGTCATTGGATATGCGTCATTTATACAATGTTCCGATGTGGGGGCCCCCTATTCTCAGGCCCTGTGTCAATCTCACCTCCATTCATTTTATGACTGTAACTAGGGATGCACCGAATCCACTATTTTGGATTCTGCCGAACCCCTGAATCCTTCGCGAAAGATTCAGCCGAATACCCAACCAAATCCTAATTTGCATATGCAAATTAGGGGTGGGAAGTGGGAAACCTTTTTTACTTCCTTGTTTTGTGACAAAAAGTCACGTGATTTCTCTCCCAGCCCCTAATTTGCATATGCCCAATCCTGCTGAAAAAGGCCAAATCCCAAACTGAATCGAGGATTCGGTGCATCCCTAAGAGTAAAATTGAGACTGATTTATGAACACTGGGCAAATTTGCACCTGGGCAGTAACCCATAGCAACCAATCAGTGATTAGCTTTTTTTCAGCCATCTGCAGGTTGAACAGTGAAATCACTCATCTGATTGGTTGCCATGGGTTACTGGCCAAGTGCAAATTTGCATAGTGTTTATAATATATAATATAATATAGTGTTTTTTATTGTATGATGGTATATGTGTAAGATATTGCTTCTCTCTCTTAGATGTCCGGCCACTTATCCCTTGTCCAGATGCTCAGTGTCTGCTGATGGTTTGCCGTGGAGCCCCTTGCACTAACTGCTCATCCCCTCCCCTCATCCCCAGGACCCTCCTCACTAATGACTGGCTGGATTGTTCTTCCCATCAGCTTGACTGCGTTTTCTATCCCAGGAATATGGATTGTGTAAGTATTCATTTTAACTTTCCTATGGGAATGAGGGTAAGTGCAGTGGGAAAATACACTGGGAAGATGTACATTTGAGAGTGTCGGTGCTTTATAGACATTAAGGGCTAGTCCACACGAGGAGATTCAGGGAGATTTTGTCGCCTGGCGACTAATCGGCTCGTCTTTTGAGCGACTATCTCCCTGAACTGTCTCAGCGTTTATCCCCATAGGTTACAATGCAAAGTCGCCTGCGCTAATGCACACGCAGCGATGTGTTTTCTATAGTCGCCCGAAGTTGCCTGCATTAGCGCAGGTGACTTTGCATTGTAGCCTATGGGGAAAAACGCAGAGGCAGTTCGGGGAGATATTCGCTCAAAAGATGAGACGATTAGTCGCCAGGCGACAAAATCTCCCCAAATCTCCTCGTTTGGCCTTACCCTAACTGCCCACACACGGAGAGGCCCATTTATCAAAGTCCGAATTTATCTCATTATTTTCTAAAAACGACTCCAACCAAATCCACACGTTTTTTCCCCTTATTTATCAATCCTGTGCGGGGAAAAAAACAGACAAAATAGTGAAAAAATACGAATCGTACACATTTTTCCGATGTTCCACCCGAAAACTCTTGATTTCTTTTCTTTCTGATTTTTGCCCAAAAACATCTTTGGATTATTGCACAAACCCCAGTGCAGATCAAGATATTTTCGGGGCTTCTCCCATTGACTTATATACAACCTCGCCAGTTCTGAGATGCTGGATTTTCATATCCAGGCTTTTTCCATCCTCGGGGGAGAATAAATCCTGAAAAATGTTGGGTTTGTTTTCCATTAAAATTTTAAAGTAAAAAACCAAGAATTGTTCGGTTTTTTGGCATTCAGAGTTTGATAACCCCACAGTGTCACCTGACATTTGCCGATATGTTAGATCTAACAAAGCCAGCTTTCCGATTGGTTCTAATAATTCCTTCAGTTGCTGATCAGATCCTATGCACATACAATGGTGTACCTCCCTGCTTGATCATTCATGTGGTGAGTGAAAGCTTTGCAATACAAATTGATTTTATTATATTTTTCTTCAATGGTTTTACGTGTATTTTGTAATCGGTTATTTTCTACGTCTATTAATCCGCTGGCTTCTGCTGCATTGTTTCAGGAGTCCAAGCCAGCAGTGCAAAGTATATAAACAGCCAGACAAATTAATGTTAATAAAACCTTTAAATGTGTAATGAATGTACAATGGAAAGTTTCTCAATATTTTCCTTCGCTATGCAAAAAATAGTGTTTGGGTGGAGTGGCCTTATAAGTCTGTGTGCATTAAAAGTTCATGATGTGCGCTGACCTCTGTTCTTGTTTCCCTTAGTTACGCCATGGCTGTAATGAACCATCACGTGTGTCCCGTGGAAAACTGGTAAGTCTTTCTGCCTGCGGCAAGCTCTTCCAAAACGTAGTCCATAGCTGCATTTTTGTAAGAGAGACAGAAAATTGTTATTTTTACATTTTGTAATTGGCGAATGCCAATACTGATTTCTGTTGCATGTGCTCCAGTTGCGAGGCACTGATGGTAATTAAAGGGGTTGTTCATCTTTAAATTAACTTTTAGTATGATGTAGAGTGTGATATTATGAGAAAATTCATTTTTAAGTTATTTAGCTTTTATTCAGCAGCTTTTATTTCAGCAGTCTGTTAACTAGGGTCAACAATATCCTAGCAACCATTCATTGATTTGAATAAGAGACTGGAATATGAATAGGAGAGGCCTGAATAGAAGGATGAGTAATAAAAAGTAGCAATAACAATACATTTGTAGCCTTACAGAGCATTTGTTTTTTAGATGGGGTCAGCGACCCCCATTTGAAAGCTGGAAAAGGTTAGAAGAAGACGGCAAATCATTCAAAAACTATAAAAATAAAGGCCAATTGAAAAGTTGTTTAGAATTGGCCATTCTATAACATACTAAAAGTTACCTTAATGGTGAACCACCCCTTTAACAGAAATAATGGTTATTGCTCAGTTCAGATTTGGGTCAAGTAAATGGAGTGTTGAGCTACAGTTGATGTGAGCTTTTGTTCTTTTATAGGACCTACAATCTAACGTGTACCGATGACAACACCAAAGCTGGGACCCCAAAATCTTGCTGCACCCTAGAGGATGTCCCACTTATCAGGTGAGTCACATAGACAGTTGTTAGGACTGAGCACATGGACGCCTACACCTCGACTAGCAACTGGCTCATCTGCGGCTACTTCTACTGTGTTCCACATCAGTCTCACAACACACCCCTTCCTGGTTCCATAGGGACTGTTCATCAGGCAGGGAGCTTTTGATTTTAACACTGTTGCCTCTATAGCAGTAGTTCCAAAACTGTATATCTTGTCCCCCCGAGGGGGAAAAAGTTAGTGTTAAACCATTATATAGTTTTTTGATTTTTTTCTTGTAAGGTAAGGAACATTGTAACAGCCTACTATGTTTGGATGCACCAGGAAACAACAAAAGAGGCTGGCACAAGCCTGGACCAGGCCCGTACTGGCAATCTGTGGGTTCTGGCAAATGCCAGAGGGGCTGCTATAAGGTCCCATAGAAAGTCACTATTTAGTGGGCTGGTGGGGGCTGTTTTGGCCTCTATGTGGGCTGATTGTGCCTCTGTGTACCTGAAATGCCAGGGCCTATTTTAATTCTCAGTCCGGACCTGGCCTGGACCACACCAAGTAGAAAAGCCAAAGTCAGATGGTAAAGATTAAAAGTTTACATTTTATTTTCCATAATTAAGAACCAAGGCCTGACGCGTTTCGTGTCTACCACAGCCTATGACTAAGTGTCCTTGGTAGAAACGAAACGCGTCAGGCCTTGGTTCTTAATTATGGAAAATAAAATGTCAACTTTTAATCTTTACCATCTGACTTTGGCTTTTCTACTTGGTGTGGTCCAGGCTTGTGCCAGTCTCTTTTTTGATTCTTTTTTCCTGGTGTTTGCTCCCTTTGCTGAAGGTCTGGGGCGCGTGCAGCCCGGGCCCATCGTACACAGTGGTAAGCTTCTTTCAGTGTACTTAATGTACTCCATACACTGGTTCCCTATTTGTATCATTTATGGTTGGATGCACATTAGTTATATCTCCTGCTGTTCCGTTTTCTTAGTAAGTGTGGTACATACCCTCCCGAGAGCTGCCTTTTCAGTCTGATTGGAAACGTGGGAGCATTCATGGGTGAGTGTCATTTGCTAACCTTTTCATCCACCCCTTTCATCTGCTCTTTTTTTGGTCCCTCTATGCAGACTGTTCTTGTATGTTCAAACTCCTGCTCACCTGCACCCATCTGATAATCCTGTACCTCTTATTTTTATTGCTCAACATTTTTCTTAACAGTAGCTGCCATTGCATATCTCTCCCTCTCTTTCCCTCTCTCTCTCTCTCTCCCTCTCTCTCTCTCCCTCTCTCTCTCTCCCTCCCTCTCTCTATAGCATATTCTGCCCTTCCTTTTTTTGTAACTCTTCTGCTTCTCCTCTTAGTGGTGATCATCTGTCTGCTGAGATACAGTCAGGTCATTGAGGTCAGTCAGAGATCCTGGTTGAACACTACGGCTTTGATAGCCGGCTGCACTAATGCTGCAGGACTGGTCATGGTGGGAAACTTTCAGGTGAGAGCATGTGCTTAGTCAACACTTCCTCTATGCTATTGTCCTTATGTTTTTCTATGTTCAGACTGTGTACAAGCCAATTTTTGTTTGATCTCTTGTACAAAAATATACGTGAATGTAAAATTGATGATGTGCTGTTAATATAAATTAATTTTGTTATAACAGGGCCACCTGCTGGTCATTTTCTAACCAGTCTGGCCACCAAGTAGCCAAGGAAGTTGTCAGGAGAAAGAGGCTGCTCTGATGTTCTTCTGTGAAAGGTTTCTATTTTTTTCCTAAGCAGAAGAACATCAGAGCAGTCTCTTTCTTTCTCCTGACACTTCCTTGGCTACTTTGTGGTCAGACTGGTTAGAAATGACCAGCAGGTGGCGCTGTTGTAACAAAATTCATTTATATTAACAGTACATGTATCCCTTAATATCTTGGAATCTAAAAAAAATTAAATAAATAATGAATGTATATTGCAAAGAATAGCACCCTCGTCAATTTTACATTCACTTTAAAGGGAATAGTGCAGTTCAGCAAATATTGGCCTATTGTAGAAGGTATGTTTGGATAAACCCAGTCCCCCCCCCCCCCAGTTTATTTACAGAAAAGCATTAGGTACATTAGACGCCCTTCTGAACTTGCAAGAAAAGTTTAACACACTTTTTGTGTAATTCAAAGAAAGGCCCTTTCGCTCGCGCGTGCGTGTGTGTGTGTGACAAAACTAACATTTAGGAACAAAAAGGAGATCTACAGAATGTTAAGCAGGACACTCAGATCTGTCGAATTGTCACACAGACTAGACTTGCATTTTTGTTACCAGTTAATAATTAACCCCTATCAATTAAGGCACCTGCTAGAGCTATAGCCCTATGGCTGCATCACTGCATTATTGATCTTGCTACACACAAGCTGCTTGTGCCATGAAACAGACAGAGCTGCCGGTGTTTTCCTTCTGGCCAATAGATGGCACAACTGCTTCACCAGTAACTAAAGCACCCATATAACTATAACTGCAAAGTAATATCCTTATCAAGTAATGCAGGGTGGAGGGCAGTTCATTAGCAGAAGGAACATGACTTTGAGGGGAAAGATGAATATCTGGGAGTATTAAAGTGATACTGACAGTTAAAACAGAATTTTTGTTTTGTTTTGCAGGTGGATTATGCCAAGTCTCTGCATTATATTGGTGCAGGAGTGGCGTTTCCAGCTGGATTGCTCTTTGTGTGCCTCAGCTGCATTCTTAGCTACCAGTTAGCGGCCAGCGCGCTTGATTATTGGCTGGGACATCTACGTGTCAGCCTCACCATTGTGGCCTTAATATCTCTCGTCCTAAGTATCCTTTGCAGTGACCATAGCAGGTCTGTGTTTGTGCAGACTAGTTCATTTGTAGTTATTAGTATTTATTATCCTTTATATACAACCAACACATTTATGTAGCACTTTACAGGGATTGTTCATCAGTTCCTTGCTCTATTGGTGCGTACACGTTCACTATCACATTCACACACAAACACTAGTTCACTAGTTCTGGGGTTAGAATCCATAGTCCCAGTGCTGCAAGGCAACATGACTAACCACTGAGCCTTCTCTATAGGGATATCTTCATACTGTATATAGTCAGGCCTTTTGTTCTTTGTTTTACCTTTTTCTGATGCACTTCTCCAAGTGGGATTTAAAGCTAGTAACTGATTGCTAGGGTGCCACTCACCCTACCAACTAGGGATTGCACCGACTCCACTATTTTGGATTTGGCCGAGCCCCCAAATTCTTTGCGAAAGATTTGTCCGAATAGCGAATCTGAATCATAATTTGCATACGCAAATTAGGGGTGGGAAGGAGAAAACATTTTTTACTTCCTTGTTTTGTGACAAAAAGTCATTTGATTTGCCCCCCGACCCTAATTTGCATATGCAAATTAGGATTCGGATTTGGTTCGGCCGAATCCTGCTGAAAAAGGCCGAATCCCAAACCAAATCCTGGATTCAGTGCATCCCGACTACCAACAAAAATATTGATTTCAATGACAGACTGGATTTTTTTTTCCTGAAAAGGACAAAAATGAATAAACAATAACAATTCACCCTTCAAATGGGTCTGCCTTCTGGGCATCGTTGACCCGCAGCACCCAGATAAAGTGGTAGAATAGAGGCAAATAACAAAGAATGCACAAATATATAAAATTGGCTTGGAATATTCGTATCATTGGCACGAAGAGGCATCAAGGTTCGAATTTTGAATTCATGCGAGTTTTTTAAAACTCCCTTAAATTCGAATAAAATCGGCTTGGGGAAATTTATTAGGGATGCTCCAAATCCAGGATTCGGTCAGGATTCGGATTCAGCCGAATCCTTCTGCCCGACCGAACCAAATCCGAATCTGAATTTGCATATGCTTCCTTGTCACATAACAAGGAAGTAAAAAATCTTTTCCCCTTCCCACCCCTAATTTGATTATGGAAATTAGGATTTGGTTCTGAATTTGTCCGAATCTTTCGCAAAGGATTCAGGGGTTCAGCCCATATAGTGGATTCAGTGCATCCCTAAAATTCATTAATAAAAACGAATGTTTTTAACGACCCGAAAACTCAAATTGTATTAGAATCTAATTTGATCAAACTCGATTTGAGTTTTTTCTCGGGGGAATAAAACTTGAATGTCTGCAAACCTCTCCAAATTGATCCCTGGACCTCTCCCATTGACTTAAACAGCAATTCGGCAGGTTTTGATGGCAAATAGTCCAATTTGAATTCCTAAAGGGCCAGAGTTTGGTAAATCTCAAAAATCGAATTCGCCCATGCTGAACCCAGACAAAACACTGATCAATGTATAAATGATTATAGCACACGTGGGGGATGCTTAAAAGCGCACCATGAGGCAAGCGGTACCCAGAAGTCCCAATAGAACAAAGAAGAGATAAACGAGGCCCAAAAATGCAATGCAAATGGATTTCTCTGTTCCGTTAAGCTTGCACTCTTTTGGAATGATTATTACAGGATCGAATTGCCAGGCACAGTTAGCGTGGTTTGTTTAGATGTGGTACAGACCTCCTTTTCCATATGTGCCTTAACCATTCTCTCCCAGGTGGTGTTTTCTTCATCCAGGAAAGCTTCCTTATGCAGCACTTGGCGGCCATCTGCGAGTGGATCTTTGTCCTTGACATCCTGGTCTTCTATGGAACCTTTGCCTACGAATTTGGCTCTGTCTCCACGGATACAATGATGGCTGCTCTCCAGAGCTCTGCTGCCCGCAGCTGCAAGTCTCCAGGAAGCTCCAGCACCTCCACCCACCTCCATTGTAACGCCGAGAGGATCGCTATGATATGAAGGGCGGGGGGGCGTCTCATCACCCTTCAACACTCAGGACATTTATGAAACTTTTTTTACCAAGTAAATGAAACAAAGCCAATTTTCAGCCAATGCACAGCCAGACGGGTTTAAGCAATGGGCCATGTGGTAATTTAGTATGCAAATGGAAGAGTATTAATGGTGTCTTTTATTTTTTAATAATTGGGGTTTTTCATGTATTCGGTTTTGATACCTTCAACAGTTTCTTCATATTTTGTTGTGGGCTATTTTAAAGCAAAGCTTGGCAGGACTTGCCTGTCTCTTTTCAGGTCATGAAATACTGATTATATTTGATAGAAAGGGGGGAGAATAAGAAGGGCATTTCTGAAAAATCCCAGACAGGTGCGAAATACCTTCAGGCATTCCTTCCACCCAGCCTGGTGATCATAAACTCTGTGGCTGAGGATCCTAGGAGTTTAATGGGCATGTAAAGGCAAAAAAATAAAATCCCATTTTTACTTTCTTTAATGAAAAAGAAACCTATCTCCAATATACTGTAATTAAAAAATGTGTACTGTTTTTATAAGAAACCTGACTGTATGCAGTGAAATTCTCCCTTCATTTACTGCTGTGGATAGGAATTGTCAGATGGTCCCTAACTGCTGAGTTGGTAAACAATCATACTTATGAACAGCAGGGGGAGCCCCCGCCTTACTTCCCAGCCATGCAGAACTCAAGCAGCTTTGTTTATGACGATCCCTAAGCAGCCCAGACCACACTGAGCATGTGCACAGTCTTAGTCTTGCAAAGATGTTTAACAAAGTTACAAGATGGTGACCCCCTGTAGCCAACTTTGAAAGCATAAATTATTTGTTTGATTAGGCTTGTGGTGCAGTAAGTTCATGTTTATATTTAGTATACAAAATACAGCATTTCTAGCCTTATTCAATTTTAGACTTTACATGCCCTTTAAACAGTTTTTTTCCCACTCATTGCTGTGTGAGTGCTTAGCAGTTCAGTGGGTACCTGTGTTTCTAGCTACCTCTTATTATAATATAAATATTATAGTATTCATGGAGAAGTGTAACCAAACAACAGGGGCAGGGCCACAACATATACGGTAATGTAAAGCTGAACTGCTTTTTTTTTTTTTTTTTTCTTTTAAAACTTGTTTTGACTCTGATGTGAACTAGATTTATTAAGTGGGTTTCATGGATAAATATACCTTGTCCTATGTGTATGCTACTACATTCTTTAGCCCGATGTCTACAGCCTAAAAATAGAAGTGCTATATTTTATATACCCATATGTATCTGCAGAGAGCCTCAGCAAGCCCTATAGCAGTAATGATTTAGGCCTTAAATCTTTGCACGGGAGCTCACCATTCACTACATATCGTGACTAGTGATGGGCGAATTTCTCCTGTTTCGCGAATTTCCCACTAAAAATTTGTGAAACTCGAAAATTGATGCCCGCGTCAATTATGGACGCGCGTCCCAGAAGCATCAATTTTGACGCTGCAGTTAAAGTCAGTGGGCATCCGAATAGTGCTGACGCATGGCGATTTTGACTGGAGCGACTTTTCAAAATTTTTTGATGCCGGCAAATTAACGCGTGAGTTTCACAAATTTATTCGGCAGCGAAACGTGGAAATTCGCGCCAGGCAAATTTATTCGCCCATCACTAATTGTGACATTTCTATTCTATGTGTACTGTATATTGTGAGTCACTCCTGAAGCTCTAGTAAGTGACAGCAGCACAGAGCATGTGCAGTGAATCAGCAGAAAAGAAGATGGGGAGCTTCACAGGTACAGTACAAATCGTAACTGCTAAAGGGCTGTTGTGGGCTTGGGCTAGTACTAAATCCCAAAACATAAAGTGTGGTATGTCTAGCCTACTTCTTTGTTAAAGGGGGTGGTTCACCTTTGAGTTAACTTTTAGTAGGTTATAGAACGGCAAATGCTAAGCAACTTTTCAATTGGCCTTCATTTTTAATTTTTTTAAATTATTTGCATTCTTTTTCTGACTCTCTCCAGCTTTCAAGTGGGGGTCACTGACCCCATCTAAAAACAAATGCTCTGTAAGGCTACACATTTATAGTTACTCCTCTTTTTACTCAGGCCCGCTCCTATTCATATTCCAGTCTCTTATTCAAATCAATGCATGGTTACTAGTGTAATTTGGACCATAGCAACCAGATTGCTGAAATTCCAAACTGGAGAGCTGATGAATAAAAAGCTTAAAGGAGAAGGAAAGCTACAAGACAGTTTATTGCCAACAGATTAGCCACAATAGTGAAAGCTAGAACACTATATTTATTCTGCAGAATGCTTTACCATACCTGAGTAAACAGCTCTAGACACTGTCTCTGTTTGTTTAGGCTAGAAGCTGCCATATAAGCTTGGTGTGACATCACTTCCTGCCTGAGTCTCTCTCCCTGCTCACTTACAGCTCTGAGCTCAGATTACAGCAGGGATGGGAGGAGAGAGGGGTAGAGGAGCAAACTGAGCATGCTCAAGCCCTGCCCTGGAGTTTTATGCTGAAAACAGGAAGTCTCATACAGTAGCCCATGTGTACACAATAGAAGGAAATAAATGTGGTGTTTCTTTTGACAGAGGACTCAGAGCAGCATTACTTTGAGGGTTAACTGGTTTATTTATATAGACCTTTCTAATAGAGCTTACGTAATTTTAGCCTTTCCTTCTCCTTTAAATAACTCAAACCACAAATTAACACAAAATGAAAACCAATTGCAAATTGTCTCAGAAAATCGCTCTCTGCATCATACTAAACGTTAACTCAAAAGTGAACACCCCCTTCAAGCTTTGGCCTGTCAATCCCAGTTATCGACTCAGTTGATAAATTGTGAATTATAAAGTCCAAAAGACACTGTTTATTTTGCAATAGAACCCACTATGCTTTATATAGATTGTATGGGTCCGGCTAAGGGGCTTATTGATAGTAAGGTTGAATATGTGTGTCCTTCGGGGTAAGAATGAAGATTACAATCATTTCTTATAGTCTTGAGGAATTATCCAAAGCTTTTGTTCTTTTCTTCCTGTATCACATGGCATTTATCCAACTGCCACCAAGTTTATTTGCATACGCGGCAGTGTTATTTCATTATATGCGAATATGACACGATTTACTTTGACACTGGAGCACTGGCAGGTGGGCCACACACAAACATTCACCTCTGCATATTTTTGCAATAACATCTTTTCCCCATAGTGACCCCTAGATGTCACTTGTTGAAGACCAGCATCGCCTTTTCCCCTGCTCTGCCAACAACATCCACCCTCAAGGACACATTTCCACAAGCCTTAAAATTTCTATTGTAGAGACTTGTCTTATTTTATTTTCTATCCGAAAGGTGACTCTTGCTGCCGCCGCTGGAATGGGAGAATCCTCCCTGTCTGGAACTTGTCTCACACTTCCTCACTGCCACTTAACAGGAAACAACGTACAGGAAACAGCATCTTAAAGGGCGACACGCCTGTGATTCGTTACCCAAAGGAGCTGAAAAAATTCTGCTGCTACAGAAGCGGCCATTATCTGTGACTGTTACACTACTGGGTTTATTTGTCTTATACCCTGCCTATACTTCTGTTAAAATAAAAAAAATAAAAAGTGAAAGCTTTGTCTCTAGTGTTGTTACAGCTGTCACACTATGGGGATGCTGTTTATGAACAGTGTAGAACCATGGCAAGATAGACCCTAAAAATGAATGTGGCTAAAAATGCCATATTTTATAGACTGAACTTAATGCACCAGCCTAAAGTTTCAGCTTGTCAATAGCAGCAATGATCCAGGACTTCAAACTTGTCACAGGGGGTCACCATCTTGGAAAGTGTCTGTGACACTCACATGCTCTGAGCAGCTGTTGAGAAGCTAAGCTTAGGGGTCGTCACTAATTATCCAGCAGAAAATGAGGTTGGTCTGTAATATAAGCTGATGCTACAGGGCTGATTATTAAATTCTGATGCTAATTGCACTGGTTTCTGTGCTGCCATGTAGTAATTATCTGTATTAATTACTAATCAGCCTTATAGTGTGACATTTCTATTCTATGTGTACTGTATATTGTGAGTGGGTCCCTAAGCTCAGTAAGTGACAGCAGCACAGAGCATGTGCAGTGAATCAGCAGAAAAGAACATGGGGAGCTACTGGGGCATCTTTGGAGACACAGATCTTTACTGCTAAAGGGCTGTTGTTTGGGCTGGTACAGAAGCACAAAACATCATGTACAACATTTCTAGTTACTTCTTTAGTTCTCCATTAAGCCAGACCAGAAGGCCCAGTTCTGTTGATCTTGCCATGGAATCTACAAGTAAGCACCCATGAAAGGATGCTGGCTCAGCAGAGAATACTATAAACTACATCAAACCTTTTTTACTAATAAATATTTAAACTCAAGTAAAGAATAACTTTTGCCATTTAAACCAAATTTAAACAAAACCACAAAAAGCAACGACCCAAACTTAAGGGTAAGGCCACAGGAGGAGATTCGGGGAGATTTTGTCGCCTGGCGACTAATCCCCTCGTCTTCTTCCCCGAACTGCCTCAGCGTGTTTTCCCATAGGCTTTAGCGCAGGTGACTTTTCTTTATAGCCTATGGGAAAACACGCTGAGGCAGTTCGGGGAGATTGTCACTCAGAAGACGAGATGATTAGTCACCAGGTGACAAAATCTCCCCGAATTTCCTTGTGTGAACTAACCCTAAAGGGTTAGTTCAACTTTATATTAACTTTTAGTATGATTGACATTCGAGACAATTTGCAATTGGTTTTCTTTTTTACTTTTTATGGTTTTCCAGAGGGCCTGCACAGCGGCACAGAACAACATTGTTTAACATCTGGGGTCAGTGACCATTTAAGAGCTAGAAAGAGGCAGAAAGGAAAATCAAATAAGTTCCTACTAAAAGTTAACTGACAGGTGAAATATATCCCAGAAAAATGTTTGATAGAATAAAGTTAATGTTTACAGACACTTTTAGGGTCAGGGCACACTAAGTGCTCCGAGTGCCGTTCTGCCGGTGATTTACATTCTAGCTGGTGGGAGGCAGTTCAAGGGAGATTAGTCACCCAGAAGAAGAGGAGATTTGTCGCTGGACGACTAATTTACCCGAATCTGAGCGTGTGCCCTGACCTGTGTAGACTGCTAAAAGTAGGCTTGGCTCAACAGCTCTTTTTGAAGGTCCAAACTGTCAGCATCCCTGTCTAGGCACCTAAGTTATCCTTTGGGTTACTGCAGTTGAGCTAAGAACAGAAAATGAGATTCAATTACTAAAGTGTTCAGAGAAGCACACTGAGTAAATTAAGATTAATTTAAATTTGGGGTTTAGATCCCATCTTACAAAGTATGACAAGTGTCTGGGGGCCACCAAACCTGGTCTTGAGCCATTGCATTCAGATTAAAGTGAAGCAACACCGTTTAAAAGGGAGCTATAGTGAAAACAAAAATTAAATAGAAGGGCTGGCAATGAAAAAAAAACTATTCTAAAAAAATGAACGGGTCCCCTACAGATGTACCTCCTGTACCCCTCCACAGCTTTATTGGGGCAGTGTGCAGTCCAATTTGTAGGCAAGCCCAACTGATTGCAATGACCGATTAAACATTTCAGATTACAGTGGCTCATCTAGATTTACTCAAAGTTGTCACAGGAATCTACAGTTGGGGGCCCTTTGTTCAAATGGATACAAATACATAATATAAATACATATTAATAATAACAATTGTTTTCAAGTGTCATTTTTTCCTTTTAATGTAGAAAAGAGCCATTTTGGTCCATATAAGGGTAGTCATCATTCCAGTGCCCACAGGCAAGTAATTTTAGACAGGCTTGAAAATCAAAATAGGTCCTGGAATTTCAAAAACACAGAGGCCCGAACATCTCCCCATAGGCCCAATAAAAAGTGTCCGTCTATGGCAGGGGTCAACAACCTTTTTTACCCGTGAGCCACATGCAAATGTAAAAACAGTTGGGGAGCAACACAAGCATGTAAAACTCCCATGGGGTGCCAGATAAGGGCTATGATTGGCTTTTTGGTAGCCCCTATGTGGACTGGCAGCCTACAGGAAACTCTACTTGGCACTATACTTAGTTTTTATGCAATGAAAACTTGCCTCCAAACCAGAAATTCAAAAATAAGCACCTGCTTTGAGGACACTGAGAGCAACATCCAAGGGGTTGGTGACATGTTGCTCGCGAGCTACTGGTTGGGGATCACTGGTCTATGGCATCTTACAGCAGCCCCTCTGCAATTTGCCAGATTCCACAGATTGCCATCCAGGCCTGATTTTAGAGACTTTGTGTTTGTTACAAAAATAATCCTAATCTTCCTTTATAATAAAATGAATATAGCATAATACAAGGCTGAAGAACACTAAACCAGGGATCTTTCATCTGGCTGATGTTGATCTTAAATTCCATGTTATGAAGAAAGACTGGATGTTGTAGTTGAACAGGATAAGAATAAGGATAATAATGATAAGGATAATAAGATAATAAGGATGATAAGAAAAGGATAAGAATGAGGGATAAGTGAAGATCCCTGTCCTACAATGTTCTGCTACAGAAGTAATTAAAATGTTTTGGGAGTTAGTAAGAAGATCTTGTGAGTACTGAGGTGAGAGCTTCTCCATTCATTAGGTGTTCATGGCACCATGCAAACATTCAAGCCGGTGTTCTTTCAGTTGTCTCAGTGCCTGTAACATACAAAGAAGGAATGTCAACTCACACGAGGATAAAGTCACATGAGAAACTGCTTCACATGGAATGACAAGAATAAATAAATAAAGCTTGATAGCTGTGTCTTCTCACAACTGTATGATTATGTACATGAATGTGAATATCTATTAACCAAGTCTGCCTTGATGCCGTATTCCCCCAGTGGTGCTGCATGGCCTGCAGTATGATCCAATTATTGCCCTGGGGAACAAATAATCAGCTCAATTCTTCAAATCAGGAAAAAATCCACTAACTTTGTGACTTGTATCATGTATATCTAAATTACATTGATCAGCAATTGATCTACAGCAGGAATAGGGAGCAGGCCATATCCAGACATTGCAGAACTACAACCTACAGAATCCACCATCATGCCACCTGGTGGACGACTTCTGCAATGTATCACATGTTGCCCACAACTCAATCTGACACCATAGAGTTCTTGTGTTTATACCTTTTCTTGTTTGTATTTCTCATACTCTGGGCTGTCAGTGGGTGGCTCGTGTCTGCATAAAGGGCATGAATTGGTCTGTAGGGAAAGTCACAATGATGCCAAGAAATTTGTAATAAAAATTTGTCTTATGAACATGACATGCCAGTCAAATAATATCTTGACAACTTTTAGTTGTATCTACAGTACGGAAGAATAGATAAGTAATGATAGATAACAATAACCTTTAAGCTTTTCAAAGCTTTTCAAAGCAATCCTTTTTTGCCTGCCCGGGTCTGTGACCCCCCCCCCCCTCCTATCTGAAAGCTAGAAAGAAGTTAAAGGGGACCTGTCACCCAGACACAAAAATCTGTATAATAAAAGTCCTTTTCAAATTAAACATGAAATCCAATTTCTATTTTTTATTAAAGCATTCATAGCTGTTGTAAGCTCATTTAAAAATCTCAACTGTCAATCAAATATTGTCTGCCCCTCCTCTATGCTCTGGGCACTTCCTACATGTCACTGCTCTCCCCACATTCCCCCAGTTCTCTTTACCATTTAATTGTGTAGCCAGGGCATGGGGATGGACATCAGGTCCCCCATTCTGGTGCACAAACAAGATTCTGAGATGATACAAGGCTTGTCTTTATAACAGTGTCCACAAAATGGCTCCTGCCTACTTGTTCTAATTATGAATTCCCAGACTGAATAATTTATATAGTGTAATTAAAGTTCATTTTGCTTGACTTTGTGATAAAATCTGATTTAAATAATTTTTTTGTTGTGTGACAGGTCCCCTTTAAAGAAAGAGACAAAGAATTCAAAAACTCAGTTTTGAAAAGTTGCCATTCTATAACATACTAAAAGTTCAGACGTCAGAACAAACCGTTTAATACAGGGTTCACTTTGACTCAATACTATTTTTTGCACCTGAATAGAATGTGAATGGAGGGTGTGTAAGAGAATGCCCACGCCATATCCATACGACTACCCAATTATTAGGGCAAAAGCAATTTGTGGACAATTGATAAAGAGAAGTGAATCTGTATTAGAGCATTGTTTGTTCCTAATGGCAACACAATAGTACTGTAATTGTGAGGGAATTTTCCGTACCAAACATAGAATGATGTCAAGTTTTGCACATTGTCTTTTGTTAGCATTAATCTTTATCTTTGTTAATAGACGCTATCTTTGTTATAGACACTAATAGACACTAAAATTCCCCCTGAATAAATAAAAATCTCTAAAAATAAAAGAATTAGCCTTAAAGGAACGGTTCAGTGAAAAAATAGAAAACTGGGTGAATAGAGAGGCTGTGCAAAATAGAAAATGTTTCCTATGTAGTTAGTTAGCCAAAAATGTAATGTATAAAGGCTGGAGTGACTGGATGTCTAACATAATAGCCAGAACACTACTTCCTGATTTTCAGCTCTCTTTGTTACCCTGGTTACCAGGCAGTAACCAATCAGAGACTTGAGGGGGGGCCACATGGGTCATATCTGTTGCTTTTGAATCTGAGCTGAATGCTGAGGATCAATTGCAAACTCGTTGTACAGGCCCCCTTTAAAGTCACTGACTAACTCAGAGTTATAGAGCTGAAAAGCAGGAAGTAGTGTTTTGGCTATTATGTTACACATCCAGTCACTCCAGTCTTTATACATTACATTTTTGGCTAACTAACTATATTAGAAACATTTTTTATTTTGCACAGCCTATCTATTTACCCAGTTTTTATTTTCACGCTGAACTGTTCCTTTTGAAGTTACATTTTGTGTTGCTTTACTGGAAATATACCACAAAACATTGTTAACATTCCACTTGCAGCTGGATGTGCGGAAGAGCTGGCAGAACTAAGGAGTTTGCATTGTAGTGGGCAGGCAGCCAACTGCTAGACAGACCTGACAGGGAACTGAATTATATATGTTACCATGTGAGGCATGTCCCAATGTTACAATATTCATATATTCATGAAAGGCTTTCCTTCTAATAGAATGTGCCAATGGCAGGGTGATGGTAAGGGTGCCACATACTGTATTATTGTGTATGTCTCACTACTGTTCAAATATACCTTATTTCCCTCTGGGGCAAGGAACCCTCCTTGGGCTATTGCAGTAGGCTGGTCTGTTTGTAATGGAGACCAGAGAGGGAACTTGGCACACTGTCCAATAGGATGGTATTTTTTGTCATGTCGTGCTCCTCTTTGTGGTCCACCATTTGTCCAGTGCCCTGATATGAAAACCAGCTTGGTATCAGTACCCAAATCTCATCCTAATAAAATTAAACTGCTCCCCCATTTAGGATCCTCTGTACTGTACTGTACTAGACATAGATACTCCTAGGAGAGGAACTATAGATAGAAAGCAGTGGGACTGTACTCTGGGACTCTGAACTGAACGGTGTTGAGAGAGCTGTGCCCAAGTTATTTATAGGTTCTCGTGTGATACTCGCTCTGCAACCAGGAGCAATTACACAGATATCAACAACCGTGCTTAGGATTTAATCTGCTAGGAGTTCCATAATTACTAGAGGCTCAAAGCCTTTAACAGATTTAGCGGTAGATTTAACTAGGGATGCACCGAATCCAGGATTCGGTTCGGGATTCTGCCTTTTTCAGCAGGATTCGGATTCGACCGAATCCTTCTGTCCGGCTCAACCAAATCTGAATCCTAATTTGCATATGCAAATTAGAGGCAGGAGGGAAATTGCGTGATTTTTTGTCACAAAACAAGGAAGTAAAAAATATTTTCCCTTCCCACGCAAATTAGGATTCAGATTCGAACCCCCAAATCCTTCACAAAGGATTCTGCCGGATACAAAATAGTGGATTCGGTGCATCCCTAGATTTAACAAAATGCTCCTTGCGAATTTAGTAACTTGTACCTGTGCAAATGTACCGAGTCAGGATCTTGAGGGAGGTGGCATCACACAACACAAAAATAAAACACACAGCAACTTTTATTAAAGGGAGTTCACCACCAATGTAACGTTTAGTTGTACACAGTGTTATCACAAGAGTGTTTGCAATTGGCCTTTAAAGGGAAAATCAAACTTAAACTAAAAATGTGCCTAATAAAATAAATGTAATTCTAAGCAACTTATCAATATACATTTATTATTAATTCATTATTACTTATCAGTGCTTTTAAAGCCATACGTCAAAACTATTACTACTGAAAGCAGCATTTATTTAACTCCTTTTAGACAATGTTACTTGTTAAACAGACCTCACCCACTTGCAAAACATCATCTTTTTTTTAATACATCTAGACACAAACAGCTTCCTGCTTAAATAAATGATTTCTTCCATCTATTTATTCTAGAATAGCAAGTGGAATCGTCGGTACAAAATGAATACACAGCCAATCTCAAAAAGCTATTAACTCCTATTTATCATGTGTAATTCTATACAGCTCAGGAAAAAAATACAGTTTGTTTTTTTTTAATGTGTTTCCTGCTGAGTGACAAAAATACCCATGTACAGGAAGTCAGGCGTCACACAGGAGAACCTATAGGGCAGTTATGTAATTAGAAGTGAAGGTCCTCTTCCCCAAAACCATGTGTGTTTTTTAAAAAAATACAAACAAATAAATTGAGCGTCAGTTTAGGCACCTCCAGTGTTATACTCCTGGCCAGTTATACCCCTGACCCCTTTATGGCCAACTTCCACCAAGTCATGCTTCTGTCCACCTAATCCCCAGCCCTTTACTTCACTACCCACCCCCATTACAATTGCAGTTGCACAAGGAACAAGAATTCAGCTGTTTATATCCCAGCCAGGGAGTAATTTCGGTTGGACAAAGAAGATCTCCCTAAGCAGGTGTAAATAGGTGACTGGGAGCCTAAAAAATATCTCTGTGAAACCAGATATCACATTTCTGCAGCCAGACTCAAACTGTCCATCTTACTGATTCAATGAAGATACATGTATTGGATCCATTATCCAGAAAGCTCCGAATTTATGGAAAGGCCATCTCCCAAAGACCCCATTTTATCCAAATAATCCATATTTTATAAAATGATTTCCTTTTTTCCCTGTAGTAATAAAACAGTACAGGTATGGGAGCTGTTATCCAGAATGCTCTGGACTAGGGATGTAGCGAACTGTTCGCCGGCGAACTAGTTCGCGCGAACTTCGACTGTTCGCGTCCGCCGAATGTTCGCGAACGTCGCGCGACGTTCGCCAATTGGTGTTCGCGTTCGGTTCGAAGTAAAATTTCGTTCGACCATTCGACCATTCGATCGCTAAAATCGAACGATTTCCATTCGTTCGAACGATTATAAGCATTCGATTGAATTAAAATCATTCGATCGAATAGCTTCGATCGTTCGATTCGAACGAAAATCCTTCGATCGTATGAATAAAATCCTTCGATCGTTCGATCGAACGATTTTATCGAGCGTTCGAAGTTCGCGAACTGTTCGCGAACTGTTCGCTTTTTTGCCGGTGTTCGCGAACATGGCAACACTTCGCCAGGTGTAGATTCGCCAGGAGAACGCTGATTCACTAAAATCCAAAATTGCGTCCAGGGCACCGAGCGCTGGCGAAGAAGCGACAGCGTTACTGCGGCAAGCGATTTGAAGTTGCGCTAGTGTTGGCTAATTTGCATACGGAGGGAAGTTAAAGTTGAATGGACGTATATGTTGCAGCAAATACATTACACTACACAAGCCCAGGAAACCTTAATAAAATAAAATAAAGGTGTTATAATGCCCTACACATGAGCCCAGTGTATAATTTATGTGCCATATGTTAGGAAATGTAGGGGGGAAGCTGTTGTACCCCAGAAAAAATGAAAAGTCGCCAGCGTTTTTTGGGACTTTGGAGAAATTTTCAACTATTTTTTGAGGAAGTCCTATCTACTCTATTGCACTTCGCCTGGTCTGAGGTGGCAAAGGCAAGTCTGGCACAAGAGGTAACGTTCAGTAAAATCTGCATCTTAGTAAATTTGCGTAGTTACGTCCATTCACCAGAGCGCAACTTCGCCAGAGCGAATTACCACTAGAGTCTATCTCCTTCGCTAGTGAAGTTACACCTGCGCCCGTTAGTAAATTCGGCAAAGTAACGAAATAACGTCACGCTGGTGAATTTTCGCTAGTGTTAGTCACTTCGCCCTTTAGTAAATTTGTCCCCTGGTGTTTTCCAGATAACAGATCTTTCTGTAACTTGGATCTTCATACCTTACGTCTACTAGAAAATTAAGTAAACGTTAACATGGAAAAAGCAGAAGATAACCCAGAATCCCTTCCTATGATTCCTTCTGTTTTGCTACCAATAAGTAGTGTCTTGATCTCAGTGTGCTACTCATGGTAGCACTTCCCTAGCATTGCATATACTCTGCACCGCCATCAATGGAGATAGTCAGGAACCCTGGAAAGATGTGATGGTCCCGAATCGGGGATTAGCTGAGAATGGAAAAAGTTTGGGCAGGCCAGAGGTGTATATATAGATAGACATATGTAGGCATGTCAGGGGAGTGGCCAGACATAACATATAGAAGAGCTCAAGATTTTAGGGACTGGGATTAAAATTTATAGACTAAGTGGTTTTGGATGGTAACTAAGAAAAGGATATGATGAATCACTGCTTAATTCCTTTAGTGAATTTAGAATATAATCTGGTCCTTAGACACATTATGCTTCTAAGGATCTGCCCAGTGCATGGAAAGTGTTGCATATCACTGTGTTAGAGGATAATTACCATTTGGCTCCGGCAGGATCTGATTATAAGCTCCTCTTTACAGGAAGGGGATGTTTAGGAGGTTTAGATCCTGGCAAGCAGAGCAGGAAATGCTGGGAAATGAATAAGAAATGGGTAAAAATGTTACAGGACAACCCTTTTGAAATAACTAATAACAAAGTGGTATAAAGGCAATATCTTTATTGGCTAACTAAGATAATCATAACAAGCTTTTTAGAACATTTTAGTGTAATCAGCTTGAAAAAAGAGAACTAAGGGTAAGGTCACACTGGGAGCCAATAAAGGTATCGTAGGAATGCCAACATTAGGGATGTATAGAATCTCTACTAGAGTATGAATAGTACCAACTTCTCCATAACAGATTTAGCTGAATGGAGTTCCAACCCAACTTGCATATTCAGATTTGAGCAAAACTGACAAATGTTTGAGTATAGTGAATAAATATGCTCAGCATGAACTTTGTTTAGGCTGACCCCCTCCCCCCCACACTGATTTTGGGTATGGTGTATGGTGCATTGTCTGTATAACCACATACAACACTTATATGATACCCTCGTATATAACATTTCAGTATTGATATGTAATAAAATCTGTACTGTAATTATTTTGTTTCAGTGCAGGGTGGGTGCCTCTGGCCAGTCCCAACCCTGTGATATTTCATGTGATGAATCAATTCATGGAGAAAGTAGCCCTTTATTGTTTTTCTCATTCTCTCACCATTTCCCTCCATCTTTCTCAGACACCCAGGCATTCATTCTCTCTTTTTTGTTCCAAGTCACATGCCCTTTGTACACAGCGAACAGCACAGGGCTGGCATTCTTTTTGCTTGGCACGAAGCCCAAGGGACGCTGAGGGAGCAGTGAAACAATGGGGTCCCAAACAGCTGAAGGAAGACAACAAGTAGCACAGAGCTAAAGTCGTGGTCAGATCCTTTGAGTGGCTGGGAAAAAGCTGCCCGCGGTCATTCTCAATCTGCTATCATTGCTCATACTTGTCCATTATAATACTGTCCTGATATGAATATTGACTGATTTTTAGTTTTCCCAGACTATTCCTAACATGTAGAAAATAATCCAGAAGCACACCAGAATCTTGATTAATGAAATAGGTGCTTTATTTAGCCCATGTTTATCCGAAAAAAAGGGCAACATGCTTCTGGATTATTTTCTACATGTACCTCTGACCCCGTGCAAGGGAAGGGTCTTCCGGTTGAGCACCCAGCACTTTCAATAAGTAGATTTCGAACAGGTAGAGCACCCCACGATCGTGCAGACCAATCCTAACAGGCAGCCATAAAAGAACGGTAAAGTAAGTAGTAGCACATACAAAACAAACAAATTAATGCAAATAACCTACACAGTTCAGTAGGACAGTTAAAAAAATATCAGTGTGAATACAAACTAAGACCTCCACTGTAGTGATGTGTAGGTCGAGAAAACTTTGACATCCTCCTTCACCGATCGATTATATAGACCCGTGCTGACCCGCCCTGCTGATGATGTCAGAAAAAGGGGCGGGGTAGGCGCAAGTCTATAAAACAGGAAGTCGGAAGCCAGCAGTCTAAGGTCGTGCAGGTGGAAGAACTCAACCCGAACATGTCCACGACCCACAAGAGGAGCAGCGTGGTGGCCAATCCACAGGTCCCGCGAGTATTGGGCCGGCCCGCACATCGCTACTCTACTGGTTAATTCAACTGGGACCAAAACATCTGGCATAGTCCAAAGATTTAAGGTGTCTCCTACACATTAGCAAAATAAATGACTAACAACAAGAGTGAAGAGAAATGTTTAAAGGGATGAATTATAACATAAAAGAAGATGGTTGAACCACCTAAAGGTGCTGTAAGTGGGTGTGGAATGTGTCCCGTGCAGCATTAAGTGATGACCAACCCAACATGATCCAGCCCCCACAAATAAGACCAACATCCTCACTTAGCCCTAGATGGAACATAGATTGTGAATGGAACCTCCATTCAGCATTCTCATGTAACCAAACTGTATTCCGATCATTCCCACAATTTTAAAAGGTACCCGTTCAATACCCGTTAATCTCAGGAAGCTTTGTGACTATGTTCCTTAGGCTACAGCCACACTAGGCTGTAATAAAAGTGGGCCAAGAATCAGCCCTTAAGCTCCAATCAGCCCAACCTTGTGCCTTTATCTACTGCGTCGGTTTTTAGCACCATAATATGCTCTGTGTGCCTGTAACCAGGCCAAAACAGTGGCTCTGAGTGCAGGCACAGGGGTGGGCTGATCAGAGCTGGTGTCCTCCTATGAGAAAATTGTTTCAGGGTTTCTGTCCTATAATCAGAAAAATCCATGATCACTTTGTCCTCTCCCTTATGGGCTGGTTTAACTATACCTCCAGACTGTCCCATTTTTCGCTGGACAGTCACGATTTTGACAGCTCAACCTGCAGTCCCAGGTTTGTTACTGAAATGTCCAGACTTTTTTCCTTGATCTCGGGCACTGAACAGCCAGTAAAAAAATACAAAGTTTCTCAGTTAATTGGCTTTTGGCAGAGAGCCCAGAATAGATACTTAAACACTTCTGTAACAAGCAGGTCTCTTGGGGAAACTGTGACTTGCAGCTTAAAGGGCAATTCACCTTCATTAGCAAAACGGTCAGAACACATAAAAACCACAGAAATGTGTTCAAACTTTCATAACCTGATAAATTTTGTAAAATGGACATGGTAATGAGGGGGGTGTGGTCACAAAAATGGGCGTGGTCAAACTTTTTCTTTCAAAATCTTTTTGTCTCTCTTTCTATTTCCAAAATGTTGGGTGGTATGGTTTAACAATATAACCCAGTGCAGACAACAGGGCGAGTGGAGGTCAACAAATCAGAATATTCGGTTATACACAGGCCAAGCATCAGCCCCTTGCTGATTCCTCATGTATTTGTGCTTCTGTTAAGTGTTATCTCTGGACATTCTTAATGAATGTACCTACAGATTTGTTCAAAGTCGTAAACCTAAAAGAAGATTAAATCTAAGTTGATTGGTCATAACTGTGTTCTTCTTGGAATCACTTGGATGCCACTGGAATCAGCTTTCTGCAGAAAAAGTAATTCACATTTAAAGATATTAAAAGTGTGAACACTTAAAGAACAGGTAAAATGAAATTAATTTTGGGAAGCCCCCTCAGTGAATACAATCGATATCCATTGAGTGCACCAGGTACGGGTTCTGTAACTGGGGCGCCAGCATCTTTCCCGTAGCCTCAGATATCATCTGCACTATCCTGGTAGTGCACATGCAGTATCCCAGAATGGTTACAGATTATATTTACTGGGGGGTGTCTAACACAATGGCACCCTCCAGTGAATTTCACTGTACTTGTCCTTTAAAGAGTCCTTCAATTGGCTCCTGGTGGAGACTTATGTGCCAGTACCTTGTCATTGTGGTTTACGCCTGCCCCCTTATGGTTTTTTTGGGGGGTATACCTCTCTTGCTTATGATAAAAAAGCAGAGTGGGAGTCAACAATAACAGTACTTCCCATATCAGAACACAAATAGCCGGAGAAATTAACATCCCTTTTTCTCTAGACCCACTAATAACAACTTTTACTGCAAAAATCATATTTAAGCCACTTGTACCCATTTTTTATAGTCGTACAGTAACATTCCTACTGTCAGAAAAAGGGTAGGCATTAGAGGCACGTACCTAGGGGGCAATTAGGACCCTTCAGACTTTCATGGCTCTAATTCAGCTATAGTTGCACAGTACCTGAAGATATATGGATAGGAAGATAAAAACGTTGTTCAGTTCAAATAGCAACTACATTTCAGCTTGAAAGCAAACATTTTATAAGTGCTTGGACATAACTGTTGTGTCAAATACAGTTTATTTTTTGGCTTTAAATGAGGAATTGCTACAAGCCCTGAGCACCCTCACCAGGGGATATAGCAAGAGGTGAAAGAAGTTGAATTATGTGTCCAGAAACAGGAAACGCACAAAAACAGGATGTCTAATAACTGCAACTACTACTTCTCGCCTTCTTGTATTTACATAAATCTCCCATTTTAATATCTTTGTTATGACACTTGGGTTCCGAAGGGCATTGCCTTGCTCTTTTGTGATTTAAGTCCCTCAGTTTGCCTAATAAATACATTCTTTTTCATGCTCTTTCCTCCTCTCCCATACCTTTTCCTTATTTATACATGCCAGTCAACCAACCTTTGCTACCAGTCTCCTTGCTGTCCCATGGCACCCATCACATTCAATCCTTGTCTCTCCCCACTGAATCAAGTGGGTGCAGTTTTGTTTTTCTATATTTTATTGTGTTTTTTTTGAAGGAAGGATCATTTCCAATCGAGGCATAGACAAAGCCTTTGTTCCACCCTTGGGTTGCTAAGAAGCAATGCTCTGCAAGTCTCTATGCAGCTAAATAGAAAGGACGGTAACACAACACATTTGCCCTGCAGGTAGGTAGGCAAAAGGGGAAGATGTAGCTTTCTTTCAGTGTACAAACGGCAGGCATAAAAGAATCAGTCTTTTTATAGCAAAATAAAAACAACTGTGATCCTACTCATCTCTTTGCAAATAAAGAACAATGGTATACAACCCTGCAGGTAAGTATAGGTAGACATTCTGCAAGGAGCAATGATCTGCAGGGGAAGCTTTGCAGTAAAGTCTGTCACCCCGAAAGACTCAAGGGTGTACTCTAAGTGGCACAAACCCCTCCTTTAGTCTAATTTACTCCATTGGCATAATTAAGGGTCCGATTATTCTGGCAATGTGAACAACACAATGATGATGATGAGGATGATCACAACCACAGCCACTATCCCTCCACCAATGATGTACCAGCGCCACTTCTGCCAGCGGGTGTGTTGTTCTACTTTCTGGGCAGTTCTCTGAAAGTTGCTGGCCTAAATGCAAAAAAGAAAGTTATTAGGTACATTAAAGATATATTAAACCTTCTGGTCTGCATTTTCTAGTGAAAATCAGAAAGCAGACATGCCCCCTGCTGTGTGAGATTAGTCTCCAGTAATCCTGGAGTTGAATAGCCTGACATGGGTTTAGTGTTGAGGTAGGTGGGAACCTGTAACATCTGTAACCCGTGCCCTGCCATTGTCACAATGTTACAAAATTCTTTCCTTCCTGCTTTTTCCTACTCAGTGTTTTCCTTTTTTCCTTGTATGGAGGAGCTGGTTTCCCCTGCTCTTGCAGCTTCTCTCAGACAAACAAGGGGGGTTGAATGGCCTCCTGTCAACGGAATGCACTGCATTGTGCAATTATTACAAATCATACCCGCTCCTTGGTAAACCATCATGTGAAATATCTATTCCCTTGACCTCCAGCATTGGTCAGCAGCATCAAGGGCAAATAAGTTCTTGAGCTGTATTAAAACGGGCATTGAAGCGGTCATTCTTCCACTGTATAGAGCACTGGTAAGGCCCCATCTAGAATATGCCGTACAGTTTTGGTCTCCATCACTCAACAATGCTTGATAAAGAGTCCTGTGTGACTCGAAACGTCGCATTATTTTGTCTACTGCAAATGAGCCAATAAATCACAAAGAAAATTTACTGAAACAACGTGTCAGTGTGCTGCGGTCTGTTGGAGATTCCATCACTCAACAGGACATTATTGTATTAGAGAGGGTACAGAGAAGGGCAACCAAGCTGTAAAATGTATGGAAAATCTTAGCTATAGGGAAAGACTGGCCAAATTGGGGATGTTCACACTGGAGAAGAAGCGCTTAAGGGGTGATATGATGACTATGTATAAATATATAAGGGATATAATAATCTCTCTAATGCTTTATTTACCAGTAGGTCATTCCAGCTGACACAAGGTCACCCATTTCAATTAGAAGAAAGGAGGTTCCGCCTAAATATTGGGAAGGGGTTTTTTACAGTGAGAGCTGTGAAGATGTGGAATTGTCTCCCTGAATCAGTTGTACAGGCTGATACATTAGATAGCTTTAAGAAGGGGTTGGATGGTGTTTAGCAAGTGAGGGAATACAGGGTTATAGAAGATAGCTCATAGTACAAGTTGATCCAGGGACTAGTCCGTTAGTGCTTAATTCCAGGGGCACCAAGTTACGCCTGGGAATTGAAGGTAATAATCGTGTATCTATTACATAAGTTGCTCAACTGCAAGCAAAATACTCCTTCTGCAAATCACTCCTTGTGACAAGCACCTGAGCCATCATGGTTGCTTTGCACTGCTCTGAAGCCAGCAGATAATGGCTGTACATCTGGGAACTGTCATTCCCACTTTTGTACCCACATACTCCGTTAACTTGATGTTATGGGAACATGACATTAACAGTGGAGAGGGTTGTAGCAGGTTCAGTTCTATATGAATAAAGACTGGGGATGTGGAATGTGCTCAGTACACACAGGGAAGGAGACTGCATACAAAACATGTGAGTGAGAGAATTAAGAGTGTGCTGCACAGATAATAAAAAACACGTGTGTATGTATGTACAGTTTATACGGGCTGTCCCTTGACATACCATGTTAAGCAAATCATTGGATCGATCCTCTAAGTCAGATATCTTCCCTTCTCTCTCAATGACCTTGTCAACATTGTTTTTCATCAAGACTTTCACCTCATCTGCGTTGCGCTGACATAATTCCAGATTGTTGCTTGCCTGGGGGGAGATAAGAGAAGGAATGCTGGAATCTTCTTCATACACAAGCAATCCTATGATAACCCTGAACATTGCAGGTCCCTATAACTATATATCATATAAAACATGCTGAGTTAGATTAGCCAATGAAAGGGCAAAGCTGTCTTTTACAAACAAACTTCTTCCTGTTTCAGTAGAACCTGCATTATTTCCTGTCAGGTGATCAGTGAGTGACACCCAGAACACCACAAAATGGAGGCTCAATAGAAAGGATGTTAAAGGGCAATGTTTACTGATATGTATATGCCAGTTTGGTAAGATTCTCTGGTAGGCCACTAATATACTGTATAAGATGCATTATCTGTTGGTTGAGTATTCATTGTGAAGTAATTGTTTTCCTTTTAAGAATGCAGAAGATGTTGTAATGACCCTTCCAATAAAGATAAGCATGGCATCATCATCCCACTCCTAAGTGCTGTACTTACTTGGAAGTCCCACCAAACCCATTGAAGGATTCTGATTAAATACTAAAGTGTACATAGCAGGCGGAACCTGTTCTTAAAGGAGAAGGAAGGGCATTTTTATTTGGGGTGCAAAAAGGTAGGCACCTCCAAATGGTTATATATACTTACCTCCCACCCCGGTGCACCTATCAAAAAAAAAAACTGTACAGAGTGATCCTATTCCTGCTTCTTCGTTCTTCAAATTTCCCAGGGCAGACGCATGCTCAGTAGAATGAAATAGTTGACTTCTTTGTTAAAGTTTGGATTTTCACTCTACTGTGCATGTGCAACCGCGAGAAGAAGATCACTCTGTGGTGCTTGCCATAACAACCCTGGGCTGGTGCAGTTTTCTGCTGATAGGAGCACAGGCCCGGGGTGTCAGGTAAGTAAATACAATCACTTGGGGGTGCCTAACTTGTTTTTTACCACAGCAGCCATGACTTGATTTGAATAAGAGACTGGAATATGAATAAGAGAGGCCTGAATAGAAAGAGGAGTACTAAAAAGTAGCAATAACAATACATTTGTAGTCTTACAGAGCATTTGATTTTGATATGGGGTCAGTGACCCCCATTTGAAAGGTATAAATAGTCAGCAGAAGAAGGCAAAATTCAAAAACTATAAAAAATAAAGAGAAATTGAAAAGTTACTTAGAATAAGCCATTCTATAACATACCAAAAGTGAACCACCCCTTTAAATGCAAACATCTTTCTAGTTGTGGTGGGGGGCTGTTTGGGCCTTTGTGTACTTGGAATGCCAAGGCCTATTTTGATTTCCAGTCCAGGTCTGATTCCCAGGTTTATTTAAATATTCACAAGATATTTTCAGGGTGAGCAGTTAACAGTACTAATCAGACATTACTATGAAATACACGATACAAACTGATTATGTGACAACATTTCTCTTAAAATTATCAGGATATGATAAAAACAATTGCACAATCCCAGCTTTTACTATATAGATTTCCTGCACATAGAACTAAGTGGCATAAAATACTTTTTTTTTTTTTAAATGTTTTTATTTATGAGACTTTTCATACAGTAGAATTGTTGCAGAGTATAAACAAGCATAGAAAATGTTTAGTGTACATAGTTCAAAAAAGACATATCACAGCTGTGAGGCAATACAATTAACAATGATATCAAAATCGCAAGACTGGCGGTTTCCCAGCGGTATAAATCGTAGTTCCATACTGCAAAAATACCTATCATGCAAACTAGTGTTTGTTGAGAGCCAGGGATGTCCCTTAGCCTATCGTATTAAGTAAGAAAGAGGGGAGCTGACTCTGGGTACGTACACTAGAAGACTGTAAATGTGAAGCTTGTAATATCATACATATAAGTAGTCTCCAGAACAGTAGTGCAAATAGACAGATTAGTTCTGTCAACATAAACAGAAACACAAACGCCCAAAATAAAGTGTAAAACTAAGAAGGGAAAGTAAGATAAAAAAAATAAAATAAAGAATGGTCAAACATACTTGAAGTACTGGTATTGGGTAACATATCTGGTATTTGAATCAGGGAGAAGACTTTACATGATGAGAGCTAGAGAGGGGACCTTAGATATTATGTCTATAGAAGGTTAGACGGGAAGGACCCATTAAATCTGTATAAAAACCAGGCAAAGGAGTGAGCTTGGAGGCATAAAATACTTTTATATCTATATTGGGTCACTTACTAAGAATTTAGAATTCCCTTCTAAATCCTTTACTTTGCAGTTTAATATAAGAACCCCCCCCGTAAATAAAATGATTTACCAATGTTAAAAAAATCTTGCTCCAAATCTTTGGTTATATCATACAAGTTTCCAGACATTGCAACTTTTCTCTGAAGTCAGTAACAAAAGAATTTTACAGCATCGTATTGTAATAAGGTTGCAAAGAATTATACAAACAACAATAATAATAAACAAGAAAGAGAGAGGAAAAAAAAGAAAAACACAACAAGCAAAAGGCTACTACAAAGTGTTTTAAGCCACTAAGTGCAGGAAATCCACATTGTAAAAACTGGGATTGTGCAATTGTTTTTATCCTTTCCTGTTAATTCTGAGAACTGCTGTCACATAATCGATTTGTATAGTGGATTTCATATTAATGTCTGATTTATAGTGTTAAGTGTTCACCCTGAAAATATCTTGTGAATATTTAAATAAACCTGGAAATTCATTTTTAATATAAATGTGTGGTGTTCTGATATAAAGGATCGCTAACCTGGTAAATTAAACATCTTATTGGTTGTTATGGGTTACTGCACCTGGTCAAACTTTGTGCTTTTTGTCACATACAGGGGTGTCATTTATTAGGCTAGAAGTGGTTATTGGGATGGGTGAATGTATATCTATGTATATTTCCACATCAGTTTATTACTATATATATGCCTAGTTCATTTTCAGACATTTCTGAAACTCTATGAACTTTGAAAACATTGCACGCACTGCAAAGACTTATAAACTGACACTTGCGTCCAATAATGTCCCGCAAGATAACTGTACCAAGCCAGGCTGTGGCCAGACCCTTGAGTAGTGCCAGTTCATTGGACCACCCTTACTTTTATAAAGGTAAACAAATCCCTCAGACAAAGATGCAGTCAGTCGTAACTTACCCTTCAGTTTTGCAAACAGAACACAAACATTGGCTATATATTCAATCTGAACTCAGAAAACACTGCCAAATCTTGCATCCCTTTGGCCACTCACATGCTTGTCCCTGTTTCAGGGTCACGTACAAATTATAAAATTTCTCATATTTCTTCTCATGTTGGGACAAGGCGCTGGTGGGTTAATAATCTGAGCCCTCTAGAGGGGAGGGCCCTGATAACTTTGTAGTTTTCAGCCCCCATATTTTTTGATGGTGGTCCTTCTCCCATCCGGTGCCTGTTCCCGAGTAAGAATAGATTATCATGCAGGGCATTTATATAAATTGTCCAAAACTTTTCATTTAAAATATGTTGCAACAGGGGGCACTAAACCAAGCTGAATCCCACAGCCCAGCTGGCCCCAATCACTTTATTAATAATTATAGGTTACAGACCACAGGTGCCCAACAGGGAGATCATGATCCACCGGCACACTGTCAGCTAGTGGTTAATAGATCTCCAGATGACATTTAGTTTAAACTGAAAATGACAGATTCAGAACATCCCTATTTGCAATTTAAAGGTGGCTATAATCGCACAGATAATTTCGTACAAAACACATTTTTGTGCGATATTCAGTGTGTGTATGGTGGGAAAAGAGCTGACTGATATCGGCAGAGGACTTGGATGGAAATTTTGATCGGGTGCCTTTGAAGGCTCCCAAACATCAGCCATTGTTAGTGCTGGATCCTCAGATACAGGTAGAATTCTATTGTTTCTACCTGTATATCTGACAATTCAGCTCTACACGTGTGTATTGAAACAAATGATCTTTCTTGGATCTTGTTACGTTTATGGCCACCTTACGATCCCTATCCCATTCACACACACTATGGTCACTTTTATCAGGAGTCAAGGAACCTTCTTGTAGGTTTTTGGGGACTAGGATGAAACATCAGCACTGTTGGTAGCCATGCATGGGCTGATAAATGGTGCTGACTTGGCCATTCCTGTTGGCAGATTACTGGCCCATGTATTTAGACAACCTGCCGATTCGATATCTGTCGGAAAGTCACTAAAAAGATAAAAACCATGGCATCATCCCAATCTGACACAAGTTATTGTTGGGCAGAGTGTAAAGTTCTGACTTAATGAGCAGTATTGTACATGCCTGGTCAGCTCAAAAGAAAAACCTGCATCTATCAATAGTCCATCTAAAATTCTTTGTGCCCACTACAATTTGGCCTCAAAATGAGTATGCTCGCGCATGAGCGCACACCTTAGAGGGAACATTGGTGACTATACAGTCTAGGACTAAGAACAAATACAGTATCTCATAATAAGGTAAGGCATTTCTCTTCTGTGCAGTTGGTCATTTTTAAAAACCTAGGGGCGCAGATACAGACTCCAAGCTCTCTGCCAGTAGAAATGAGGATACAGTTGGCTGCTACAAATCATTTCTCCCCTGAAGGAGCAAGTCTCAGATATACACAAATATATACACTAATCTGCTTTCCTGAAAAGTGAAAGTAAAAATCCAGTCGGGAGTGAAAACACTCCCAGGGAATGGGAGAAACAATAGAGGAGAGGGAATACCCCAAAGGTATATGTTGGCACTTACCATGTTGAGTGCTGGGCAGTTGCAGGGCAGGTTGGAGGCTGGCAGGAAGTCAGTCAGTCAGTGAACACGGGACAGGGAGCGACAGCCATATGTTGCTGCTTGTCTGGATGTGCAACTTGTCACTGTCCCAGCAAGTCTGTGCTCCCAGCTCACTCCTCCTTCTTCCCTGCCCCCTCCTATGCCTCTGTATTGCAGGAGACAAGAGGAGCAGCTGAAGTTGTAATACATAACACTACGTAGAAACTTCCTGCACTTTATGTAGCGGGGTACTCTCTCCCCTGGGGAAGCCTCAGCTGCTGCTGCGCAGGGACTGGCCTGGAGGCTGAGGTGACAGAAGCAGCAGGTAGTTCCCTGTTTACCGGCTGAGAGACCCCCCTGCTGTACACACATTACTGGCTGCACCCACAGAATCCCATTAGGAGCCCGTATAACCTGTGTGTGTGTGTGTGTGAGAGAGAGTTGTGGTTTCCTGTTGTAAACAGTGAATTATCTTTAACCACAGCTGACACACAGGAGAAGAAACACAGAGCTACAGCAAGGGAATGGATCCCATAGTGTCTCTCTCACATAATTCTATTACACACTGAATGGCTGCAGCAGCGATGTCCATCTGGTCTCAACAGTGTAGTACCCCAATAGCTTCACTCATAATCCCCCAACTAGTTATGCTGATATTACCCAATAACTACTACATACTGTACCTCTCAACATTTTTAAAACAGAAAGAGGGTCGAAACATTTTGCCGCTCGCAATGAGGTGATAATGTTTGCCCATGCCCATTTTGTGGCCACACCCCCTAATTACCATGTTCATTTTACAAAATTTGGCAGGTTATGGAAAGTTTGAACACATTTCTGGGGGGGGGGTATATGTGTTATTACAGTAATGAAGGTGAATTTCCCTTTAAGCTGCAAGTCACAGTTTCCCCAAGAGACCTGCTTATCTTAAATTGTTAAAATTGGTTCTTTGCTGATCTTAAATTGTTACAAATCTTTCTAAGTGCACCTGCCACATATTCTGGGCTCTCTGCCAAAAGCCAATTGGGTTTTGGAAACATTGCATCTTTTTCTGGCTGTTCAGTGTAGGAAATCAAAGAGAAAGTCTGGACATTTCATTAACAATCTCGGACAGCAGGCTGAGCTGTCAATATCGGGACTGTCCCGTTTTTCGAGTTGGGAGGCATGCATACCTTGCCCCATGCACAGTACGCTCTGCAAACACATACTCAGGTCTGGCCTGGGATTCAAAATAGACCCTGGCTTTCCAAGTACACAGAGAAAATCTTGCCAATCATGAGAAAATCTTGTTTATGTACAAAAATGGGGCACCTGATGCACTGGCTACAAAAAATGAAATGTTGGAGATGGAGGGGGAATGTAAGGAGTGCAGTGACATCTAGGAATTGCTGAATGGAAAGTGAAAGTAATTGCCTGCCTAAGGCATAGAGGAGGAGCAGGCAATATATGATTGACAGCTGAGTTTAAACGAGTTTATAACCAGTTATAACCAGCAGCAAATCGCCTCTTCTTCAGGGCGACTAATCTCTGGGAGCCATACCACCGGCGATTAACATTCTAGCTGGCGGGAGGCAGTTCGGGGAGATTAGTTGCCCCGAAGAATTGGAGATTTGTCGCTGGGCGACTAATCTCCCCAAATCTGAGCATGTGCCCTGACCCTTAGGAGTGGATACACAGCAGATAACAGATAAGCTCTGTAGTATACAGTGGGATTTTTCAGAACTTATCTGTTATCTACTGTGTATCCTGTGCTTGAATGGCTGCCCCCATGGGTACACGGTAGACGGATATTGGGCAGGTCAGGGGGTATGACACATTTCACTGTTTATCAATTCCTTAAATAGGAAGTGTGTGACTGCACTGGTACTGGTGCCAGCGCCGATTCTGGGGCTGCTGCCGCCTGAGGCAGCAGCCCAGATGCCGCCCCCCTTCCTCTCCCGCTCCGCGCTTAAAAATTAGCATCGGAGTGGGTTTCAGGAGGCAGTATCGCTACTGCATTGAGCGCAATAGCGCTCTTTGCACTAGCGGAGCCGAATTTCCGGGTTAAAACCCGGAAGTTCGGCTCTTAAAGTTACAAGAGGCGGCTTTTTGCCGCCCCTTGTAACTGGCCGTTTGCTGCCGCCTGAGGCAAGGGTTTCACCTTGCCTCATGGCAGAAGCGGCCCTGACTGGTGCCTTTTATCTTAAAAACCCAGTGTGAATTGTCAGACTGAAAAGCAGGTACCAGTGCAGTTGGGTATTTCCCACTGAAATGAGTGGGAGTCGGCCGCGGCAGTTTTGGGTGCGTCCACCAGCTGAATTATACCACCCAAGAATACACCTTATCTGCCAGAAGCCTTAGGCTAGCAGTGCATGCCAAATCAACAATTAACATCTATCAGTCTTTCTTAAACATCCCTTATGTATTTGTTACACAGTGAAACAGGGAGCATATGGAAGGCAGAACAGAGCAGGAGACAGGAATCAGGACCGGTCTAATATGTACTACATACAGTGACACAGTGCTGGTGCCCCATTAGCATTTTGTATAAAGTGTGAACAAGTGAACAATGTGGGCAGTTTCAGTCTGGGTCTCAGGTGTGAACAGTACAGGGCTGTAGGGGTGTGAACAATAGAGGTGTCACAAGTGTGAACAATGCAGGGGGATCACAGGTGTGAACATTGCAGGGGATTAGTCTGAATTTGAGGTTTAGACAATGCAGGGGCCAGTTAATATCAGTAGTGATACCTTTTAAAATTTACATATGGTAAAAAGACACAGCAGGCAGACTTTATGTGGAGGGCCACATGAGGGTGGGTCGGCCCGCGGGCCGCCAGTTGGACAGCCCTGCTATATGGCATTCAATTTTGTTGTTACATTTAATCGATGTACATAAAGACATTATTAAAAAAACAAAAAAACACAAATAATAGAAAAATGAAAACCAATTGCAAATTGTCTCAGAATATCACTCTCTAAATCATACTAAAAGTTATCTCAAGGGTGAACAACCCTTTTAAACACTTAATTTTTTGGTGTGCCTAAAGGGATGTGAAACTACATGAAATGAAGCTGAAAAGCTTGCGTTCTATAAAAACAAGGCCTGATTTAAATAGCGGGCACCCCAAGCCGACAGTCACTTGTCCATACCTCCCAACATTTTGGAAGTAAAAAGAGGGACAAAATTTTTTTTTTCGCACATAGTGCAGCAATTTTTGACCACACCCCTTTCTGTGGCCACACCCCCTAATTACCATGTTTGTTTTCCAAAATTTGGCAGGTTATGAAAGTTTGAAAATATTTCTCCTTATCTAAACTGTGTTTTTGTGTCTCAAAATTGTTACAAAGTATCTTATTTGCACCTGTTAGCTGTTCTGGGCTCTCTGCTAAAAGCCAATTAAGTGAGAAACTTTGTTTCTTTTTCTGGCTGTTCAGTGCATAGAAAAGAGGGACTTTCCAGTACAAATGAGGGACTGCGGGTTGTGCTGTCAAAAGAGGGACTGTCCCTCCGAAAAAGGGACAGTTGGGAGGTATGACTTGTCACCCTCACCCCTTCACGTGTGCATATGCACAAATTTCCTCAGTTGCGTCCGGAGGACTGGGGATTTCACGTGAGAAATGTTCAAAACTCCTACACATCCCCAGTGGTTAGGGTTGCCACTAAGCCAGTATTTTACCGGCCTAGCCCTGCCCCTTTTGCATCAAGACCTCCGGCGGCCTGCCCCCTTTTGCATCACGCCTTGCAGCTCCGACCCCTTTTTTCATCATGGTCCACCCATTTAGTTACCCCCCCCACACTGGGGAAATGAGGCTTTTGCACAAAAAGTATGCGCCTCTGTAAGCCAACGTCTGACATTACCTGATTAATGATTATCCAGTGGCACCAGTAATGTATTTATAGCCATAGCAACCTTATCAGTCACCCTTTAGATTAACTCTTTCAAGTGACAAACACTCCCTTTCAGGTTATTAATAAACACTTACATAGGGTTGCCACCTGCCAGGTTTTGACACTGAAAGCAAGGTTTTTTGAAGGGCTGCCCGGCTCAAAACTGCCTGCCTGGTTTTCCTAAATTAGGAAAACCAGGCAGGATTTCCTATAATTGACGTGGCGACTGGGCAATTGTTAATCTCCACATCATAGCCACGCCCCTGATGTTACAGCCTCTCCACCGCCCTGCCCGGTAGTGATGTGCGGGCCGACCTGAGGCCTGCGGGACCAGCGGGTTTACCCCCGGGTCGGATGGGTTTGGGCCGACTCCTGGACAAAAAGCGCGGGTCGCGGGCGGGACTTAGTACTGCCGGCTTCTGGCGTCTGAATTTATAGATTTCCGCCTGCCCCTTTTGTGACGGCACTGTGGGGCGGGTCTATAAATAAAGGGGAGCATCGGGCCCAGGTTGGATGCGGGTAAGGAGTGGGCGGGTTAGGGTCAGGTCGAGAAATTCTCAACCCACACATCACTACTGCCCGGATTCCACGGGGCGAAAAGGTGGCAACCTTACACTTACAATATGTTGCTGCCTAGTCTTGTTTAGGGCTCTTACATGTGGGAGCCTGTACATGGGATCTGTTTTCCGGAAATATCTGAATTACAGGAAGGCCATCTGCCATAAACTCCATTTTAATCAAATAATTCAAATTTTTTAAAAATATTTCCTTTTCGTAAAATAAAAACAGTGCCTTATACTAAATCTCTACTTAGATAAAATTAAGCCTTACTAAAGGCAAGCCAACACTGTTGGATTTATGTTTAAATTATTTTTAGCAGACTTAAGGCCCCCATATATGGGCCGATAAAAGATGCCGACGGCTTTACTGATTGATATCTGGCTGAAAGTCGACCAGATCTCGATCAGGCAGGTAAAAAAATCCCGTCGGATTGCAGCTGTATCTCTGTGTGTGTATGCGGTCCCGCGACCCGACCGCCCATTCCCCTGCATTATGATCAAATGGTTGGGCCCATGATCGGATCAGCCCGATATCGCCCACTCCAATGTGGGCATATCGGGCAGAGATCAGCTCGTTTGGCGACGTTGCCAAACAAGCGGATCTCTACGTCTATGTCCGCCGTTAAGGTATGATATCCAAATTACAGAAAGACCCCTTATCCGGAAAACCCCAGGTACCGAATAGTCCGGATAACAAGTCCTGTGCTTGTACCTGCAACTCTGTGCAATGGCTTCTTTGCGTATTTCACTGCGTGTAAATGCAGGTTTTAGATGACCCTGCTTTTTAGAGTTTCATTGTACTCCTGCAAATTCCCACAAATAAGAATAATTTACTTAACACAAGGCACCAGCATGACATTATGGGTAGATTTTCTAAAATGTATTTAAAAAAAAAAAAAAAACCAACCACCTTTTTCCCCATTTTGTCACCAGGCTTTCTTCACTGTGTTATTTACTATTACTGTTTCAGTCACATGAGGCCTTATTGATGGTGCATTTTGTATCTAGCAAAGAGGAAGTGATTATTGACATTGATTATGCATTAGATCATCCAATGAAATTAACATTCATTTGCCATGACAAACACACACCTGGGTTTGAGAACAATAAAGGGCTGCAAGTTCCCATTCAGGATGTCTCGTTGTGCCTCCCATTCAGGTCAGTATTTCTCTTATAAGGACATTTTGTCCTAATGTTCCCAAAAATTACAGCTCGTCATCTATGAAAGTCCTCTATTAATATTTGTGAAATTAAGAGGTTAATAAAACCAGCCTATTGAGTTTATTTAATCTTTACATGATTTTCTAGTAGACTTAAGGTGTCAAGATCCAAATTATAGAAAGATCCCTTATCCGGAAAACCCCAGCATTCTGGATAACAGGTCCGATACCTGTGCTTATATCCTTTGAGTACTCTCAGAATAAATTGATTCAATACATTTCCCTAATTTAAAATTTTCCCGGATTTTAACATTTTTCCTGGTGCCCTGAAAAATGTGGGTTCCACTCTCTCTCTCACTATATATATTTATCTAGAGTGACAGACTGATAGATATAATGATATACAGGTATGGGATATATTATCCAGAAACCTGTTATCCAGAAAGCTCAGAATTAAGCAAAGGCCATCACGCATAGACTCCATTTTAGCCAAATAATCAAAATGTTTAAAAATTATTTCCTTTTTCTCTGTAATAACACAACAGTAGCTTGTACTTGATCCCAACTAAGATATAATTAACCCTTAATGGAAGCAAAAATAGCCTATTGGGTTTATTTAATGATTTTCTAGTAGAGTAATGGTATGAAGATCTATATTATAGAAAGATCTGTTATCCGGATACGCCCAGGTCCTGAGCATTCGGTATAATAGGTCCAATACCTATACTGTAAGATGTTCTAGAATAACAATGACAGATTCACAACCACAATTAGGAGCAGATTTATCAAAATGTTTAGAGCTTAAAAATAAAAGCTCACCCATGTTCTATTCATTCCTATGGGGGTTTTAGAATTGTATTTATCAATGGGTGAAAGATAGAACTCACCATTTGATAAATATGGTTCTAATAATCCCATAGGAATGAATAGATCGTGGGTGAGATTTTATTATTAAAGGGATACTGTCATGGGAAATGTTTTTTTCAAAACACATCAGTTAACAGTGCTGCTCCAGCAGAATTCTGCACTGAAATCCATTTTTCGAAAAAGCAAACTGATTTTGAAATCTGACATGGGCTAGACATATTGTCAGTTTCCCAGCTGCCCCAGTCATGTGACTTGTGCTCTGCTAAGCTTCAGTCACTCTTTACTGTTGTACTGCAAATTTGAGTGATATCACCCCCTCCCTTTCCTGCCATAGATTACAGCCTGCCAGAAAGTAGTTCCATCCTAAAGTGCAGGCACAAGTCACATGACTGGGGGCAGCTGGGAAACTGACAATATGTCTAGCCCCATGTCAGATTTCAAAATGAAATATAAAAAAATCTGTTTGCTCTTTTTAGAATTGAATTTCAGTGCAGAATTCTGCTGGAGCAGCACCGTTAACTGATGTGTTTTGAAAAAAAAAACATAGTACCTAGGTTTGTTTGTTCGGTGTAAGTGTTCCAAGCCCGGCTTTCTTCAAGTTTTGTAACCCGAACTGTAATGAAATGGGAGAAACAAGACTACAGACTATGAAATTGCTGCCTGGGTGAACCCGTGCACGTTGATACAGGCAGATATATGACAAGTGGGGAAAGTGCCAGAGCCACCCTTACATGTCTATAGGCCCAAACCCCCGATGCCACTCAATGCACACAAAGTATCCCCTGTGTGCCACCATATTTAAAGGGAAAGCATGGAGCAGAAAATGAAACTCTAAAGGCAAAAGGCGCAGATTAAATTCTTTAATAACAAGAAGAATATAAATAAATCCCAGGAAAAAAAAATGTAACTGGCAGGTGACAGAAACACAGGGAGATTAAGCTTCCCAATGAACGCAATGCGGACATTTAGCTATTTATTGCACACCTCCCCAGCCCATGATGAGTACAGATGCTGCTTTGTACAGATGCTGCTTTGTAGACCATGTACACAAGGAAGAGAGTCCCTATTTTCTGTCCGTGAAAACATTTGCTTATATTTATCATAAAACACTCCAGCTTCTGCTTAACCCCTATACAGCCTAGGCACTTGCAGCCATAATCACAACAAAGTCCCTGCAGGGATTTATAGCTTGAGCATGGGAAGCTCTAAACTACAGAATCAGCAATGCATGCTGGGAGTAGTAGTCACTACAAAGCCTCAGATTGGAGGTCCAGGGCATGGAACAAACAATAAGCAATAGTGCGACATCCACAGGGTAAATCAGGCACTGTAGAATATATGTAGGCCATTTTTGTAAGTGGTGCTGCCACTCAGTGGTGCTTCTATGTAATGCAGCACAATTTATTCCTGCAAATAAAACAAGTTCATTCTATTTCTTTTTTTAACCTGGACTGATCTAAAACTTTAAGCTTCTGATCTATTATAAATATACGTAATGCATCTGGCAGTGCAGCAGGTTCACTCTAATCAACTGTCATTTGCCGAAAAAGTTTTAAAAGGGGTTGTTCACCTTAAAATTAACATTTAGTGAGCTATAGAATGCACTTCTTAGCAACCTTCTCCTTTTTTCTCTCCACTCTGTTTTTTATTATAGTTTGTAAATTTCTTCAGCCTTTTTTCAGTTTTCAAATGGGGGTTCGGACCCCAGCACCTAAAAAACGATTGCCCTGTGAGGCTATAAAAGTCTTGTTATTGTTACATTTTATTACAGCCATCTCCTATTCATCTTCCAGCCTCTCCTTCAGACCACTGCTCGGTTGCTAGGCTAAACTGAGCCCTAGCAACCAGATAGCTGCTGAAATTCCAAACTGGAGAGCTGCTGAACAAAATGCTAAGTTATTATACATAAAACATTTGCAAACTGTCCACTGTCTACATTCTTCTCTGAGCACAACCAGATTTAACCAAGTTAGTCAGATTCTTTGAGTCAGGAAAGATTCAAATATATGTAAAAAGAATATTTACTGAGCCTAGAATGGCTGCTAGAGGCAAGAAAAAACATATTAAGACTCTAGAACGGACGATAACAGAATGCAAACTGAAGCTAGTTAGATACAATCCACCCTTATATACAAAAGAGCAATGTTTTCCTTTTGGAGTATTATATATAAACTGTTATTTAGATTTCCCACAAATATCTGCTAATAACAAATTAAACAGACGCAACTCTTTCATTGGCCGAGAGGTGCCGATTGACAATCTGTACACCAGTGAGTGAGCAGGATTCCCGCATCAGATCATACATTAATGGGAACTATGCAAAAATTAAAATTGAATATAAGCTTCAGCACACTGAAATAAGAAATTTTCTAAATACAATCAATTAAAAATATCTTATGGGGGGCTCCTTTTGCCTAGAAGATTTATTAGAGCTCACTCTATTAAAATCACCAGACATCATGTCTCTCTACATGCAGAATTTGTGCAAAAGCCAGTCATTTTATTAGATTTTGTTTCTACTGGAATCAGTTATTTGAGCGAGCTCTAATACATCTGCTAGGAAAGGAAGCCTCCCTATAAGATATATTGGATCGGTCAATGAATATCTGACACCCAACTGCTGCATGAAGACAGAATGAGGAGAAAGATGCTGAGAGAGGAATCGTGAAGATAAACTTGATTATTTCAGAAACGATGCAGAATATTTAATTGATTGTTTTTACAAAATTTCTTACTTCAGTATGCTGAAGCTTAAATTAAATATTAATTTTGACAACAGTTCCCCTTTAAGTGGCAGGAATGTATCATTTGGGGTTTAAACTGATGAATAAATGTGTCCTTTTTAGAATGCAAATTGAAGGCTTAAAAAAAATTTGATATAAAACGTGCCAGCGGTTTCTTGGACTACAAGAATATAAACATATACACAAAAGCCATGAATATCTTGTAAATCATATCCTTATAAACGGTGAGTTCTGATGTCATCAGTTATAAACGGTGAGTTCTGATGTAATTTGTCACATGACTCACTGAAACGTGTGTATTATAATAAATAAAGTACCCCCTGTTGCAAAATATGAGGATATTAGAAGTTACCTCGGAGTTCCATGACCTTCGGCCTCGTGTTTTAATATGGTCATGAAACTCCTCGGTAACTTATAATATCCTTATATTTTACAAGAGGGGGTACTTTATTCACTATATAACCGGGGACAAAGTGGGGATTGGGCTGCAAGTAGGGATGATATTTTTAGATATTTTCTAGATATTTTTATTTGCCAGAATCAGAATCAAACCTTTATGTGTAGGAAGAAAATATACAATAAATTCTAGAAAATTTTGGTATGCAGAAACCAGTGGGTAACTTGGAACAGGCCAGCAGATAAGGAAAATTGAATCTAGCCATCATCCAAAGGATAACAATGTGAGTCTGACTGGCATCTCTCCATTGGCTTGAGGATAGCTCATCAGGCAGGAGAAGGTGAAAGGTAATCCTGAGTCCTCATTGGCAGAGCAGCCTGGTCAGCGAGTGACAATCTTTATGTGGGGATGACTCCAGTGGCGAGGAGGATGATGAGGAGTAAAATGATGCCAACCACCACACAGATTATGGCAATCATCTTTGCGTTTTTCCACCAGTACTTGCGGGCAACCTTCTGGGAAGTGGTCTTGAAGTGTTCAGACTGTGCAGAAGAAACAGACAAAACAAGGTGAGGCAGTCGCAGAGAGCGTATGAGGGAAGCAAAGATACGATACATCCATTAAATATACAGTATTTAATAGGTATTGGAATTAGAAATTGATTCATAAATTGGATGCATATGGAGTTCTGGGCACTTACGCTTGCTTCCAGGTCTTCTGTTTTATTCCTTAGATGATCCAGATTCTCTCCTCGAGCCAGAATTCTATCCACGTTTTGGGACATGATGTTTTTAACTCCCTCCACCTCACTTTGGAGATCCCTCACGTGGTCAGGGGCCGCTGGGGCAGTTGCCCCTCCCATATCCTGCCAAAGTAATTCATTATTTAATAGGGGCAAAAATCAGCAGAGATTGAGGCCTATCCCCCATATGAAATAAAAGGCACTACGTTTGCCCAGGAGCAGTAACCCATAGCATCGAATAAGATGTTTGCTTTTAAACAGGTGACCAACTGATTGGTTGCTATGAGTTACAGCTCCTGGGCAAACTTAGTGCCTTTTATTACTTAACCCCCATTGAATCATACATACTGCCATTCTTTTAAAATTTATAGGCAAAAAAAGAAACCCCTAAACTTGTAGGGTTTTTGCTTTGTTTTTTTTTTTTAAAAAACAGTAATTCTCTTTTAAGGCATACCTCCCAACATTTTGAAAATCAGAAAGAGGGACAAAAAATTCTGCTTCGCTACCCGAGGCAAATTTTTGGAACCTAGATTTCAAGCTCTTGTGAGCAGAGCCCTTTGATACTATTTTTATTATGCAACCTTTGTTTGCATGCCACCTGCATCAATGCAGACTGCTTTTTTCTTTTCAATTTTTTAATAAAAATTATTATTTTAATTTTTTTTTTCAATCCAAATTAACAATGTAGTACTTTGAGGTGAAGCATTAGCTTCTCGGCCTTTTGGCTAAGATCAAGTGTAGTACTGGGATGAAGTGTAGTCCTACTGGACCTTTTGGCTAGGTATCCGTTCTTATGATCTTATGTGAAGACGGAGACACACTTGGTCCTCTGGTCTAGGCAGGCAAGCTAAGCTTGATGAAAGCGGAGGCACTGTGCTCCCGTAAGGGGTGCTTGATTAATTTTTTTGGGTCTTGCACAATGCACTTTTTGATTAATCTTGTTTCCCTGGATGGGTGTCATAATCATCTAGGCTTGACCCCAGACCAAGACTGGGGGAAGCTTTGGCAGAACCCAAGGTAGACGCAAGGTGAAGGGGAGTCCAAACAGCCATAAACGCCCTCGGGGGGCGGGGATGGTGGGGCTCACCCTAGCTTCGGTGAAGGTAGATCCACCCGCTCATGCTGTCCTTTTGGCCTAGCCTGAGACACTTGAGCAACAGAGCCCATGCCTTCAAGTAGGACTCATGAAGGATGATTCAATATTATCCCTTTAAATGTGTCTTGGTGTGCTGTAACTCCCTGCCATTCCAACACCACAAATTGCTTTGACTTCCTGATCACTGCCAGGCTGGTTTTTCCTATGAGATATAACCTCAAACGTTTGCCTCACATACCAAACCCTTCATTGCTCAGATTCCAGTAAGCATAACATCATGCTATTTATTATAACCTCAACAGAATTTATAATTAATAAGCCTTTGTCCAGTAATACAGACTGTTGCTCCAACAATAACCTGATAGTCTGGTTTGGAATTAAAACCAGTTAGGGCTGCCATTAAGGCTGGTGGCAGACATGGAATACTCTATGCCAGGGAAGAAGCCTCTGCCACCTACAATTCACTTTTGTGGGAAATAGCATTTTTAGCCCAAAATCATATGAATACAAGCCAGCTGTGTTAATCAGTGATCTCCAAATGAATGGGTTACTTATTGTCAAAATAATTAAAAGCTAAAAGATCAATAATGGGTCTTTGTAAAGTGGAATGAGTTTCCTATAATGAGAACAATGTAAATAATATTATCTAAGGAAGATCATTGTGGTGTTTCATTTTGGAATGTGCCCCTGTCCTGTCTTGATCTGCTTGTTTTGCAAGGTCACCTACAAAAATTAATTTTGCCTGATCTGGCCACAAGTCAGGCAAATCGGGTTGATACAATCATTCAGCTCCTGGTCCAATGATCAGATCCCATGATCAGAACCATTTCAGTACTCATAAGTTTGGAGTTTCCATATCAGCTATCGCATTGGGTGGCCTTTGGTTTGGCACCAAACATGGTCCATAGTAGGTGCTTAAACTGTCAAATGAGTAGCCCATATCAGCTTCTTTATAAAGCCAGATTAAATGGGTGGTTTGCCTTTAAAGGAACATTTCAGTGTAAAAATAAAAACTGGCTAAATAGATAGGCTGTGCAAAATAAAAAAATGTTTCTAATATAGTTAGTTAGGCAAAAATGTACTGTAGAAAAGCTGGAGTGAACAGATGTTTAACATAATAACCAGAATTCGACTTCCTGCTTTTCAGCTCTCTAACGCTGAGTTAGTCAGTGACTTGAAGGGGGGCCACAGGGAACATAACTGTTCAGTGAGTTTGCAATTGATCCTCAGCATTCAGCTTAGATTCAAAAGCAACAGTTATGATCCATGTGCCCCCCCCTTAAAGTCACTGATTGGTCACTGCCTGGTAACCAATCAGTGGAAACCAAGAGAGCTGCAAAGCAGGAAGTAGTGTTCTGGCTATTATGTTACACATCCAGTCACTCCAGGTTTTATACATTACATTTTTGGCTAACTAACTAAATTAGAAACATTTTTTTATTTTGCACAGCCTCTCTATTTACCCAGTTTTTATTTTTATACTGAACAATTCCTTTAAGTAAACTTAGTATGTTATAGAATGGCTCATTCTAAGCAACTTTTCAATTGACCTTGTTTTATAGTTTTTGAATTATTTGCATTCTTCTTCCAACTCTTTCTAGCTTTAACACACAGGGTTCAGAGACCCCCCATCTAGAAAACAAATGCTCTGTAAGGCTACAAATTTATTGTTATTGCTACTTTTTATTACTCAATTTCTATTCAGACCTCCCTTTTTATATCCCAGTTTCTTATTCAAAACAATGCATGGTTGCTAGGGAGTAGTCAACCAGACAGCAAAAACTGCAAACCGGAGAACTGCTGAATAAAAAACTAAATAAAGCAAACCCCACAAATAATAAAAAAAATGTAAATTGTCTCAGAATATCACTCTCTACATCATACTAAAAGTTAATTTAAAGGTGAACAACCCCTTTAAGCCAGGACTATCCATGGTCCAAATAAAATCTTCTGACAGTTTATTGGCCTGTATATGGCACCTCTCTGACAGACTGCCCAACCAATATCTGTCACAGATTGCAATTTTCTTCTGAAAACTATGGTGATGAGCCCTGCTGTGTCTCCATGTTGATTCAGAAAGAACAGACAATGTAATAATGGCCAGAGAGGATCTTTTGCAGTGCAAAACTCAAGAAAGGCCGGGGGCAAATTTGTCAAGAGTGTGGTTAAAGTTCTTTCATGGTGTGAGAAGTCACAGTTAAGAGATGGTTTGACAGGGTTATTGAGATAGGTGTGATAAACTTCATACCTCTTGCACAACACAGCACTGGGCAAAAAGAACAGATATTAATCGGATAACAGCCAACCTTACATGGTTTCCCAAGGTTTTCTTCTTATAATACAGGTATGGGAACCTGTTATCCAGAATGCTTGATACCTGGGGCTTTCTGGATAACAGATCTTTCCATAACTTGGATCTTCATGCCTCAAGTCTACTAAAATAAGATTTAAGCATGAATTAAACCCAGTAGGCTGGTTTTGCTTCCAATAAGTATTCATTAAATCTAAGTTTGGATCAAGTACAAGGCACAGTTTTATAAATACAGAGAAAAAGGAAATCAATTTCAAAAATTTGGATTATTTGGATAAAATGGAGTCTATGGGAGACGGCATTTCTGTAATTCTGAGCTTTCTGGATAACAGGTTTCCTGGATAACGAATCTCGTACCTGTACTAATGTTCATTATTCAGATGTGCATACACTGGGAACAGCCATATTTATTTCCTTTCACAGTGAGAGCTCTCCCTAAATTGGTTGACTTCTTTGTGCTCCAATGGTTTAAATCCACAAGTTGGACTCTAGAAGAAATCCTGGTTGGCCAGCCTGCTCGGATTATACAGGTCAGTTAGTATGGTGGCATCACATCTTAAAGGAACAGTTCAGCGTAAAAATAAAAACAGGGTAAATAGATAGGTTGTGCGAAATAAAATAAAAAATTCTAACATAGTTAGTTAGCCGAAAATGTAATGTATAAAGGCTGGAATGACTGGATGTCGAACATAATAGCCAGAACACTACTTCCTGCTTTTCAGCTCTCTAAGGGTAAGGGCACACCTGGCGATTAGGGGAGATTTAGTCGCCTGGTTGCCTCTTTTTTGGCTCGACTAATCTCCCCGAACGCCTTCCCTCTGTCTTGCTCCGGCTATAATGAAAAGTCACCTGCGGCATGGCACACGCGGCACTTCGTATTCCAAGTCGTCCGAAGTTTCCTCGTGAGGTAACTTCGGAATACCGAGCGCTGTGTATGCTATGCCACAGGCGACTTTTCATTATAGCCGGAGCAAGACAGAGGGAAGGTGTTTGGGGAGATTAGTCGCTCCAAAGAAGAGGGGATTAGTCGGCTGTCGACTAAATCTCCCCGAATCGCCAGTTGTGCCCTTACCCTAACTCTGAGTTAATCATTGACTTTAAAGGGGCCAACATAATTGTTCAGTGAGTTTGCAATTGCTCCTCAGCATTCAGCTCAGATTCAAAAGCAAACAGTTATGACTGATTGGTTAATGCCCGGTAACCAAGGAAACTGCAAAGCAGGAAGAAGTATTCTGGCTATTATGTTAGACATCCAGGCACTCCAGCCTTTATACATTACATTTTTGGCTAACTAACTATATTGAAACCATTTTTTAATTTTGCAAGGCCTACCTATTTACTCAGTTTTTACACTGAACAATTCCTTTAAATGGAAGGGAAGTGCAGCCGTTGCCATTTCCTGTTGCTTTTCCTCAGACACCAACCAGGGTCATGAGCCATCAGGATCCGCTGCCTGACTGCAGTCATTTCCCATCACTGACAGAATGGGCTGCACGTAAAGTGATAAATAACACCATATGTTACTGAATGAATGCTACATCATTCTTTCTACAGACATATAATAATAACAGCTGTCATACAGATTGCCGTGATTCAGCCCTTTTCCTAAAGCGGGTCATATACACCCAGATTTGGTTGAGACAATTTTGCTTATACACGTGTACTTTGGGGGTTAATTGTAGCAGATCTTCCTGCAATCTGAACTCCATAAATTGAATCTGGACCCATACTATGTTAAAGGGAACAAGGACAGTATTTCCACCCCCTCTAATATTTTAGGAGCATTCAATTATAAACTAATGGCTATACATTTATGGGATCCAATATTCGGGAAACCCGTTATCCAGAAAGCTCTGAATTACAAGAAGGCCAGACTCCATTTAAATCAAGTAATTTCCTTTTTCACTGTAATAATAAAACAGTACTTTGTACTTGATCCAAATTAAGATCAAATTAATCCTTACTGGATTACTTAATAATGTTTAAATTATTCTTAGCACACTAAAAGGAACAGTAACACCAAAAAATGAAAGTGGTTTAAATAAATTAATATATGATATACTGTTACCCTGCATTGATAAAATTTGTGTGTTTGCTTCAGAAAGACTACTATAGTTTATATAAACAAAGCGTCTGTGTAGCCATAGGGGGGTTAAAAACTTTCAAGCTGTAAAAAAATGAGAAAAGGCACAGGTTACATACAGAGCAGATAACAAATAAGCTCTGTCCAATACAATGGTGTTTTATCTGTTATCTGCTATGTAACCTGTGCATTTTCCAGCTTGAATGGCTGCCCCCCGTGGCTACACAGAAGCTTTGTTTATATAAACTATAGTAGTGTTTCTGAAGCAAACACAATTTCTACTAGTGCAGGGCAACACTACATTATATTTTATTACTATAAACTTTCAGTTTTTAGTGTTACTGTTCCTTTAAGGCAGGGGTTCCCAAAAGTTAGATCGGTATCTACCAGTAGACCTTTAGCTGGTGATCAGTAGATCTCAAGACACTGTCAACAAACAGCTTGTCTATTTAATCCTCCTGTTTCATGCTTTCTTTCAGATATTTATGTTAAGGTTACATAAGAAATTGTTGATTTTAAATATAGCAATATACATTTTCAGTATTTATGTAATATTTACATGGAACAGATGCTAACAATTCTTTAATGGATGTAAATCATAATGGGACAATATCACTAAAAGTAGACCTCACATTAGCAAAGTATGGGCACTCCTGCTTCAAGGTATGGAGATCCAAATCACAGAAAACTCCAGGTCCCAAGCATTCAGGATAACAGGTCCTATACCCGTATGACTATAAAATATGACTGTTGAAGGTTGTTCATTTGGACCTAGAATTAATATATGCTATGAACATGACTATATTATGTTGGAAAAGACACACATCTATCAAGTGCATATATATATAGAAACCCCCTATACAAATTATGAAAAGGCCAGGCAGGCTACTGTTACTTAAAGTGGCTATTCACCATTTAATTCACTTTTAGTTGATCTAGAGAGCGATATCCTGAGACAATTTGCAATTGATTCTACATTTTTATTATTTGTGGTTTCTGAGTTACAGTGAAACCTCAATTTTAAGTACCCTGATTTTAAGTTTTCCTGCATTTTACATTTTTTATTTGTTGTCCCACCAATTTAGAATGCATTTCAACGGGTGCATGTTTTCCCCGTATTTTGTCCTGATGTACCTAAAAACTGTTTTTCCCCCCTCTATGAATGTTATTATTTGTGAAATAAAGAGATTTAAAATACTAACCAGATGTATATTTTGCCTTGGTTCTGCCTGTAAATGGTCAATTGCCATTGGTCTGCCCCTTATACAGTCCTGCACCAATCACTTGTTACTTTAGTTTGTGTATGCGACTGACAGAAAGGCCTTGCACATGCCCCCCATAGTGTAACATTAACCCTGCAATGTTTAACCCTTGTTATTAACACAGTAAATATTGTATCTCAAAGTAAAACGAACTCCTGTGCTTTTATACTTTCAGTACTTGAAGAAAAAGTTACTTTAACACAAATTTCCCTGATTTAACATTTTCCAGGATTTTCCATAATTGTTCCCGGTCCACTGAAAAACGTAAAATGGGGGTTCTACTGTATTTAGTTTTTTATTCAGCAGCCTGGTTACTATGGTCCAACTTACCCTAGCAACCATGCACTGATCTGAATAAGAGACTGGAATATAAATAGGATAGGGCCTGGATTGAAAGATGAGTAATAAAAAGTAGCCATAACAATAAATGTGTAGCCTTACAGAGCATATCTTTATTTTTTTTTTTAGATGGGGCCAGTGACCCCATTTGAAAGCTTGAAAGAGGAAAAAGGCAAATAGCTATAAGAAATAAATTAAGACAAATTGAAAGGTTGCTTAGAATTAGCCGTTCTATAACATACTAAAAGTTAATTTAAAGGTGAACCACCCCTTTAAGTACATCATCTCTATAAATCACTTTAAGACTCAGTTATGGGTCTTCATGCCGTTCAGAGTTGGTCAGGATGAGCCTGTTTGAATACAGTGACATATTCAGTAATAACAGAAAACAATAATGAAGTTTAGGGGGTTATAACAGTTTCTAAACCTTTTTTGGGGGTCATGTTAAACCTCCAACATAATCTGGTGCGCTTGAAAAAGAGATCTTATCGCTGCAGTAAACATCATTTGTTCTAGGCTACTTCCTCCCCTGAATCGTCCTCAAGACAATGACGCACACTCTTAGCCCACACCCCCAGAACCTGCTCATAACAAACAGGTTATTCAGTAATAACAGCTTTGTTCAGCTGATAATAGTTAGGGATCAACCTGGCAACCAAGGGAGGGAGGATGGAGAGAAGCAAATAAAATAAGTGAGAGAGTCTGGTAAATTCCAAGAAAATAGAAAGTAAGCTTTGAGCCTACAGTGATATTTGCAATTTTGCATTTTATTGTTGGTGTTTTTTTTTCAGTTATCTGGAATTTTGTTCAATGGTTCCCCAGTTTGGAGATAACAGTTATCTGGTTTCTAGGATCCAAGTTACCCTAGCAACCAAATTAATTAGAGACTGGAAGATGAATAGGAGATGGGCCTGACTAAAGAGATGAGCAATAAAAAGCAACAATAACATTGTAGCCTCACAGAGCAGTAGTCTATTGACGGCTGGGGTCAGTGACCCCCAATATGAAAGCTGGAAAGAGGCAGAAGAGGAAGCCAAATAATTAAAAAAAAAATCTATAACAAATATAAAATGAAAACCAACTGAAAATATGTTAAGAATAAGACATTCTATAACATAAAGTTGAACCATCTCAGATGTAAGACATTTGTATGTATGAAGTATTGTATAATACACAAAAGCCATGAATATCGTAAATGATATCCTTATAAACGGTGAGTTCTGATGTCATTTCTGTCACATGACTCACTAAAACTTGTGTATTATAATAAATAAAGTACCCCCAGCTGTAAAATATGAGGATATTAGAAGTTGCCTCGGAGTTCCATGACCGACCTGTATAAAAACACTCGGCCTTCGGCTTCGTGTTTTTATATGGTCATGAAACTCCTCGGCAACTTATAATATCCTTATATTTTACTAGAGGGAGTACTTGATTCACTATATATTGTATGAAAGTATATTTGTGTTAGTTCCCTTCCCCTTTAGATTGTAAGCGCTTTTGCACAAGGAATTCCTCACCTTTTGAACCGGTACTGGTTGTTATGTATGTAACGCTGTATGTTATATGTATGAAATTCATGGGATTTCTTTGTATAAGCACATTCATATCTTGATCCTGGCTCTGGCAAGAGAAGAGTTACAGCACCCTCCTTGTTCTATGTGTCACTGTCACAATTATAGCCAACCCGACGTCATGCCATGTACACACCTATGTGCGTCCTGGAAAGTCTGAAAGGTTTGGTTAACCCATACACTGCCTGAATCCCACAGAGGAGGGCCGGACACTGATCAGGTTTGAGAACACGCCAAGAGATGACTACGGACATCCTCTCTTCGTTATTGGAGTCTGAAGACTTGAATCACTGTTTACACACAGTGCAAAGGAATCTGCACAATCACACACACTGCGTTTGTGCAATTCCCAGTGGTACACACGTCACAGCAGGTGCTCAGGACAGCAGCCACAAGGGTAACCATTAGTTATAAATAACAAAGCGGATAATGAATCACAGCTCCGACACGGGCAAACGCCACAAGACACACACATTTATCTGGTCGTCAACTGATACAGTAAATATGGCAGCAATACAATGCCAAGGAACCTGTAGGCCTTTAAAGTGTTGTTGAACTAGAGCTCCCGCACCAGTCTGTCAGCAGGATCACTCAAAATGTCCCTACTTATGGGTCCCTAGGGTTTTTTTAGAACCGGGACAGGATTTGCACTTGTTATTCCATTACTCCCCAGTACTGTGAAACTAAGCACACAAGTAATTTACTTTATTCACCACAAGCCTAACACATAACCAGTGTCACAGAGAAGCCTGTGCCCTTATACATTCCTGTTAGTCACAGAGCCTCTCCCTGAGACAGTCATTAGACACAGTAGGAAGTAAACAGCCTGATCCAAAGTACAACAGGGATCTAATCTCCTTCATGAGCCCATTCTGTTTACTGTACTTTCCTTCTCAGAACTTCATTGCTAAACGCCATTTCCTTCTGTCCCCCCTTTGTGCAATGGTACATTCCTCAGCTCGGCCTCCCCTCCCCTCTTCATTCCATTGCCCGTAATGCATTAGCAGCTGCCCCTACATAGCTCTCTCACAGGCAAGCACTTCCCCCACCTTCCCTACATTGTCGGGGAGCCTCTTCTGAGAACTACAACACCCAGAATCCCCTACGTCCCACTACCAAGAGAAGACATTGCTGGGAGGGATAGCAGGTACAGTTCTGCAAGAGCTGAGGGGCAGAAAGTTGTTCGAACTAAAGTTTTGCATTGCAACTACACTCGGAGAGCAGCTGTCTGTCCCCACCATGACACACTCTCTTTCTATCACTCTCCCAGCTCCCTTTGCAACACTCACCGGCCTCCTGTCCATGTCTGTGTGTCTGTCTCTCTGATTCTGCCTAAAGGGGAAGTTGTTATTCTTCCTGTTGCCTGTGACTTATGAAAGCGACTCTTCTTCCTCTTCTGGCCACTTTCCGGCCCTGCTGCTTCTCTCCTCCCTTCTGGCTAAATCCGAGGGGAGGGCCCTTCGCTCAGGTATTGTGGGCGGGGTCTCAGTGTTATTTTACCTCACAGTTGTTCCTTGCTGAGAAAAGAGTGCGTCGCGATAACAGCGGCAGGTGCACTTGTGAAGTTGTGAGTCACCATTTCCTCAGAACTGTGGTTGTTGGAGCTTCAGGCCCTACGTGAAGAACCAGAGACGCCACAGAGTTTAACATAACACTTAAAGTTCATCTACAAAGTTAGAACAAAATATTTCTTTACAAAAAAGCAAACAAAACATTCAGTTATTTTACAAGGAAAACTGTTTCATTCTATAGTAATACTATAGAATGATACTAATAAACTATAATAGTATGTTGTTGACTGAGCCTGTCCATTCATTTGACTATTGATAAGTGACTCAAATTAAAGGATACTTGGTACAGTTGCCACCTATTCCGTTTTGACCCGAACAATTCGGTTTTTCTAAGGCCTGTTCGGGTCTCAACTTTCTGTTCGGTTTCTCAGCCTTGCGAAACGAAACCAGAACATTAATCTGGCCAAACAGGGCCAGTCCGGCGCCCAACGACGGACTGGGCCGGCGGGAAGCCGGGAAAAAACCCAGTGGACCCTGCCGACCCATCCCCCGATGTCCTGATTCCCTCCCCCGATGTCCAGGCCCCCAAATAAAATGAATCGTTGCGCCGGTATCGCATTTAAGAGGGGACCGGACATGGGGTATTTGCCTGGCGCTGTTAAGAGGTTATGCCCTTGCTTTTTCACCCTAGGCACATGCCTTCCCTGCCTACCCCTAGTTCTGGCCCTGTGGCCAAATTAAAAAAACAATTAAATACCAAGATACTCACTTTGACGAGGCTTAGTTATTATGAAGTGCAGTTCATTTCCTGTTATTAAAGATGCAGAAATAAGCAATCAAAAATATAAGAATAAGAAATAGTTTTTCTAAATGAGCATTGCTGTATTTCAGAGCTTTCTGGATAACAGATTTCTCTATAATAGATCCCATACCTGTAGTTAAAGGATTGGACTTACTCATCGGGAAGAATAGATAGCGGTAGGGTTTTCAGCCGTGTGGTTTCAACTGGACATCTCAGTTTGTCAAAGTCCTGTCCGTTCAAAACTTTCTGTCCCATTTAAAACATTGTGAAAACTGGACAGAAATCCATCCATTTGCATATAAGCGATGTAATAACCCTGACCCAGCATGATAACTCCATGACATCATTGTGCCTGCCTCTGATGTCATTATGCCCACCCCAAGATCACTGCTCCGCCCCCAATGCTATCTGTCTCACCCCCCATTGTTCGTGTTTAGCCCCCGGCAAAGGTGGCAACCCTATTACTGAGCCCCATCACAAAGTAATTTTAGGACCCTCTCTAAAAGTAGGAATGCACTGAATCCAGGATTCAGCCGAATCCAAGCTATTTTTAGCAAGATTCGAATTCGGATGAATCCAAGAGCCTGGCTGAACTGAATCCGACCCCTATCTAATCGAGAGAAAAAAATTGCGCCTCTGCATTTTCGGCCCTGTGGAAGCGTTCTGATTTAGTTAGTTATCCAACCAAATCTGTAACCCTCGATTCAGGGATTCGGCCAAACCCAAAAATGCATATTATCCTGATATAGTAATGGCTATGTTGTCAAAGGAACTTCGGTTAGGGCACATTGTAGGGTCCCTTCAATTAACCTTCCTTTGAGGGACTAATGCTGCTCCCAGGAGTTGTCCCCTAGAGCCAGGAAAATATAGACTTATTCAGCACCTTTTGTACCCCAAGGAGCTTTGTTTAATGACAGCATAGATAAAGGGCTTTGTTCTGAAAAGTACCAATCATTTGACCAAACCCTAGATCTAGTAAAGCCAAGGGATCAAGGGCCGAAAAGACCAAGCTAGATACAGAATCAGCCTTCCTCTTCTGGCATTGCACCCAGATAGCACAGGTTGCTTCCTCCTAAATAGTTATTACATGGATAAGTGTCTACCTATGGGATGCGCAATATCTTGTTCATTATTTGAGGACTTCAATACATTCTTGCTTTGGTGTTCAGCTAAAATGTCAGGTCAAGAAGAGGATAACCCATTACCATTACGGTTTTATTGGTTGTTGGTTAACAGGGAACAGGAGTGTGCAAATGGTTGTTAGACAAACAGCAAAAGATGTTATCTAACTTTGTTGTGCCTATAGCTGAAGGAAAAACAGTTCAGCCCAGAACAAACTTGTCCTTCTGTGGTATTGAGATTGATGCCGCGTTAGGCTTGTGCAAGTTGCCTAGTGAAAAAGTACAGAAAGGCAGATCACAGGTAGCAAGTGCTCTTAGTAAAGAAAAGGTGACTTGGAGAGGATTACAAGGAGTTATTAAGGATACTTAACTTTGCATGCAAAGTGATCCCAATGGACAGAATTTTTTTTATAGAAGATTACAAAAATGAACATCAGGCACAAGAAAGCCATATCACAGACTGGGAATTTCCAAGGAGATGAGACAAGCCCTTATAGGATGGGATAGCTTCTTAAAGGAAAGCTATAAGTTAGATAGAGATAGTTACTTTATATTATATCAAGTGGCCTATTAAAGAATCTTACCAAACTGGAATATACTGTATATATAGCAGAAAATGTTGCCCCTTTATATATTTTCCTTAAACCACCATTTTGTGATGGTTTGTGCACTCTCTACAGATCACCTGACCAAAAATACTGCAGATCTCACTGTAACAGGAAAAAGGCAGAACTCCATCCATTAAAGGGGTTGTTCGCCTTTGGGTTAACTTTTAGTATGATGTAAAGAGTGGTATTCTGAGACAATTTGCATTTGGTTTTCATTTTTTATTATTTAAAGTTTTTGAGTTATTTAGCTATTTATTCAGCAGCTCTTCAATTTGCATTTTAAGCAGACTGGTAGCTAGGGTCCAAATTCCCCTAGCAGCCATGCATTGATTTGAATAAGAGACTGGAATATGACTAGGAGAGACCTGGATAGAAAGATGAGAAATAAAAAGTAGCAATAACAATACATTTCCCTTACAGAGCATTCGCTTTTTAGAAGGGGCCCATTTGAAAGCTGGAAAGTCAGAAGAAAAAGGCAAATAACTATAAAACTATAAAAAAATAAATAATGAAAACCAGTTGAAAAGTTGCGTAGAATTGGCCATTGCATAACATACTAAAAGTTACCTAAAATTTGACCCACCCCTTTAACTGGCTCATGTGACCTAACATGTATGTGTGCCCCTGGTTTGTTCGTTTCCTTTAACAAACTTTAATGGTGTAAGTTTATGGTGATAACCAGCCACTGATGCAGCAGGGAGCATAGAATTTGGACCTTATTTCCATAGAAAATGGTGTGTCCAAAATTGGGCTACTGGCTGGCACGAACAAGGTATTACCAATAATATTGCATTCCTTGAATTGAGCTGTACAAATACTGGAACCATGCTCCACATATGGTGGGACTGCAAAACTATGTCTAGTTATTGTAAAAATCACTTGCCAGTTTAAAAAAACAAAACAAAAAACAAGTGTTTGTTCTATGGCCTTGAAGCATGCTCCTCACTGTAACAAGCTGCATCAGATAGGGTTATGCCAGGTAATTCAGAGAAAACCAAATAGTCCTCTATGGGAAAAGGGCATGCAAGTAAAGGTCAACCGGCAACTGACAACTTACTTAGTATTGAATTTAATGCTTGGTTATGAATTTACCATACTGTAATTTGCCAGCAGGAAACAGATATGGCAGTCACATGAAGAATTAAGAAAGAATTAGCTGCTTGGATTATTATCTCAGCAAACACTTGCCATGAGCCTGCCTAATGCAGTGCGGTGGCGTAGCTGTTGTTAAGGGGAGTGTTACTGCATTATAAAAATTTGTTAACCCTTAGTAATAGCAAGATCTATATATCATCTATATATTAAATAAAAAAAACAATAGGAATCCTGCACAGGCACAAACATATAGTGAGATAGTAAAATAATTGTTATTTAATCTATAATATAAAAACATACAAACCCCCGAAGACCATAGCCTTATGTGTTTCATGCTTTAACAGCACTTATTATTGCCATTAAAGGGATACTGTCATGGGAAAACATGTTTTTTTCAAAATTCATCAGTTAATAGTACTGCTGCAGCAGAATTCTGCACTGAAATCCATTTTTCAAAAGAGCAAACAGATTTTGTTATATTCAATTTTGAAATCTGACATGAGGCTAGACATATTGTCAATTTCCCAGCTGCCCCCAGTCATGTAACTTGTGCTCTGATAAACTTTAGTTACTGTTTACCGCTGTAATGTAAGTTGGAGTGATATAACCCCCTCCCCCCCAGCAGCCTAACAACAGAACAATGAGAAGGTAACGAGATAGCAGCTATCTAAGAACAGCACTCAATAGTAAAAGCCAAGTCCCACTGAGACTGATTCAATTACATTGAGTAGGAGAAATAACAGCCTGCCAGAAAGTAGTTCCATCCTAAGGGCTATTCCACACGGGGAGATAGCCACGCGTTTGCGGTCGCGGCGACAAAGCGACACGACAGTCGCGACTGTTGAAAGTGCGCTTTTCAACAGTCGCCTGAAAATGCCTCGCCAGGCTTTTTCAGGCGACTGTTGAAAAGCAAATCGCCTCGTGTGGTTAGCACAGGCGTTTTTACATAGGCGCCCATACAAAACTGTCGCCTGCGCCGGTCGCGGCGACTGTCGCGGCGCTTTGTCGCCGCGACCGCAAACGCGTGGCTATCTCCCCGTGTGGACTAGCCCTAAAGTGCAGGCACAAGTCACATGACTGGGGCAGCTGGGAAACTGACAATATGTCTAGCCCCATGTCAGATTTCAAAATTGAATATTAAAAAAATCTGTTTGCTCTTTTGAGAAATGGATTTCAGTGCAGAATTCTGCTGGAGCAGCACTATCAACTAAGGTGTTTTGGAAAAAAACATGTTTTCCCATGACAGTATCCCTTTAAGGATCTCAAGCCACAAGATGATTTAAAGGAGAAGGAAAGCCTAAAATTAAGTAAACTTTATTATAAAGGTCTATATAAATACACAAGTGAACCCTCAAAGTAATGTTGCTCTGAGTCCTCTGTCAAAAGAAACACAGCATTTCTTTCCTTCTATTGTGTACACATGGGCTTCTGTATCAGACTTCCTGTTTTCAGCTTAAACCTCCAGGGCTTGGGCTTGAGCATGCTCAGTTTGCTCCCCTCTCCCTTTCCCCCCTCCCTGCTGTAATCTGAGCCCAGAGCTATGAGTGAGCGATCCTAGAGGGGGGCGGGCCCTGGTATGTGATGCACAGCCGGGCCCCGCCCCCCGCCCCCCCTCCGTATGGCCGCATTTTCAGTGGCGAACGGACTGCCGGGGGGCCCTGAGGGGGTGTGGGCCCTGGCCTGCTCGCACCCCTGCTCCCCCGGTAGTTCCGCAGGGAGCAGGGAGAGACTCAGGCAGGAAGTGATGTCACACCAATCTAATACTGCAGCTGCTGTCCTAAACAAACAGAGAGAGTTTCTAGAGCTGTTTACTCAGTATTGTAAAGCATTCTGCAGAATAAATATAGTGTTATAGCTTGAACTATTGTGGCTAATCTATTGGCAATAAACTGCTTAGCTTTCCTTCTCCTTTAAAAAAGTCTGGCCTGGGATCCTGAATGCCTATGTATAAGGGATGGAATGTATAAGGCCATGGCTTTACCATGAATTAATTAAACAATTATTTATACAATTATTTCTTTGTGGTGCAGGCTTAGCTGTTAGCACTGATGCCTTGTAGCACTAATTCCCTGAGTTAGATTCTGTTCTGACCACTGTATGCAAGGAGTTTGTATGTGCAATATGAGTTTCAACATGATATATTAATGGTAATGGCACAAACATGAATTTTTCCCATTACAAAACCTGCTGCAAAAGATTATGTGTGTTCTGTGTGCAAAAGCCGGCTCTGCAACATTATATGAATACATATATGTCACTACTGAGTAGGAATGCTCAGTGCTTAGCATGCCAATCACACCCAGCATTTCTCACTGCAACATTTCCTGCTTCTGCAGCTTATAGCGTGTGGTGTGGTTGACTGGGTGGAAAAATAGAGTGACCAGACAATGTGGGCTTATGGTGGGGGTGAGGGGAAAATAATATAAAGACAGAAGCAAAGTAGATATTGTGGCCAGTAATCATAGGGACCAATACTGGCTTTATGACCTCAGTTCATATTGTTCCAATAGTAAATGCCAGTCAAACATTAACGAAAGAATTGGAATTCAGTTACAGCATTTTAAGTCAGTTCATTAATTTAACCTAATGATGTACCTATAAAAATGACACTGTTGCTCATAATGGAAGAATGAACAGAGAGAGACTATGCAGACTACTGTAGTGCCTAGAACTCAGGGCCGGACTGGCAATCTGTGGGTTCTGGCAAATGCCAGAGGGGCTGATATAAAGTGCCATAGAAAGTCAGTATTTAGTGGGCTGGTGGGGGCTGTTTGGGCCTCTGTGTACCTGAAATGCCAGGGCCTATTTTAATTCTCAGTCCGTACCTGTGACTCCTAGAATTTTGTTGTGACAGGGAAGCACTGTACACTGCACAGTTCTATGGGCACAAGGGGACCCTGTACTTGGCACTCTGTGCCTATTACCTATATCAGTGGTCCCCAACCAGTAGCTCGTTGCTCACCAACCCATTGGATGTTGCTCTCAGTGGCCTCAAAGCAGGTGATTATTTTTGAATTCCTGATTTGGAGGCAAGTTGGAGGCAAGTTTTGGTTGCATAAAAACCAGGTGCACTGCCAAACAGAGCCTCCTGTAGGCTGCCAGTCCACATAGTGGCTACCAAATCACAGCCCTTATTTGACACCTCATAAACTTTTTTGCATCCTTGTGTATTTTTGAATGTGGCTCAAGGGTAAAAAAAGGTTGGGGACCCCTAAACTATATGTACTCTGCAGGTGCATTGAAAGTAAAGGATACCAGGTCTAGGCTTTCATGGGCTTTTACATGCAGGACGGTGGATTGTGCTGGGGAAACTGAAGCAGGAGGTCTTAGTAAAAATATAGTATGTTGTACCCAAGGTTGGCGGGACACCAGGAAAAAACCCAGTGGGCCCCCGCCGACAGCTGTGGGTGCTTGCTATGCTCCTCTTGACTTCCCCCAAATTGTGGCCACAAAGAACAGAAGTAAAAAGGTACATGCGGTGGGAAGGAGGGAAGGGTTGCAGCCTCTGGCCAAGATCAAGACTGGATCTGGGGCTGCTAAGGAGTGACAGCCCAGGTCGGCCCAGTATTCCCCAGTCCAACACTGAGTAATTTGAGCCGTGAGAAATTTGTACCCCAGGAGATCTTGTTTAGATTAGAGACTCCAGAAAATACCAACAGCACTGTACGCTTGGAGTGGATAATTGGTATGTGGGTAATCTGTGACTGTGTCTGTATCCATCCATAATGAGTTAGTGTTGAAATGTGTGCAGATCAGTGACTATATGAGGGCCCAGTAGAGAAAGCTGCATGTAACACGTGTGCTATTAGAAACCAGTGACCCTAAATAAGGTCTTCAACCCAAAGTGTCTGAAAGTTTTGAAACTACGTAGTATGGTCAGCATTTAGCAAATAAAAAAGAAGCAGTTCCTGAATTCAGTAAGATGACTCTAGGCAACTTGTCTCTGTATAAAAGAATTCACACATGCAACGTGTTATACACATAAGGGGAAGTTCTTTGTTTATTGATAACACCGCTGAAGATTTATGGCAAAGACATTGGCATCTCATAACTTAGTGGGTCATTATTTGAGGGGGTGCATGAAGCTCATGCCCTAGCCAGTCCAACCCAGTCTCCATCACTCTCGTCCAGTCCATATCTTCTGTTTGCCACTCACTACAGTATATCCAAAACTTCACCTTGATAAAGGCTTTCACCCAAACCAGTGGGGTGATTCTCACTGGCCAGATTATCCTTTGTCTTTAGATGCTTTCTGTGACTGCTGACTGAGTAATATGTATTTGATCTGTCTTACAGTATATACTTGGATTTACCCAAAAAAAAATTTCTGTAAGTATATTTAAATGTATCCAACCCAGTCTGCTTATTTAATTAGTGTACAGGATTACTATTCTGACTCATCCCATTATATAATTTGAAATCTTCACTAAGAATCCACCTTCCACATCCCAGTGACCTCATTGTCCAATCACTGACCCACCCCATCCATCTTCCCAGGAATCTCTGTGTTATTCAAGAATAGTCCTTGTTGTTGCTGCTTTGTTTTTTGTTTCTCTGCCTGTTAAAATATATTTATATATATATAGTACCATTCTCTATTTATACTCTGGGAGTGTGTGTGTGTGTCTGTATTTTTCTGCAGGTGTGCCAGTTTTATTTTATTGGAGATGTGTGAAACATCGGCATCAAATATAGTAACCTGGATATTATAAAATGCCAGCTTATTAATATTCAATTAAATGGAATACAGTTTACTCTATAACAAGGGTTTGCTAAAAAAAAAAAAAAAAAAAGGCATTGCTAAAAAAAGCTAATTTGTGTTCTCTGCACTATAAGAGATGCATTTGGAGTAAAAAAATACATTTACCAAGGGATGCTTTTTTACAATTATTGGTAACATGCCTCCTGAGACAAGGTTTTCTTTTAGCCTCATAACTAGAAAGACACTATGGGGCAAATTCACTAAGATTCGTAGTTGCGCCAGGCGTAACTTCGCCACACTTCACCACACTTCGCCAGTCGCAGTTTCGCCAGCGCTTCGCAAATTCACTAAAATTCAGGGGTAGCTAAGGTTGCGAAGTTGCGCTAGCGTTGATTCGCTAAGTGAAGCGAAGTTACGCTAGCGAAGGCTAATTTGCATACGGCGCCAAATTCAAATTTCAATGGAGGAATACGTATCAGCACTACAAATGCCTAGAAAACCTTCAAAACATCAAATAAAAATTTTATTTTGCCCTACACATGTGCCCACTGTATAGGTAAGTTGCCATGAGTCAGGAAATGTAGGGGGGAAGGAGGGGAGCCCCAAAAAAATTTTCGATCTTTTTCAGTTTATCTCCCATAATGTAGAAAACACGCCAGCGTTTTTTGGGACTTAGAAAAAATGTTGACTTTTTTTGAAGCAATCCCTATCTACTCTATTGCGCTTCGCCTGGTCTGAGGTGGCGAAGGAAGTCTAGCGTAAAAGGTAGCGTTCAGTACACTGCGCGCGTTAGTGAATTTGCGTAGTTACGTCCATAGCGAAACTTCGCCAGGCATAAGGGTGTGAATTTACACTAGCGAATCTACGCCAGCGTTCGTTAGTGAATTTCGCGCAGTAACGAAAATGCCAAACGCTAGCGAAGTAACGGCGCTTAGTGAATTTGCCCCTATGCACTGACCCTAACCCCCCCACTCCCAACTTGAGAAAGGTACTTCTATTTATAGTTTACCTATAGTTATAAACATGCCCCCTTTGTGACATCAGAGTTGGGGTGGGGCAGGTAGGTGGCTATAAATAGAGGCTGCTGGAAGCAGAAGCTGAGCAGAGTAATGTTGCTGATGGGGAGGTGGAAGCGAGAGCTAAGCCCAAACCCGTCAACGACCAGCAAATCCTGTGCGAATGTTGGCCCAAACCTGCCTGACCCGTGGGTTTTGGCCCAGTCCACACATCATTAAAGAATACTGTGTTATGCCTCCTATCACTGACTATAGGCCTGACCGGTAAAAACTATGGTTGATCCCAATGTTATTAATAAGGAAAAAAGATAAATAAATATGAAGGCCGATATTTTTTTTCAGAAAAGGTGGCAACCCTATCACTGACATGAATAGAAGACTCTTATCCAGTGGCGTAACTAGATATTACTGGTCCCCACAGCAAATTATTTTTCAGGATCCCGAAAATGTCTAGAAGTTGACCTGTTTTACCTGGGCCCCCCTGCAGCTGCAGGGTCTGCTTCCTCTGTAGTTACGCCCCTGCTCTTATCGCAAGGAGTGATAGGCTGCTTTCCTTCATGTCAATTACCACAATACACAAAGGGGCAAATTTATTAAGGTTCAAGTTCTGTTTTCCACAAAAATTTGAGTTTTCATGTTTATTTTTGGTCGAGATTTATTAAACCCCGACCCTGGAAATAGCTTGAATCCCAAAAAACACCATCTAAAACCTGTCAAGGTCATATAGGAGTCAATGGCAGAGGTCCCTTGAACCATTTGAAGATGTTAATAGCCTCCATGATTTCCCAGTTTTTTCAGAGGGTTTTGCCTAATAACTCAATCAATTTGAGCGATTCAAGTTTTTTTCCCGCTGAAAACACACTCAATTTGAGTTTTCGGGTTGTTACTACAGTTTTTCCCATTCGAGTTTTTTTTATAATTAGTAACCATTCCAGTTGTGAGTTAATTTGAGGTATATAAAACTCTAAAATTCGACCTTTGATAAATAACCCCCTGAGGTGTCATTGTTACTCAATACATCATAATTGATTAAAGTAAAGGCAATTTTAAAACATTTGTTTGTATATAACGAAAAAAAACACCAAGCCATATTTAACTTTAAAATTGCAAAGTCTTTATTAAAAAAAAAACTTATTGAAACTCCGCTTGCGCTTCTTTTCAGAAAAGGCGACAGGGCGACGATCCATCGTGCGGCGCTTGATTTCTCATCCCTGCCTTCTATAGGAGATAGCCAGGGAGAAGAAATCGAGCGCCGAACGATGGATTGTCGCCCTGATGCCTTTTCTGAAGAGGAGCGAAAGTGGAGTTTATTTTTTAGTAAAGACTTTGCGATTTTAAAGTTAAATATGTCTTGGTGGGTTTTTTTTTCGTTATTTACAAAAACATTTTTTTAAAAAACATGTTGACGTTACTGGTCCTTTAATTCCATTACTAAAACCCTCCATTTGACTATATAATAAGAACTGAGGGTTTTGAATTCATCATTAGTAACGAGGACTATTTTTTGTGGGGAAACTAGGCATTATTATGTCTCTAAGCATAATATTTGGAAATTCGAACTTTTCACCAGGACAAATTTCTCTCAAGACAACACAAACAACCATTAAACAGTTAAAGTAAACTCTGAGATGGATATTCAGGTTTCCACCCCATTGCCTTGAGGAATGCAGGCATACAGGTCTTTCGCATCAGTACTTGGCCATAGCAGAGGAACCACAGATTTTTGCCAGTTTTGCACACTATGCACCTTTAAAATTGACCCACTAGTCTACAAAATTCCCTAAATGAGCTTTAAAAATGAGGGCTCCATGGACTATTGTAGTTGGCTAGTTGTATATGTTTATTGTGGGGTAAGACACAATGACAACAAAATATAATTGTATTCCCTCACAGAACCTACATTGTCTATACTGTATATCATATTCAAGAACCTGTGCCTCATACTTAGAAATTAGTACCGGATATAAAAGGTACTGGTTTGTTAAACCGCTTGAAGATTCTTCTACCTACAGATTCCTGTTCATGCTGCATGGTCGCTAGGGTAAAATAGACCCTAGCAATCACATAGTAGCTAAAATACCAACCATACAATGTTAAAAACGAAGGCCTATTGCAAGTTGTCTCATAATATCGATGTTTAGATTTTGTTTATTAAAGTTTAATTAAAGGTGAACTACTCCTGAGGGTGCAGCACCCAGTCAACCCAATCTTCCCCCATTTCTGGCAATTGCAAATGCTTGAATGCACTAGTTGTCAGACAACTGCCACTTACAAAACCCAGACTGACACTTTTTTTGATATTACTTGTATAGCGGGAATGAATGCATTTAATAGCAAACCAAGGAGGGCACTTCCTGTCTGCTTCTTCATTGGAAAAAAGAAAACAGGTGCTAAAGTATATACAACCTCCCTAACATTTTCGGAAGTGTGCTACACTCAGCCCTGTAGTATAGCAGTGGGTTTTTTTTTCATAGAAAGCAGGCTGTTGGCATTTAGTGGAGATTTAATGAAGCAAAGTGGGTATTCAGCATATAGTTCTTACTTTGTATCCTTTTGATATGTACTAGGGTAAATGATATACAGCAGGGATCCCCAACCGTTTGAACCTGTGAGCAACATTCAAAAGTAAAAGGAGTTGGGGAGCAACACTAGCATGAAAATGTTCTTGGGGTGCCAAATAGGTGCTGTGATTGGCAATTTGGTAGCCTCTATTTGGATTGTCAACCTACATTGAGGCTCTGTTTGGCAGTGCACCTGGTTTTTATACAACCAAAACTTGCCTCCAAGCCTGGAATTCAAAAATAAGAACCTGCTTTGAGGCCACTGGGAGCAACATCCAAGGGGTTGGAGAGCAACATGTTACTCATGAGCTACTGGTTGGGGATCAGTGATATACAGTATGGTAGATGTATTAAAGGTGTTGTTCACCTATAAATTAATTTTCGGTATCATGTAGAGAGTGATATTCTGAGACAGTTTTCAATTGGTTTCCATTTTTTTATTATTATGGGTTTTGTTTTTTATTTTTGTGGTTATTTAGATTTTTATTCAGCAGCTCTCCAGTTTTGCAGTCTGGTTACTAGCAATCATGCACTGATTTGAACTAGAATATAAATAGGAGAGGGACTGAATAGAAAGATGAGTAATAAAATGTAGCAAGTACGATAAGCCTGTAGCCTTACAGAGCATTTGTTTTTTAGATGGGGTCAGTGACCCCCTTTTGACAGCTGGAAAGAATCAGAAAAAAACAGCAAATAATTCAAGAACTATATAAAAAAAATAAATAAAAAATAATTGAAAACTTGCTTCCAGTTAGCCATTCTATAACATACTAAAAGTTAACTTAAGGGTGAACCGCCCTTTTAAATTTATGCCCACTGATGTGTAAATCTTGAATATTGAGATGGGTGAACTAATAGAAGAGGGACTGAATAGAAAGATGAGTAATAAAATGTAACAAGTACAATAAATCTGTAGCCTTGCAGAGCATTTGTTTTTTAGATGGGGTCAGTGACCCCCTTTTGAAAGCTGGAAAGAATCATAAAAAAAGCAGCAAATAATCCAACTATAAAAATATTAAAAATGAAGACAAATTGAAAACTTGCTTCCAGTTAGCCATTCTATATCATACTTAACTTAAGGGTGAACCACCTCTTTAAATGTATGCCCACTGATGTGTAAATCTTGAATGTTAAGATGGGTGAACTAAAGTTAATGGCATTGGATGAGTAATAGTAGTAGTACATCTAAAACATGGCTAAAGTAATGACTTAGGGTCAAATTCACTAAGATTCCTAGTTGCGCCAGGCGTGACTTCGCCGCACTTCGCCAGGCGTAGTTTCGCTAGCGCTCTGCAAATTCACTAAAATCCGAAGTTGCGCTCAGGGGTAGCTTAAGGTTGCGAAGTTGCGCTAGCGTTGATTCGCTAAGCGAAGCAAAGTTACGATAGCGATGGTTAATTTGCATATGGCGCCAAATTCAAATTTCAATGGAGGAATATGTAGCAGCACTACAAATGCCTGGGAAACCTTCAAAACATCAAATAAAATTTTTATTTTGCCCTACACATGTGCCCACTGTATAGTTAAGTTGCCATGAGTTAGGAAATGTAGTGGGGAAGGAGGGGAGCCCCAAAAATTTTTTGATCTTTTACAGCCTATCACCCATAATATAGAAAAAACGCCAGCGTTTTTTGGGACTTAGAAAAAATTTGAACTTTTTTTGAAGCAACCCCTATCTACTCTATTGCGATTCGCCTGGTCTGAGGTGGCGAAAGGAAGTCTAGCGTAAAAGGTAGCGTTCAGTACAATGCGCGCGGTAGTGAATTTGCTTAGTTACGTCCGTTGCGCAAATTCGCCAGGCGTAAGGGTGTGAAGTAACATTAGCGAATGTATGCCAGCGTTCGTTAGTGAATTTGCGAAGTAACGAAAATTACCAACGCTAGTGAATTGACGCTAGCGTTAGGCGCTTCGGCGCTTAGTTAATTTGCCCCCTGGGGTTTTCCAGATAAGGGATCTTTCAGTAATTTGGATCACCATACCTTAAATATGCTAAAAATCATTTAATTATTAAATTAAACTAATAGGATTGAATTGCCAAAAAAAAATTCTTTTAACTTCCCCCTACTACCCGGTACATGTATTTGCCTAGTTGCCCATGGTGCATAGTGCAAAAAAATCTCAGCACCCACTGCACTACTGCAGGGACATGGAGCATAAAGGGCCAATAGTAGACTAGTAGTAGGGTAATAAATATAATATGCCTTACAATAAACCTGCTTTATCTCCTTTTTGGGCCACTGGTCTCATGATAAGGAGAGGCAGAATAGAAATGCAGATGAGATTTTTTTTAAAAAAATGCACAAAAAATGAAGACCGGTTGCAGAGTTGCTTTGATTACATTCATCTGTGACACAAAAACCCCAAAGATAAATGTCCCCTTTTAGTCTGCTGCACATATGCCTGTTATCAGCCCTACAGTCAATGTGTAACCCCACTCTATCCCTCTAGTGACCAAATGGCCAAACTACATGACCTGTTCATTCTATTTTAGCTTGTCTGCTTTTTTTTTTGCTTGCTTTATGGGTTTTAAAAAAGTGCGTAACTGGAAGAAAACATGATTATACTAGTTATCCTATTTTTGCTTTTTATCATCATTCATGTCAATATATATTTTAAAGACGTTTAATCAGATCAATTCTGAAATGCAAATGACATCCGTGGGCTATCGACACAATATTCAACTACAGCAAAATCCTGATCTTAAAGGTCAATAAATCTGCTCCTTAATGTTTTAGTTGCATGGCCAGTAAATGATCCTCCAAATGCTGCCATTGCAGAAAGGTCGGGGCCCTGATCTTATGGGAACACTTTGTGATTTATTGAAACCGAAAAATTGTAGAGCAGGTTCGAATGAGCAATCTTCTACCTGGCAAAATATTAAAGTAAAAAATGTCATAGGCTAATGACTAAGTGTTGTGAACATGAAATGTGTAAGGCTGTAATAATGACACAATAAAGACATTTTTTTACTTTAATATTTTGCCTGGTGGAAGATTGCTCATTCGAGTGCCTGCTACAATTTTTCGGTTTTGAACCTATCCCTTTGCTGAGGGCTCAGGGAGGTGCACCTGGGCCTCTCCCTTTACTTGGTGAGTTATGATGGTATCAAGGACTACCTACATCTGTATACTTTGTGATTTATTGTTATTATAAAATATTGTTTTTTTTTGTTTATTTGATTTATTTTAGTTATCAGTGGTGGAACTACCAGGGGTACGGGGATGCAATCACACCAGTGCCTGCACGCCCTGGGGCCTGTGGGAGCCTTGTGCACAGCCAAATCTGTTAAGAAAATTGCATCTGGAGGGAGGCGCGGAAGGCACTTCCTGAACTTGGGCCCACCGGTACTAGGTACGTTACTGTTAGTTATCAGGTACTTAATCTTATGGATGTTTCTTGCTTTACATAGGATAATACCAACTCTCTTGTTATTTCAGTATATTCGGAATATTCTTCAATTTATTTTGACATTCCAAGAACTCTCAGCAGAGAGCTATAGAGAAGAATGTATTTAATGAAGAGAAGGCAAGCAGAGAATAAAGAAGAATGCTCCCCTTTAGATCTCCTAATGACGTGCTGTGTTGATGGATACATTCTTTGCCTACCTGAGCTCTATTGATTTTATGTACCAGCTTATTTTCATAGGTAACAGCAGGCCTGGACTGAAATGCAAAGTAGGTCCTGCTATTTCAAGTACACAGAGGCCCAAACATCGCTCAACCAACACACTAAATAGTGACTGCCTATGGCATCATACTACCGCCCCTCCGGCATTTGCCAGAATCCAGGCCTGTCCGGGCCTGGGTAACAGATCACCCAATTTAGTGCTCAATGTGTGCTGTGTAACTGGATTAGTATTCTGACACAAACATGTTTCTTTCCAGTTAGTGTATGTATATGTTATACTGCTTTTACTCTATGTCTGATTCCCCAGACATTGCAGGAGCCACCTCCGGCCGATTTTATAGAGTTTGACTAGAAAAATCCCAATAAAGCAGCCATTATAAATAAGAGATTTAAGTTATTATTTCCCATTGATGAGGAAGCTAAGGCTTGGGAATCCCCTCCATTGGCAGACGTAGTGGTGGCTTGTCTTTCTAAGCGCACTACCAATCCAGTGAAAGATGGGTCAGGTCTTAAAGACCCAATGGACTGCAGGGCAGAGTTTTTTTGAGACATATTTACACTTCTGCTTCAGTACAGTGTAAGCCACTGGTTGTAGTTTCTACTATTTCTAGAGCCTTAAGAAACTGGCTCACTCAGCCAGAGTAGAATGTTGAGGCTAAATTATCTAGTGACCAGCTATTGAAATCCCTTAAGGGAATAAAATAGTCATCTGAATTTTTATGAGATGTCTCCATTGAATCCTAAAAGTTGGCTTCTAAGAATATGGTCTGACGAAGGGATATGCCCACGAAACGTTACGTTGAATAAACACGCGTCAATGTCCTGAGTGCCGGTTATTTCTTTCTTTACCTTCTAAGAATATGGCCCTTTTTACCACAGCTAGGAAAGCTATCTGGCTTAAGCTGTGGTCTGCTGACACCACATCTAAGACTAATCTGTGTAACATGCCCTCTAAGCCCTTTTTGGCTCCAAATTAGACACTCTCATGGAGAAGATGGGTAAGACCCTGCTTCAAGACAAGCAGAGGATGAAGTGGAGAAGTGATTTTTTTCTCCGGCAAAAGAGGTCTCCAGTTACATTCAGGCAACCAAGGTATGGTGAAAAGGAGAAGCATAAGCCCCACTCATCCAGATGCCAGGGTGGACCATCCAGGTCTCAAAGGAGCAGGGGTAAGTCCCTGTCATCAGCCTATAAGTGGGAGTTTTGACACCAGGAGTCTTCTGGTGGGTGGAAGACTGGCTTTTTTTTTGACCACTGGGTAGAAACCTTCTCAGACCAGTGGATTCTTCAGCTGGTAGAGGAGAGATACAGAATCAAATGTTTTGCTTTTCCTCCCTTCGAAGATTCTTTCCCAGAAATTCTTTTCCATGAAAGTGAAGTGCCTTGGAAGAGGCTTTCTCTATATTTTGTAAAAAGAGGATGTTGGAAAAAGTTCCTCTTCTAGAGGAGCGCTGCATCACTTATTCTACCGTTTTCCTAGTCCCAAAGCTGGATGGTTCTTTTCGCACCATCATAGACCTCAGATTTGTCAATCGTTTCATTCAGAAGAAACACATTAGGATGGAAACAATAAAATCGACTCTGCAAATGATAGAGTCGGGAGACTACATTGCAACCTTGGATTTGAAGGAAGCCTATCTCAATATACCTATTTTACCCATTTACAGAAAGTTTCTAAAAATTGCAGTTCTCCTAAAGGATCAGCTTCATCATTTTCAGTTTTGGGGGCTGCCCTTCGGTATTACTTCTGCTTCAAAGGTATTCACAAAGGTAGTCACATCTGTTACAGTGGTCCTTCATCAGGATTGTATTCTTGCGATACCGTATCTAGACAATTGGTTGTTCCGGGCAGTGTCAGCCTCCCTCCTTCTAAAACATCTAGTGAGGTCATTGAAGATCCTTCAGTATATTGGCTGGATTGTCAACAAGGAAAAATTGCCTCTGCTTCCCTAAAAGGAAAAAGCAATTTCTGGGGATGTGCATCAATACGGAGGAGATGACAGTCACCTACCTCCTCAGAGAATAGGCAGTATTATAGAAAACGTCAGTCACCTCAAAAATCTGTTTCCTGTCTCCTTGAGACAGATGATGAAGGTGTTAGGTCTGATGACAACTTCCATAGAGGCTCTTCCTTGGGCCAGGCTACATATGCATCCCCTTGAACACGAGATTTTGACACTCTGGGGCAGGTCAAAAGAATCTCTAGATTTCCCTTGGATAGTCTCCTAGGAAGTCAGAGACTCTCAAGACTGGTGGCTTCAGACAGCCAGAAATGCCAAAGGGAGGCCGATTCAAGATCCAATGGGGCTTTTAATAACAACAGATGCCTCTGCCAGAGGAGGGTATACATCAAGGAAAGCAAACTGCTCAGGGCCCTTGGGATTCTTACGATCGGATCTTTGCGTCTATGGCCAGCTTAAGAGATATTTACTGCAGACAGAAAGTTTCAGGAAGTCAGAAAATATCTTTATAGCCTTTTCTGTCATAAACAAAAGTCTATCGGTTTCTAAATTGACCCTGTCAAAGATACTTTTCAAACATGCTACTGTATATAGCAGCTAATTTGTCCCCTCCAATTTTCATTAAACCCCATTCTACTCGGGCAATGACAGCCTCCTGGGCAGAGTGTCTTCTGCTTCCACCAAATCAGATTTGTAAAGTTGCTACGTGATCAAGCCTTCATACTTTCTCCAGGCATTACAGGCTGGACATCGATGCTTTGCAGGAGGTGCCTTTGGAAGAGAAATCCTTCAATCAGTCTATCAGAAGAAATAAATGTCGGGACACTCCACACACTGTCCGAAGATCATACCAATCTTTGTGTCATACAATAGTATCTTTGCGTCTATGCAGTCCATACAGCAGCACAAATTGTTTCCCACCCTAATAATAAAGTTGAGTTATTCTTGAAAAAGAGCTCTCTGTTCAAAACATGTAATGGATTAATAAAAGCACAATTTTTGCAGCGATGTACTGCGTTTGACCAAGTTCTTATCCACGGTTATTACTATGAATTGAGGCTTCATTGGATGGAAGCGGTGAAGACTGGGCCAAAGTCATTGAATCCTGTTCTACATTGTTACTGAACATTATTCTGTGTGCATGCATACCTCACAACATTTTGACCACGCCCTAATTACCATGTTCATTTTACAAAATTTGGCAGGTTATGAAAGTTTGAACATATTTCTGTGGGTTATTTTCCCAGTTATTACAGTTTTGCTAATGAAGGTGAATTGCCCTTTAAGCTGTGAGTCTAACCTCTCCCAAGAGACCTGTTATCTTATATTGTTACAATTACTTATCTCAAAATGGTTACAAAGGTATCTTATTTGCAGCTGTGGCTGTTCTGGGCTTTCTGTCAAAAACCAATTAAGTTTCTTTTTCTGGCTGTTCAGTGCAGAGAAAATCAGAACTTTCCAGTACAAACAAGGGACTGCGGGTTGAGCTGTTAAAAGAGGGACTGTCCTTCTAAAAACGGGACGATTGGGAGGTATGTGTATGCTGAATTTTACTTTTACTTTACTTTACTTTTACATGCATCATATGGGGGGTATTATAATGTTTTTAATTAACTCTCACTAATCCTGCCTGACAGGAAGGGGGGATTTAACCCATATATGCTGCTGTATGGACTGTATGGAAAAAGAAATTACAGTAAGTAACATTTCCTCTTTATTCTGTATGGCAGTTGTCCTTTCATAAAAGTAATGCATTATGGGACATAGTTGATGCTAAATAAAATACAATTTTCCTTTTTCTGAATGCATGTTGGACAGAACACACGTCTGCCATGGATATGACACATAAATGTGAAGTAACACCAAACTACAGAATATATTATTTATTGATATTCAGGTATGGGATCCGTTATCAGGAAACCCATTATTTAGAAAGCTCCGAATTACAGAAAGGCTGTTGTCTGGCGGGGGGGGGGGGACTTGCATGCACTTGTTACACCCCTGTATGGGATTTGTTATCTAGATACCCGTTATCCAGAAAGCTCAGAATATGGAAAGGCTGTCTCCCATAGACTCCATTTTATCCAAATAATCCAAATTTTTAAAAATGATTTCCTTTTTCTCTGTAATAATAAAACATTGTCTTGATGCACAGTAAGGTATAATTAATCTGCATTGTAAGCAAAACCAGCCTATTGGGTTTGTTTAATGTTTACATGATTATGTAGTAGACTTAAAGAATGAAGATCCAAATTACAGAAAGATCCGTTATCCGGAAAACACCAGGTCCCATAAAACACCCATACCTGTAGTGTTTTATTACTACAGAGAAGTAAAGGAAATAATTTTAACAAAATTGGATTATTTGGATAAAATGGGGTATTTCGGAGACAGGCATTCTGTAATTTGGAACTTTCTGGATAATAGTTTTCTAGATAATGGATCCAATACCTGTATCTTCATTGAATCCATAAGTTGAACAGTTTGAGTCTGGCTGCAAAAATGTGATCCAAACTACAGAAAGATCCATTATTCAGAAACCCCCAGGTCCCAAGCATGAATAACAGGTCCCATACCTGTACCGTCCTTATATTTCATAAGAGTGACCAATAGTGGATATATTATTATATGTATGATTAGTTATTGTGTAGTACCTTTACAATGTCACTGTTGTTGGCCAGCATAAATACTGCAGGACACTTAGGGGCCGATTCACGAATTTCGGGTGAAGGATTCGAATAAAAAAAAATTCGAATTTCGAAGTATTTTTTGGGTACTTCGACCATCGAATTGGTTAAATTCGATCGAATTCGAACGATTCGAACGATTAGAAGTAAAAATCGTTCGACTATTCGACCATTCGATAGTCGAAGTACTGTCCCTTTAAAAAAAACTTCGACCCCCTACTTCGGCAGCTAAAAGCTACCGAAGTCAATGTTAGCCTATGGGGAAGGTCCCCATAGGCTTGCCTGTGATTTTTTGATCGAAGGATTTTCGTTCGATCGTTGGATTAAAATCCTTCGAATCTTTCGATTCGAAGGATTTGATCGTTCGATCGAACGAAAAATCCTTCGATCGATCGATCGCAGGATTTGCGCAAAATCGTTCGACTTCGATATTCTAGTTCCCAGTCGAATATCGAGGGTTAATTAACCCTCGATATTCGACCCTTCGTGAATCGGCCCCTTATTCTCTAGGACAAAAAATAAAGAAGGCATTGTTGGTAAATGTATTTAAACTAAATTTCGGACATTAAAAAAAGGACAACTCTCTACATCCTCTGTGTCTCAGTTATACTGTATAATTTAATGGGGTAATCAGGCCTGGACTGAGATTCAAAATAGGCCCTGGCATTTCAGGTTCACAGAGGCCCAAACAGGCCACACAGCAGCCCAAACGGCCTCCCACCAGCCCAATATACAGTGATTCACAATGGAAACTTACAACAGCCCCTCTGGCCTTTGCCGAAACCCACAGATTGCCAGTCCGGGCCTGGGGGTAATCTTAAACCAGATTCACAGTGGCTGGAGTGCTGCAAGTGGTTTTTCCTTTAGATTCCACCAGGGAGTGAAACACAGTGTTAAATTGATGCTGCTGGATGTCGTAAAATGAACTCCTCTTTTTCTGTATAGCACTGTGCCTGGTAAAAATACCTTATCACTCTCTCTCCTCCTCACATACTTTCCATGTACCAGCCGGAGCACTGGCTTTCATTCAACTACTAAATTGCTCAAGCAGCTCACACCCAAAGAGCAGTAGAAATGCTCAGAACATACTTGGAAATGGAAAATAAGGTGCTGCCTCAGTGGCACTTTGAAATAGTACAGGAATGGAGAGGGAGCGAGTAGCGGATAATTAAAAAACTTTGGGGCTCTAATATAAATTAATAGGAAGAGAGAATGTCAGAAGGTAACAGGGCTTGGGAATGAGACTCTGACCCAAGATGAGCCCTTGTAGCAGTAGATATCTAGATCTGTTGTTAAACTACAGCTCTCAGTTTAGTCCAGCAATACTGTCTGACCCACAGCAGGTTGACGAGTTTGCATGGAGAAAATCAAAAACATGACAAAGTGGTGGACAGCCAGCTGAAGGGATGTAATGCAAGAAAAAGTACAGCATCACAGGTGTTATAAATGTACCTGGGGGGTTTATGGCATCCCGATCATCTGTGAGCATGTGGGGTGCAACGAAGGCATATACCTCTCCTACTGACATGGAACATAAGCTCTATTTCCAAGTCTGATGTGAATTGACTTGCAGCAGGACAATATTTTAAAGGGGTTGTTCACCTTTAAATTAACATTTAATGTGGTTTAGAGAGTGATATTCTGAGACAATTTGCAATTGGTTTTCATTTTTTATTATTGGTGGTTTTTGAGTTATTTAGCTTTTTTTTCAGCAGCTCTGCAGTTTCAGCAATCTGGTTGCTAGGGATTATCCTACTCTGAGACTGGAATATGAAGTATCAATAACAATCACAATGAGGGGTTATTTATTAAACCTCAATTTTCCTCAGAAAGAAAAAAACTAGAATTTTTCAATATTTAATATACCCTGATGCTGCAAAAAGCCGATTCTGAAAAGCCACCATCTCAGACCTGTCAAGGTCCTGCCTGTATAAGTCAATGAGAGAGGCACCTATCCCAAATTGTAGTTATCATGGTCACCGGTGGGTTCAGACCGAAAATCCAACTTTTTCTGTTTTTTCGGGCAATAACTTGAATAAATCGAGCTTTTAGGGAAAAATGCCAAAAAAATGGTGTGATTCGGGTTTTTGCTCAAATTTTTGAATTTTAATTATATCGAGTTTGTTTATTAATAAATAAGGCAAAATCAGGAATGCGATTTTGGTTGAGCTTTTTTTATTGGGACAATAAGATAAATTTGGATTTTAATAAATAACCCCTAAATGTGTAGCCTTACAGGGCCTTTGCTTTTAGATGGGGTCAGTGACCCCCATTTGAAATAATTAAAAAAAACTATACAAATTAAATAATGAAGACCAATTGAAAAGTTGCTTAAAATTGGTCATTGTATAACATACTAAAATTTAATGACAAGGTGAACCACCCCTTTAAAGCCCACCTATGGAGCTGAGGGTAACTTTCACTGATGCAAAATGCAACCAGTTATAAAAAAGACCATCAACTTCAACCTTCCAAACAAACCCCAGTGTACATATATATACACACACGCATACCAACCTATCTATATACTCGCACATAACTATAATACCAATATATATACTGGACTATAGATCTTAAGATCACAATAGCTTTGGACACATTGGGGGGAATTCACAAAAGTGTCGGGAACGAAAAAATGTCTTTAAAATGTCGTAGAAAGTGTCGTAGCAACAGCCGACAAATTCACAGAGCATTTCTCCGCCAATTTTCCGACATGTGCGACACTTTTGAATTAGTGTCGTTAAAAGTGGGCGTGGTTTTTCGGCGCCACTTTTCCCGACATTTTTATGAATTACTCGTAAACTCATTTTTTTTAGCGACAATTTTTCAGACACTTTAGGCTCTCCAAAATGAAAATGTCAGACAAATTGTCGTTTAAAAAGTCTTGGTAAATGTCGTTTGTACGATGAAAAGATATACGACATTTTAGAAAATTGTCAGACTTACGAGACATTCAGAGATGGTAACATCTGCCTTTGTGAATTTGCCGTTCATACGACATTTTACAAATTTGCCGACCGCCACTTCTGGGTTACTTATTTTACCGACACTTTTGTGAATTCCCCCCTATGTGTGTTCAATAAATAACCCAAGCCACGCCAACATCCAAGCTTTATAATTAGGGCCCTAAGGCAAATACTGAAGGAGATGCTGCAAGGGCCAGTAGTTCTTATGTCACATCTGGTTCTGCATCATTAATGTGTTCTGAAATAGGATTCCCTATGGTAGGAACTGGGTGATGGCTACAGACCTGATAAAGTGCTATCACAAAACTGCACTGCATACTCCAGATGAGGCCTTTCCAGGGACCTATAAAGAGGCAAAATTATGTTTTCATCCCTTGAGTTAATGCCCTTTTTATGGAAGTACTTGGAACCTTGGAGTTACTTTCAGGATGGCAGTAATTCCAGGGTTCCTCTGCATCAATTACCCAGTTGCACACAATGTGTCAAAGCAGACTGGATGAATGTAATGGTGCTTTGCAAAACTATACGTAAGTGCAAGGAGTGTGATGCACTTGCCGTGAAGTGACTTCTCATATAATAACAGTATCACATGATAAGTTTTGGCCAGGCCTGGATTTGTGGCAAGGCCACAAAGGCTCGGACCTATGGTACGATTTCAGGGGTGGCACAACAAATCTCTCATTTACTTACGCACCTGGGGTGGGCAGGGGAGCGGACAGACAGCGGCCGGACTAGAGGCATCACAGCTTCAACACATAATAAACTGTATCTTAGGGGATATTTTAACTGTGGCTACAAAACCCCTTGCATAAATTACAGGGAGCAGGTGACTGTTATTGAGGATAACCGGGTAACCAAAAGGACCCAAAGCCACTGAAGGGATACAAAGTATAATCCATCCAAGCCAAAGCTGCTGGCACGGCTGAAGAAGCTGCCATCTCTGAGGAGAATGAACCTAAACCTCTGGTCACCAGTGTTTTTTTTGTTTTTAATCTTCTATGGTACCCCTGCCCACAATTGTTTTTTTTATTTTTTTTTAAATAGCCCCCCTGACCACCAATGTTTTTTAACTTGTGGGGAGGGGGGTCCAACAATTGTTTTATTTTTCTTGTAAGGGGGGTCTGGCCACCAGTGGTTTTGTTTACATTGTAGGGATGACCCTGTCCACCAATTGGCTTATAGCGCTCATGTCTGTGTAGGGTTGCCACCTTTTTGCCCGGTGGAATCTGGACAGGGGGCGGGGCCATGACAACATGCGGGGCACGCAGGGCCCAGAGTATCTTGTACTGAGCTCTGTGATTTCTGATGGCCTAGCCGGTAAAACACCTGCCAAGGCCGGGGCCGGTATTACCAATTTACCGGCCATGTAGCGGCCGGTAAATTTGTAATAATACTAACAAAAGCCCTCGGCCGGCGACAACCCGCTCAAAATGTACCTTTTTCTGCTGTCTTTTGGCCAATCGCGAGTTAAGGTCCCGCCCCTTTACGTCATGACATGCCCCTTTTTATGTCACGGTCTGCCCATTTGCTCCCGCCCCCACCACCAGCCAGTAAGCATTGTATTAAAAGGTGGCAACCCTAGATGGCAGCCCTGGTTGGTGTACTCAAATTCCTCTGTGAAACAGACGTGAAACAGAGAAATCCCTGCCCGTACCAGTCTTCACCAGTACCAGTTCTCTCTTTTGGGGGCCCAAATAGGGTTGCCACCTGGCCGGTATTTTACAGGCCTGCCGTTAAAAATGATGGTTGATTCCAATGTTATTATAGGAAGGCCGTTAATTTTTTCTAGAAAAGGTGGCAGTCCTAGGCCCAGAACTTTCTGCTGCAAAACTGACAAGGAACCTGCACACTTCCAAATAGATAATTCATTTTAGTCACTTTCACTTTTATTTTAAAATGGCCCTTGTTTTGTCCCCTACAGGTAGGGTTGCTACCTTTTAAAACAATGATTACCGGCTGGTGGTGGGGGCGGGAGCAAATGGGTGGGCCCTGACGTAAAAGGGAACGGGGCGTTACATAGAAAGGGGCGTGTCATGGCGTAAGGGGGCAGGCCTAAATGCGCAATTGGCCTGAAGACAGAAAAACAGGTACATTTTGAGCAGGTTGGGGGTGGCTGAGGAATTTTGTTAGGAGTATTACAAATTTACCGGCAGCTACATTGCCGGTAAATTTGTAATACCGGCCCCAGCCTTGACAGGTGTCTTACTGGCTAGGCCGGTAAAATACCGGCCGGGTGGCAACCCTACCTACAGGCCTGGACTGGCAATCTGTGGGTTCTGGCAAATGCCAGAGGGGCTGCTGTAAGGTGCCATAGAAAGCAGGACCGCCATCAGGGGGGGTCAGGGCGGAGAGTTGTAGGGGGTCCTGCCACTCCACACTTACTTGATTAGCTGGGCCCCCCATCTTTCTGAGAGCTGCTGACTTCGGGAAGGCATGGAGGTTTAAGGGGCCCTGGCCACCAATTTTTTTTCTCATGTGGGGTCCTAGCCACCAATATTTTTTAATGGGGGGGCCTGGCCACAAATGGTTTTTTTTATGGGGGGCCCTGACCACCAATATCTTTTTATTTTTTATTAACATGTGGGAACCCCAGCCACCAATATTTTTTTTGTTTTTTTACTGTTGTGGGGGGCGGACCTGTGGGTGGGGCTTGCGGTGGGCGCAGCCCAGGGGGCCCAGGAAATTTTGTTGTCTGGGGCCCTGCGATTTCTGATGGAGTTCCTGATAGAAAGTCACTATTTAGTGGATTCATAGATGCTGTTTGGGCCTCTGTGTACCTGAAATGCCAGGGCCTATTTTTATTCTCTGTCCAGACCTGGTCCCCTACATTGTGAAATACCACACAGGCAACCACCTAGCCCGCCTACAAAAATCCTTTCTCTGATCAACTGCCAAACCAGGAAGTTTATGTTTCTGTCAGAGCCAAAAAAAAATGATTCTACTGTTGGTTAAGAAAAGCGTTTATTCTTTTTGTTCCTTGGCACCAGTAATAGCTGTAATAAGCAATAATAATAATCGCAACAAACAGCTCCTGTGAAACACCAGGTTACCGCCCGCGCCATCCCTGCGCTGGTTGTAGAGGTGACGTCACAGTCTCGCGAGATGATCCCTGCGAGTTGGGAAACAGCTGGCTGCCAGGAGCCCAGTAGGTAGATGAGTGACTGGCGATCAGGGGCTTCGGCTAATCGCGAACGGGAATGTCGAGCGAGACGAATGTGAGGAGGCGTAAGAATGCCACGGGCAAGACTGCAGGGCGGGAGCCGACACAGCCTCGCAAGGACAATGTCAGTCTCATGTGCAGAGTTTTGGGCTTTGACTGGTCCGACTTGTCCAGTTGGCACCGCTTTGTTTGTCTCATGAACCGACCCACTGACCCGGCCGGACTGGGAATATTCCGCTTTCTGTTCGGTGAGTGTGGCCTCTCTCTCTCTCTGTACTGACGCGTTTCTGCCTGTCACTCACTTCTTATCGGTGATGCCCAAGTGTTTATATAATCCTAATGTCTCAATTGTACCTTTTAGTTTGTAAACTCTAATCTCTAGGTCCTTCTAACCCTATTGTATTCTGTAATCCTTGTCTGTTATCCACCATTTATTCCCTGTTTGCTATAACTGCAGTAAAGCACTGCGTATCTTGACAGCGCTATATAAATAAATGATGATGATGTCTCTGCTCCCCCTCACCTCTGCCTAAATATACAGACATTGATCCTTCTGACAAATAATAGGGAGTGTGCGCTCAGGGGAATCTGGCCCAGACTCTGCCTAGAGATTGTAAGCTCTTGTGGTACTCAGGTTGCCAGGTGTAATTTTCAAAATCAGCCCAAAACTAGCCAAGAGGCACTTCAAAAGTAGCCCAAAAAATAGCACAATATGCGCAGTGGAAAATTCTAAAACAATAAATATATGTGAAAATAAGACTTTTTCACTGATTTGCACATTTTCCCATGTAGTAAAATGGGACAGATTCGCCCATCACCAGAGGCGTAACTACAGAGGGGGGCGCAGGAGGTACAGGTAAAACAGGTCAACCTCTAGACATTTTGGTGGCCAGCAGATTGTTGCCCCAAAATTGTCTGAAATTGAAAAAAGTCACCAGAAAACGCGAGAATGCTTAAGAGTGACGGGAGACTGGGGTACAGAGCCCAAAATCCGCTAACTCCCAACTTCTACACAAGTCAGCCCCATTGCATGCTGGGTGTTGTAGTCTTGCATTAAACTTACATTAAACTTGGCAGTTGGCAAATTGTTAAACAAAAACTACATTACCCAACATGCATTGGGAGACACAGGCTTGGCACAGTAGGGCAACAAAAAACTTTGGCTGGTTTCCAAATTACAAACTAGCCGAAGGCCCAAAAAGTAGCCCAAATCCATACCTTGGCTAGTTTGTACTTTCAAAACCCGCCTGGGCTTTAAACTAGTAGCCCAATTTGGCTGGAAAAACCTGGCAACCCTATCGGTAAGCTTGCCCCAGTGTGCAGATGTGTCTGCTGCATATTTTAGCCACGTGTGAGTTTTGAGTCCATCTCCCCCCCCTCTCTCCCCCTCGTTGGTTGGGGGGGGGGATCCAGGCCCAGCACTGAAGGAGACAGAGTGGTTCTTGTGTAATTGTAACCTAACCTTTGATTTGTTGACACAGTGTGGGGGGATTTACATTTACAACAAAAAAGAACAGTAGCTGGAGGGGTTATCTTGTCTGCAGAGAGAGGGCATCATTGATCAGCCAGACCCACTGAGAGATTTTAGATACCAGGAGACAGAGGAATGTAGACTGAGGAAAGCCCCATCAGGGAGATATGTCAGTTTTATAGGGCATCTATAGCCCCCCCCCCCCCCCAGAAGAAAACTTTATTCAAAGGCTTTAACCCATTAGTCTGCTTTGTATGTCCATAATTAACTTTTACCTCTAAAGGCCCCCATACACGGGCCAATAAAAGCTGCCAACAGACCAAGTCGGCAGCTTATTGGTCCATGTGTGGTCATCTGACGGGCGTCTCCGAACGATATCTGGCCAAAAGTCGGACAGATGGCGATCGGCCAGGGTAAAAATTCCCGTTGCAGCCGCATTTTTACGGTCCCACTATCCGACCGCCTGTATTACCTCCAATCTGATCCGATCATTGGGCCCTAGGGCCCACAATCGGATCAGCCCATTATTACCCACCTCAATGTGGGCATATCGGGGAGAGATCTGCTCGTTTGGTGACATTGCCAAACGAGCGGATCTCCCTATGTATGGCCACCTTAAAGGAGAACTAAACCCTAAAAATGAATAGGGCTAAAAATGCTATGTTTTATATACTGAACTTGTTGCACCAGCCTAAAGTTCCAGCTTGTCAATAGCAGCAATGATCCAGGACTTCAAACTTGTCACAGGGGGTCACCATCTTGTAAAGTGTCTGTGACACTCACAAGCTCAGTGGGCTCTTAGCAGCTGTTGAGAAGCTAAATTTAGGGCTCGTCACTAATTATGCAGCAGAAAATAAGGTTGCCTGTAATATAAGCTGATGCTACAGGGCTGATTATTAAATTCTGATGCTAATTGCACTGGTTTTTGTGCTGCCATGTAGTAATTATCTGTATTAATTAATAATCAGCATTATACTGTGACATTTATATTCTATGTGTACTGTATATTGTGAGTGGGTCAGTAAGTGACAGCAGCACAGAGCATGTGCAGTGAATCAGCAGAAAAGAAGATGGGGAGCTACTGGGGCATCTTTGGAGACACAGATCTTTACTGCTAAAGGGCTGTGGTTGCCTTGGGCTGGTACAGAAGCCCAAAACATAATGTACAACATTTCTATCTACTTCTTTAGTTTAACTTTCCTTATCCTTTAAGAGCCATGGGCGATGGGGAGATTTGTCATCCGTGATAAATTTGCGCTACTGCGGGCAGCAAATCTCCCATGAAAATGCTTCTCTACCTGCATTGATTGAAATCACCAATGGTAAAACCTATGTACTGCTCGCAAGGCAACTTCGGAAAACCAAATTAAATTGATTAAGCTAATTTTTAGTATGCTATAGAATGGCGAATTCTAAGCAACTTTTTAATTGTCCTTCATTTTTTTATAGTTTTTTTCATTATTTGCCGCCTTCTGACTGTTTCCAGCTTTCAAAGGAGATCACTTACCCCATCAAAATGCTCTGCAAGGCTACACATTTATATTTATTGCTACTTTTCATTACTCCTCTTTCTATTTAGGCATCTCCTGTTCATATGTCTTCTTTATATATATATATATATATATATATATATATATATATATATATATATATATATATATATATATATATATATATATATATATATATATATATATATATATATATATATATCACTGCATGGTTACTAGGTTAGTTTGGACCCTAGCAACCTAATTGCTGAAATTGCAAACTGGAGAGCTGCTGAATAAAAAGTGAAATAAGTCAAAAATAATAAAAAAAATTGAAGCAAATTGTCTCAGAATATCACTCATTATGTCATATTAAAAGTTAATTCGAACAACTCCTTTAAGAAGAAGATGCTTTCAATTAGTATTCACTAACCATATTCTAAATGTACCATTTCTTGTTTTTTTTCCCCTTCAGGTCTGCTGATGGTTCTGGACATTCCCCAGGAGAGAGGCATGAGTTACCTGGACTATAAGTATCTGGATGGACTGGACGTGTGCAGGTTCCCTCTCTTTAACTCCCTGCGCCCCCTGCCCCTGGACTTCATGTATTTGGTCTATGTGATCATGCTGCTGGGTGGGTATTCTTGGAAAACTTTAGGTCTTGTATTACTAGATTATTTAGGGCTAGTCCACACGGGGAGATAGCCACGCGTTTGCGGTCGCGGCGTCAAAGCGCCGCGACAGTCGCCGCGACCGGCGCAGGCGACAGTTTTGTATGGGCGCCTATGTAAAAACGCCTGTGCTAACCACACGAGGCGATGCGCTTTTCAAAAGTCGCCTGAAAATGCCTCGCCAGGCTTTTTCAGGCGACTGTTGAAAAGCGCATCGCCTCGTGTGGTTAGCACAGGCGTTTTTACATAGGCGCCCATACAAAACTGTCGCCTGCGCCGGTCGCGGCGCTTTGTCGCCGCGACCGCAAACGCATGGCTATCTCCCCGTGTGGAATAGCCCTTAAAGGGATACTGTCATGGGGAAACATTTTTTTTCAAAACGCATCAGTTATTAGTGTTGCTTTAGCAGAATTCTGCACTGAAATCCATTTCTCAAAAGAGCAAACAAATTTTTTTATATATTTAATTTTGAAATCTGACATGGGGCTAAGAAATATTGTCAGTTTCCCAGCTGCCTCCAGTCATGTGACTTGTGCTCTGATAAACTTCAGTCACTCTTTACTGCAAGTTGGAGTGATATCACCCCTCCCCCCCCCAGCAGCCCAACAACAGAACAATGGGAAGGTAACCAGATAGCCACTACCTAACACATGATAACAGTTGCCTGGTAGATCTAAGAACAGCACTCAATAGTAAAATCCAGGTCCTACTGCAACACATTCAGTTACATTGAGTAGGAGAAACAACAGCCTGCCAGAAAGCAGTTCCAGCTGGCTCTTTCTGAAAGCACATGACCAGGCAAAATGACCTGAGATGGCGCCTACACACCGATATTATAACTAAACAAATACACTTGGTTCAGGAATTACATTTTTTATGGTAGAGTGAATTATTTGCAGTGTAAACCGTGTAATTTAGAATTAAAAAACAACATCATAAAAATCATGACAACAGTATTATTGTCCTTCTTTCTATTCACTCTCCTGACAAGGATGTGATTCAAAAATTGACTTTATGAAAATAACGTTTTCACATTGTGCTATTCTTTGTCACATAATATCAGGCCACATCTTTCATTAAGCCATATTCAACTTATGTTGTCTCACAGGTGCACTTGGAATCATGCTTGGTTGTTTTTATCGCCTCAGCTGTCTCTTCTTTCTCCTGCCATACTGGTATGTTTTCTTTCTGGACAAGACCTCGTGGAACAACCACTCTTACCTCTATGGTCTCATAGGTTTCCAGCTGTGCCTGCTAAATGCCAACCGCTACTGGTAAGTTTTGGCACCTGAGTCGTGGACCTCATGCCAAAAACCCATAAATCATTTGATGTATTTATATATTTTTTGTCCTGCTGATACCATTTGTTTTTCTGGTTCTCTGGGACTGTTTGCTATATATAGTTCCTTTGATTTTAGTTGTTCATAGCTCACTTCTTAAGCATCTATGGGCCCTGTATCCTTTCTCTCTGTTGAGCCCAACTTTTCCTCTCTTCATTGCAAATCACATTTTTCCAGATCATCCTGATACATACAAGCTCTTTTACTTTGGGCCCTTGAATCCATGAATTTATTTGAATCCAGGTTCTGGAGACAGCTCATTTTTTCTCGACCCCTTCAATTCCAAACCTGCCCCATTTCTGTGGCCATTTGAAATAGAACCTGCAACTTTTTGCTCTCCTCTTTTCCTTGAACCTTGCTTTGGAACCTGCTTCCCCTTTGTCTTTCAGACCCTCGTGAGATGACAAGCCATTTTTCTAATAAATGTCATTGAATACATTTACTTGAGCCCTGGATCTGGAAACTGCCCCTTTCTTCCTGACCCCTTTCCTATGGCCGTATAACAGAATCTGTTTCTCTCTTCTCCGTGCTCTTTTTTTCCCCTGGCCCTTGCTTTCTTTTCCTATTTTCCGCAAAACTTTTCCTCTGGAGCCCCCTTTCCTTTCATTGGGCCTTGGTTCCCAGAAAGTGGCATCCTTTTCCTAGATTCTGGTATCTGTAAACTGTAGTGTCCTGCAACTCATATCTTTCATTCTGATTCAAGTGACACCAGGTCTGGACTGGGAGTCAAAATAGGCCCTGGCATTCCAATTACACAGAGGCCCACCAGCCTGCTAAATAGTGACTTTCTGTGGCATCTTACAACAGCCCCTCTGGCATTTGCCAGAACCCACAGATTGCCAGTCCAGGCCTGAGTGACACAAACAGAAGTTTAAGTAAAGGCATCAAAATGACAAGAATACGCAACACACTGGCCCACAATAGATTAGTTATAATTCTTTATTCTGCTTCTGAGTCATAGTTTGTTCTCACCCCATATAAAACTAGTAACATAGCAGGTGAAATTTTTCAAATTGGTTTATAGAACTGTAAGTAATCTGTTTCTAGGAGGCATCACTCCTAACTTGTAGTAGAAATTAATGACATCTTTTTAGCACCAAAATGCATCAGTAAATAGCGCTCCTCCAGCAGAATCCCTGCGCTGAAATCTGTTTTTCAAACGAGCAAACAGATTATTTAATACAGTATTTAATTTTGAAATGTGATAAAAGGGCTAGACATGTGAAGTGCTGGCTCTGAAAACACATGACCCGGCGCAATAAACTAAGTTGGCTGCCTACACATCAGCATTACAACTAAAATAATACATTTATTGGTTCAAAAATTACCTTTAATGGTAGAATGAATTATGTGCAATGTATACAGTGTAATTTAGTAATGAAAACTATACCATAAAATTCATGGAAGAATCCCTTTAAGTATTAAAACAATGACATACTAAAACATATAAACACCATCTTTCCTAGGGTTTTATCTTTGCTGATGCAACACATGGACCTTTGGTCACTGTTCTTTAACATATTCTCCTCCTCTCTTCACCAGGTCTATTGATGGCTTACTGAACCCCCGCAAGCGCAATGCACATGTTCCACTATGGAATTACACTACTCTTCGGGTTCAGGTAACCCCACCCCCCTACATACATGATTGTAAGTGGCCTCTTAGAATTTAAGATGACCCGTATTAACCTTGATTTTTCAACCCCCTTCCAGATCTTCATTGTTTATTTTATTGCGGGTGTAAAGAAACTGGACGCTGACTGGGTGGAAGGTTATTCAATGGGAACTCTCTCTCGTCATTGGTTGTTTGATCCTTTCAAGTAAGTGCCGATGAATGGTTTAAGGAATATTTTTAAGACATAAAGTATGTGGTTATAGTTTCAGGTCATGAATAAAATCTCATGCATTTGTCTCAAAACAATATCCCACTGACCTGGGAATTTATGTTCATGGTATGACTGCTTATTTACCATTGGAAACAGTAACCCTTTGTTTAGCTGCTGCTTGTTCTATATTTGGTCTGCACTTTTAATAGGAATTGGTATATATGGTGCTCACCATTAAAGGAGAAGTCAATCCCTATGTGCAAAAATCCCTCCCCTGTGTAGGCCCCCTTCCTCCTCGCCCCCCAGCCTGAATTTTTTTTTTTGTTGATGTTACTGGTCCTTTAACTTAACTTTTAGAATAGCTAATTCTAAGCAACTTTTCAATTGGCCTTTATTTTTTATTTTGTTTTATAGTTTTCAAATTATTTGCCTTCTTCTGACTCTTTCAAGCTTTCAAATGGGTTTCACTCACTTTGGCCAATCTGCAGCACTGGGCTGTGGCCAACTGTGGGGAACACTGTACAGCGCAAGTAGCACTATATAAATAGAAATATACATACTTGTAGGACTCCGAGTGAAGGCTATTTTCACTATTAATTTGTAATGAATTTGTATAATGCTATGTTATATTTTACTGTACTACTAAAGCCCACGGTCAGGGTCGCAAATAGAGTCATTTAAGGTAACCTCCGAATTACAGTTGCATTTTCACAACTACCAACACTAGATGGCAGTGCTAGCTAACATACTGGTGGTCATCTGTTTGTGGTTTTCACTTTATATTCAGCAGCTCTCCAGTTTGCAATTTCAGCGATCCAACTTACCCTAGCAACCATGCATTGATTTGAATAAATGTGTAGCCTTACAGAGCATTTGTTTTTAGATGAGGTCAGTGACCCCCATCTGAAAGCTGGAAAGAAAAAATATATGTGATCACCCCATAAGACAAAAAATTGATAAGTGACTTAGAATTAGCCATTCTATAACATGTTTCTTTGAAAACAAGTGTTTGCCCAAAAGTTACTCAGCAACCTGGTGATAATTCATAATAAAACTACACCCCCGCCCACCCTGTCTCTCACAGCGCCTTTATAGGCAAACACTATAATCTTAAGCTGGCCATAGATGCAAAGATCCGATCGTACGAATCATCGTACGAGCGGACTTTCCCATCTCCCGACCCGCCACTAACCATTCAGATCAAAGTCTTACCAGTCAGATTAGTTAAAGAACAGATCAGCAATGTTCTGCCCCTGACAGCAATTGTACGATATCTATGTCCAACCAAAGCTAGTGACAGTCTCCCACTGAAAATCGTACGATCGGCAATACACGCAGAGATATTATCGGCAGCCGACAGAAATTTTCTAACTGTCCGATCGACCAAACGACCGATCTCCGCCGGACGAAAAATCTCGGGACTCTCCACATGCCCGAATCCTCGATTCGTACGATCAGATCTTTGCGTCTATGGCCAGCTTTAGGTTATGGACACATGCAGCTGTAGGCTCTGCTTCACTCAGTCTGTGTATTTTTGCTGGCTGAGAGAAGTGGATCTGCTCTGTGCCCCATTTCAATTGATTTTGAATTGTATTTGCCTGTGTGCCCTCACATGCAGCGGAGCAGAAGCAGAGATCAGCCCAAATATGCAAAAGGAGGCATCTTTGGACCAACCTCCGCTCCACTGCATGTGACTACAAACAAACAGAAGCAGCTTAGATGAATGGAGCAGGGGCTCGGAACGGATCCACTTCTCTCAGCCTGCAAAAATACACAGACTGAGAGCAGCAGACCCTACAGCTGTGTGCCCATAGCCTTAACATTAACTACGTCTGTGCCTTACAATAACTTTATAAGTGGCATTGGCAGATGAAAGTTTCAAAGCTACCAGACTGACCGATATCCATGGTACAAAGATTTTGATCTGGATCAACCATCGAACACACTGATACTGAAAATCATATTTGCTTTGTTTAATTTCATTGGAACACCGAGAACCATCCCTAGAGGGCAATGGCTCGAGTTGCATATCTATTGCTATCAAAAAGTGACAAATATTTAATGTCCCAAGTTTAAAAATGCCGGTCCTGACGGTCTCCTGCCGATCTCCTCGCAGTCTCCCTGCTGCGCATAAAAAGTCCCAGAGAAAAGAAAAAATTTCCTTTGTGGAGATCAGCACCTAAGGCAATGGAAATTTAGAAAAAAATTTACTATAGTATGTCTATATGACAAGGGAAATCACCCCGTGCTCATGTTTCTACGGGAGTGCTTCTCCTTCCTCTTATATTATGGGTATCCCCTTTTATTATTTTAATTCTAGTCTTAATTCTGTGGGGGGGGGGGTTGGTAAGTGCAGCAGTTGTTCCTGTGTTTTCACCCCAAATTAGCACCTCCACCGATTGGCAAAAATGGCTACTCACAAACCACTACTGTGGTATAGAGGCCTCTGAAGAAGCTGACATTATCATCGAAACGCGTTAGGAGAGGGGGAGCCTGCACGGACCTGCAGACAGCACCACGAGGAAGCTGGCTATATTAACCTATGGGACTCTGCAGTAGCCAAACAGAAATAATATATGTGATTACCCTCATAAGACAAATTGTGAGTGTGATGTCTGTTTTATGTGAAGTTTTATGATTAAAATAGTATTAATACTATTTTTGGTTTTATCTTTGCATTGGAGCCCTTGTAACCTGAACACCAAAAGTGGGATTGCCACGAGGATCCATCACACGCGCTATACCACAGTAGTGGTTTGTGAGTAGGCATTTTTGCTAGGTGCTAATTTGGGGTGAAAACACAGGAACAACTGCCCCCCCCCCACAGAATTAAGACTAGAATTAAAATAATAAAAGGGGATACCCATAATATAAGAGGAAGGGGAAGCACTCCCATAGAAACTTGAGCACTGGGTGATTTCCCTTGTCATATAGACATACTATACTATATTTGTTTCTAAATTTCCATTGCCATAGGCGCTGGTCTCCACAAAGGAAATTTTTTCTTATCTTTGGGGAATTTCTATTGCTGCTGCTTGAATGATTAAAGGGATACTGTCATGGGAAAAAAAAAAATTCAAAATGAATCAGTTAATAGTGCTGCTCCAGCAGAATTCTGCACTGAAATCCATTTCTCAAAAGAGCAAACAGATTTTTTTATATTAAATTTTAAAATCTGACATGTGGCTAGACATTTTGTCAATTTCCCAGCTGCCCCCAGTCATGTGATGTGTGCCTGCACTTTAGGAGAGAAATGCTTTCTGGCAGGCTGCTGTTTTTCCTTCTCAATGTAACTGAATGTGTCTCAGTGGGACATGGGTTTTTACTATTGAGTGTTGTTCTTAGATCTACCAGGCAGCTGTTATCTTGTGTTAGGGAGCTGCTATCTGGTTACCTTCCCATTGTTCTTTTGTTTGGCTGCTGGGGGGAAAAAAAGGAGGGGTGATATCACTCCAACTTGCAGTACAGCAGTAAAGAGTGATTGAAGTTTATCAGAGTCACATGACTTGTGGCAGCTGGGAAATTGACAATATGTCTAGCCCCATGTCAGATTTCAAAATTGAATATTAAAAAATCTGTTTGCTCTTTTGAGAAATAGATTTCAATGCAGAATTCTGCTGGAGCAGCACTATTAACTGATTCATTTTGAAAAAAAATGTTTTTCCCCATGACAGTATCCCTTTAAGTCTATAAAAGGCAGATTGCCTAATTTTTAGGTCCACAGTTTTGGCTTGAAGGCTAGCTAGGACCAGATTTGGGGTAACGGAACACTTGTGGGTTTCATGTGGGATGTTTGTTATAATAACACTTAGCAGAAAACACAGGAACAACACATAGCAGCAACAGCATTGAAACTCATGTTTTATGGTAAAAGATTGCTTAATGCAACATGGAGAGGCAGACATATTGGTAAGTGTCAATACCGTGGGTTGGTTTTCTGTAAATCTGTAATATTCTCCCTAATGGGCGATGCTTCCGGTATGTTTGCTCAGCTCTGGTTGATAATGTTTTAATATTTACATTTCGTTGAACAGTATTGCATTGCCAGAAGTCTTGTTTCTTGTTTATCCAGAATGTTTGCATGGTTTCCATCTGGGAGTTTGTACTCAGGCTGAGGGCACAAAGGTTAAACAGTCCACTTCTCTCTGCCGGCATTTTCTACCACGAAGCATATATTGTACCGAAAGTGCATGATTTTATGATTTTCAAGCCAATCTCTGTACTCAGGCAGTCGAACTACACACTGGAGCGGATCCAATTCTCTCTGCCTACGTAGCAAACAAAGGTGGAGAGAAGCAGACCAGACCATGTGTGCCCTCAGCCTTAGGAGCTATGAGTGAAAGATGAAATATGAACTGTTTCCCCACCAGGCTCTTTCTATCAGAGGAGATGACCAATCTTGTGGTTGTGCACTGGGGAGGCCTTATATTGGACCTGACCGCTGGCTACTTGCTGTTCTTTGATGTGACTCGTCCTGTGGCTTTGTTTTTTGTTAGTTATTTTCACTGCATGAATTCCCAGCTCTTCAGCATAGGTGAGTGACTAATGCACAAAGCACGTAATGATGGGGCTCACCTAAGCACAGAAGGCTCCATTCATCTTCACTCTCCTGGCTCCTCGACAGTTCCGATTACAACCGTGTCCTTGTTTCTGCCCAGTCTTTTCTATGTCCCTTGATTCCAACGTTGCATTTTTTTTCTACATCTTAATTTATTCTTCCCATCACACATCACTTGTTAAATATCACCCCTCTAAATAACTCCCTGGATTGGATTAACTCCTTTTTTAACCTCTAACAATTGCTCTGAAGAACCAGGAAGTAGGAAAATGAAAGTATTTTCAGTTTCATTTTTGCACTATTTCTTCTTATTATTTTTATCCTTTATAAAGTGCCAACATATGCATCAGCTCTTTTTCTTATATTGTGTAAAAACAAAAATCTGCCAGTGCGTAAACTTCTCTAACTATAGAAGACACGTGCTTAAAAAATATGTGTGTGGAGCTGATGTATTGAAAAATTTCCCCAAAACCCAACTAGCCCTGCCCATCTGTTCCTTTTCCTGCCCACTGAATTCTGTGGCTGTGCAGGGGGCGAGCCGCTGGCACTGCACTGTATGATAGGAACCAATCAGCAGTTAAGCTGACCTGATAGAGAACTGAAGCCTTTCTTTGCTTGTGTGTCTGCAGCACTTTGATTGGCTGTTCCTCTCCTACTGTGCTTGCAGGGACCATTTGGATGCACCCACCCCTCATTTGAAACAGGGACCGTTTCAGATGTATAGGGAACTCCAATAAAGGGGGCATTTTTGAAGATATAAATTTTTAGCCCAAAATTAACAGCACCATTTATTACTCATTATTGCCTTCAAAATTAGGGTTTTTGTTTTACATATCCTATATCTCCTTTAATCAAAACAAACTGCAAAAATAATTTTCAGCCCAAGCCCTTATTATTGAACTCGCTGTCCCTTTAGGGTCAGGGCAGACACTCATTCGGGGAGATTAGTCGCCCGGCAACAAATCTCTTCTTCGGGGCGACTAGTTTCCCCGAACTACCACCCGCCGGCTAGAATGTAAATAGCAGACGGGATGGCACTTGGAGCGCTTAGTTTTCCAAAGTCACCTGAAACTTCTAGCCGGCGGGAGGCAGTTTGGGGAGATTAGTCGCCCTGAAGAAAAGGGAAGTTGTCGCCGGGTGACTAATCTCCCCGAATCTAAGTGTGTGTCCTGACCCTTAAATTGTATTTACTAATCTTGTGGTCATTTTTGTTTTGCTTCACTCAGGCATGTTCTCATACACCATGCTGGCAACCAGCCCTCTTTTCTGCTACCCTGATTGGCCCAGAAGGCTGATTGCTAAACTTCCCCGCTGCCTGCAGTATGTCCTGCCGCAGACACAGCCCCCGCAGGAGAGTATGGAATGTGTGTACACTGGACGGAAGGGAAAGACTGCTTCCCAGCCTGGATTGTGGCACAAGCTTGGAGCAGCCTTTACTGTGCTTTACATTATAGAGCAGCTCTTCTTGCCTTACTCCCATTTTATCACTCAGGTGAGAAATTGCTATTCAAGCAAGATATGACACTGGGCATTAACAACAGGAAAATCTCCCTGTAGAACAGGTCTGTCTAGCTGGAGGCTAGCAGGTTAGATGTGGTCCTCCAAGGTATTTTCATGGCCCCCACCATGTGCTCCATAGACTACTGTATATGACTTCATCATTTTGCTGAAACAGCTCAATCCCTCGTCGTTTACCAGTGAAGCATGAAATACTGTACAATTGAAGAAGAAAGGCAAGCCATAATAAGACTTTAAAATATATATAATAGTTTATATAAAGAATAAAGTTGTCAGGAGCAGCGTATATATCAGTGAGTAATAAAACCACAGTGTAAAACAATTATTGGGTGGTCAGCAGCAGAACAATGGGCTTGTGGCTCACTGGGCTGCAGAAATGAAATGCCCCCCATAGTCTCAGAATGTGACAATGCCTCCCCTTGTGCACAATGCTCGACATGGAACCCACCAAGGAATTTTGTTTAACACCTCCTGTAACAAACATCGTTGCATTCTCTCTCTTATCATCAGGGCTACAATAATTGGACAAATGGACTATACGGATATTCGTGGGATATGATGGTTCACTCACGGTCACACCAGCATGTTAAAATCACCTACAGAGATGGAATCACTGGAGAAATTGGATACCTTAACCCTGGGGTGAGTTTTGTTCGCACTATGTTTTCCCTAGATTACTGTGTGCTTTGCTTGGAATTTCTTGCTACACAGGTTGTACCTGATGATGATTTCAAACGGACACCCAAGAACCATGATCAGGAATGTAAAAGACAATAGTGTTTCCTTTCCGTGTAAGCTGCACACAGAGAGGGTTCTGTGACTACAGTTAGGCCCATAAATCTTTGGACAGAGACAACTTTTTTGTAATTTTGGTTCTGTACATGACCACAATGAATTTTAAATTAAACAACTCAGGTGCAGTTGAACTGCAGACTTTCAGCTTTAATTCAGTGGGTTGAACAAAAAGATTGCATACAAATGTGAGGAACTAAAGCCTTTTTTTTTTTAACAAAGTCACTTCATTTCAGGGGCTCAAAAGCAATTGGACAAATTAAAAAACTGAAAATAAAATGTTAATTTCTAATACTTTGTTCAAAACCCTTTGCTGGCAATGAATGACAGCCTGAAGTCTTGAACTCATGGACATCACCAGATTCTGGGTTTCCTCCTTTTTAATGCTCTGCCAGATCTTTACTGCAGTGGCTTTCATTTGCTGTTTGTTTGTTGGACTTTCTGTCCCAAGTTTAGTATTTAACAAGTGAAATGCAGCTCAATTGGGTTCAGATCAGGTGACTGACTTGGCCATTCAATAATATTCCACTTCTTTGCTTTAATAAACTCCTGGGTTGCTTTGGCTGTATGTTTTGGGTCATTATGAAACACCTCCCAATCAATGTGACTGCATTTAGCTGGATTTGAGCAGACAGTGTCTCAGAATTCATTCTTGTGCTTCTGTCCTGTGTCACATGATGGATAAACACTAGTGTCCCAGTGCCACTGGCAGCCATGCAGCCCAAGCCATCACACTGCCTCCCAAATCTTTTATACAGAACTGTGCTATGCTTTGGATCATGAGCTGTTCCACCCCTTCTCCATACTGGCTTATTTCGCCTGCATGGAGAGCTCCATTGACCACATGTTTTCTGTTCACAGCAAAATCTTCCACATACAAGTAGGGTTGCCACCTTTTATAAAAAAATTTACCGGGTGATGGGGGGCGGGGCCTCAAAGGGGCGGAATGTGACGTCAAAATTGGCGGGGCCACGCCACGGACGCTAGAAGAGGCAAAAGAAAAGGTAAGTTGCAGGGGATTGGGGGCAGGCCAAGGGCTCCTTTTGATCGTATTACAAATTTACAGGCAGTTACATTGCCGGTAAATTTGTAATCCCGGCCTTGGCAGGTATTTTACCAGCTAGACCCTACATACAAGCCCCCCCCCCCTCAAATCAACTCCAGGGCTTTATCTGCTTCATTGATAATGACATAACAAAGGAATTGCCCACACCTGCCCATGAAATAGCCTTTGAGTCAATTGTCCATTTAGTTTTGAGCCCCTGAAATGAAGTGATTGTGTTAAAAAAGGCTTTAGTTCCTCACATTTTTGTGCAGTGTTTTTGTTCAACCCACTGAATTAAAGCCAAAAGTCTGCAGTTCAACTGCATCTGAGTTGTTTCATTTAAAATTCATTGTGGTAATGTACAGAACCAAAATTAGAAAAAAGTTGTCTCTGTCCAAAGATTTATGGGCCTAACTATGTGTGCAACTGCATCAGAAACATCCAGACACAATAAATCCATGGCTGTCAATGAACATGTCAGTCACCAGTGTGTCACGCAGATGTACCTCTATGCGGACACTTTACCTCTACGACATGTTCATGGGCACCTCAGCTTTGTGAAGATAACCTATAGAGTCAGAGACACAATCTCAGTGTTTCTTTTACTAGTTATATTGCACTCTTTCCTATAGGTATTCACACAGACGAGGCGCTGGAAAGATCATGCGGACATGCTGAAGCAGTATGCGGTCTGTCTGCAAGGTCTGCTGGGCGCATACAACATCTCACAACCAGAGATCTACTTCGATGTGTGGGTGTCTATCAACGACCGCTTCCAGCAGAGGTGAGCAGTTGTTGACTTCAGACAGAGCAGGAGAGATTTAAAATAATAGTCACTGAATCCCTATGTGGAAACACTTTGTGTGAATAAAAATATATTTACATATCATGCTAACACATCACTATCCCGACTGAGGGTGCTGGAAGCTTTATTTCGAGAACTGTGGGTTAGACCTCAAAACTATACAACATTCTTATGAAACGTGAAAGGGGTGGTTCACCTTTGAGTTCACTTTTATCATATTATAGAATGGCTAATTCAACTTTTCAATTGGCCTACATTTTTATAGTTTTTGAATTATTTGCATCATCTTCTGACTTTTTTCCGATTTTCGAATGGCAGTCACTGACCCCATCTAAAAAAAAAAAAAACAAATTCTCTGTAAGGCTACAAATGTATTGTTATTGCTACTTTTTATTACTCTTCTTTCTATTCAGGACTTCTGCTATTCATAATCCAGTTTCTTATTCAAACCAATGCATGGTTGCTAGGGGAATTCAGACCATAGTAAGCAGATTGTTGAACTTGCTAACTAGAGAGCTGCTGAATAAAAAGCTAAATAACTCAAAATCCACAAATAATAAAAAATGAAAACCAATTGCAAATTGTTTCAGAATATCACTCTCTACATCATACTAAAGGTTCTCAAAGGTAAACAACCCTTTTAAAAGTTTGTTGGCCAGGTGCCATTGCTTATAGCAATCAAATGTTAAATAACGGTGACCCCCCTTTGTCACAGGCTGTTTGATCCTACTGTCGACATTGTAAAAGCTGAGTGGTCTCCATTCCATAAAACTCCCTGGCTGAAGCCGCTGCTGGTTGATCTTTCACCTTGGAGGGCAAAGTTTCAGGAGGTGGAGGATTCTCTGGATAATCAGACGGATGTAGTGTTCATTGCAGATTTCCCAGGTGAGTGTATTCTTATGTAACCAGACTATATGGAATATTCGCTTAACCACACCCCTTTGTGCCCTTCTGAGATCGCTCCCTACTTCTTTCTCTTTGACTTTTCCCCTTGTTCACTGCTAGTATATTTTAGTATATAATGATCGGAATATCTTTTCTCTGTATTTCACTCTTTTTCTTTGTTTGTTAGGCTTATTTTTGGAGAACTTCGTAAGTGAGGATCTGGGTAATACAAGCCTACATATCCTTCAGGGTGAGGTTAATGTGGAAATAGTAAAGGAGGCGAGGAACGTCACTTTAAGAGAGGGAGAACACATGCAGGTATCTATGGTCATGGCAACAGATTTGTTCATAAAGATGACAAGTTATATTCAGCTGTACACATGCCCCAAGCAAACTCCTACCACTTTGCCAATATGTACAACATTAAACTGTTTTAGCTAGTTTATGGTGAGTTAAAGGTGAATGAGCCATACCTGAGCTGATAAACTCTGCCAAATTGGCCTATATGAGCAGTGAAAATGCCCTCAATATTTCACCATCTGGGTTAGGCAGATGCCAGGAGACCATTACCTGTCTGAATGTGTGGAGGCTTTTGTTTTCCATGGTTTGGGCTAGGACCCCATAGTCCCATTAAAAGAATAAGGTTACATCTTGATTTTAACATCAAGAGATATTAGCAGTTTTATACAGCTAGGCAGACAAGCTCACAGCCGTATTTGAAGCCATAGAGTGTCAGCGACCATAACTGTTTATGCACTTGTTATTGACTTTCAATATAATAGATTGTAAGTTGCAAAAGTTTGGCTTTCAATCTCTTTTAAGGGTCAGGGCACACAGGCAGATTCAGGGACATTAGTCGCCCGGCCACAAAGCTCCTCTTCTTAGTGGCGACTAATCTCCCCGAATTGCCTCCTCTGCCGGCTAAAATGAAAATAGCCGGGCGGAATGGCATTCGGATCGACTCGTCTTCCAAAGTCGCCCGAAATTGCCTCACGAGGAAACCCGTGCCATCCCGGCGATTTTTATTTTAGCCGGCGGGAAGGCAGTTTGGGGAGATTTGTAGCCGGCCGACTAAACTCCCCGAATCTGCCTGTGTGCCCTGATCCTTAAGCGGCTGTTCACCTTCCAAAGACTTTTTTCAGTTGAATTGTTTTCAGATTGTTCACCAGAAATAAAGACTTTTTTTCAATTACTTTTCATTTTTTATCTATAACCGTTTTTACAAAATTGAAGTTGAATGTTCGTGTCTCTGGTGTTTGAGTCTGGCAGCTCAGTAATTCGGATGCAGACTCTGAACTGTTACAATTTTGCAACATTTAGTTGATACATTTCTCAGCAGCATCTCTGGAGTATTCACAAGTATTCTATCAATTCTAACAGCTGCCTTTAAAGAAACACAGGGATTCTGCTCAGCAGGGACAAAGATAAGAAGGGTATCAACTAAATGTATCAATTTAGATCAGTTTACAGATCTGCAACCCTTTTTTTTTTTTCAAAACAAAAGATGTATTGGCACCCCATCTTGTCTTACTAGCTGTCGCTGAATCTCTGAATTCTAGTTAATTTCTATGACCCTTGTCTCTCTGCCTCAGTTGCCAGCTGGTGAATATCATAAAGTATTCACAGTGTCTCCAGGCCCTTCCTGTTACATGTACATCTATGTAAATACTACAGCCGTGACCCTGGAGAAGAATTTTACACGGCTACTAGAACTGAAGGAGAGGGCTGAAAATGGAAGTGGTAAGTGTGTGCAGTAGTTGCCTTTGGTTCTGTGAAGACCAGTTGTGAATTTGGAAGACAAAAAAAAATGTGTTCCATTAAAAAATTAGATTGAACTCAGTACTTCACAGAAATTTGTTACATGCAATGTGATTTGTTACATCAAAGGAAAACAATGTAGGTCTCTATAAAAAGATATTGCTTAAAACAGCTCATATGTAAAAGCCCTGCTTCATGCAAATAAATCATTTAAATAATAATATACTTTTATAGTAGTATGTGCTATTGGGTAATCATAAATAGAAAATTGCCATTTTAAAAAAATAAGGGCAGCCCCCTGGGATGGTACAATTCACTGTGCACACAAAACAAACCAAACATGTTAGGTCACATGAGCCAATTCACAGACAGAGTTGTGTCTTTTGCTTCCACACTTCTTCCTGTTACAGTTAGAGCTGCAGTATTTCTGGTCAGCTGATCTCTGAGGCAGCACATGGACCATCACAAAATGGTGGCTCAAGAGATGTCAAAGGACAATATTTACTTAAATATATATTCCAGTTTGATAAGATTCTTTACTATGCTACTTAATTTGATATAAACTATCTGTTGCTCAAGTATTCATTTTGGGGGTATAGTTTTCCTTTAATTCAAGATAAATAATATTTACTAGTTATCTGGTACTTTAATTGAGAAATGTACTACCAACAATAAGGGATATGCTCCCCTAGCATGCTGGGCTGCTGTTGTTATAACACACATAAGTAGCAGAAACTGACAGTAGGCCTTAAAATGTTTTAAATCAGTGCTGTACAACTGGAGGCTGGATGTGGCCATCCAAAGGATCCAGTTGCTTAAAGGCTCCATAGACCTCACTGTATATCATCATCATTTTAATTGAATCCAGGCCATGAACATGCTAAATGAGAAATAATTGGCCCACTATATGTAAGAAGTTGGGCAGCACTACGTTAGATTTATAGCTGAATGCTTCTCTTTACCCTTCCAGAAACTTTCCAGCTTCCTCCTGAACTCCAGCCCATTATCTCGGGTACAGTGGAGGACGTCCATAACACAGACCCACTTGTTCTTGCCTACCTGCGCAGGCAGAAGAGGCTGGAGCTGTCAGAAAGGAGACGAAATGCAACTTTATTGCAGAGGGTTGATCGTTTCTGCGGTAAAAAATACTACTTGCTACGTCGAAGGTGGGTACAGAGTTGCCAGTTGAGTGTGTATGAATTTTACGTTAGTCTTTTAATTCTCCTTTGTGTAAAAAGTGGATTATGCCTTCTCATTTATCATGTGCAGTTGTTAGTGATGTGGGTCGACCCAAACCCGACTAACCTGGTGCACTTCCCTATTTATAGACCGCGACTGCCCCGCTCTGACATCATGGAAGTTCAGCCCAAACCTGCCTGCAAACATTGTGCAGAAGTCGGCCCAAATCTGCCCGACCCACTGACTTTGGGCCAGTCCACATATCACTAGCAGTCGCCCGTTGGTAGCACAGATGTCTGTATCACTATTGCCTCTATTACTGACCAGCTACAGAAAAAGTTATTTGCTGAGGAACATTGAGGGTCATTAAACATGAGCAAAGGCTGATGTATTTGGTGGGGAATACGTTAGAGGCAGACATATTTGGATAAGTGGTAGAGTAAAGGCCACACACAGGGAGACTCTCTCCCCAATATATGGCGGATCTCTCCCGAGTATGCCCACATTGACGTGGGCGATTTCGGGCTGATCCAATCGTGGCCCAAAGATCAGATCAGAATGGAGGCCAAACGGGCGGACGGATCGCGGGACCGCATCAACGAAAAGATGTGGCCGTGATCCGATGGGATTTTTAAACCTGCCCGATCAGCATTTGGCCAGATATCAATTGGGAACGCCCCTACACTCGGGCCAATAAGCTGCCAACTTCGTCGGTCTACAGCTTTTATCGGCCTATGTATGGGGGCCTTAAGAGAGGTTGTACCCCCGAAACGTTGATATTGGTGGTATAAACAAATAAAAAGGGACACTTTCCCCCACTGCAGAAAATTGTGTGTGTGCGGATCAGTGAATAGAAAGGTGCTGGCCTCAAGAGGCTGACTTGTTGGTAGGGAGTGCACTTAGGAACTTTAATGAGAAAGAGATACTATCTGGAGTATTTGTTGAGGGAAGAGATGCAGTGGCTGATGTTGAAAGAGCAGATCAATACAGATCAATACAATTTGGCTGTTTGTGTATGTGGTGAAACTGACACGTGCATAGTCCTCTTTAGTTGGTGGATAAATTCTTGAGCCCAGCTGAATGTTCACAAATCTATTTGACCCTTGCTGTTAGAACGTGAAACTCATAAAGTGACTGAACTCAGTATTTTTTGTATTACATTTAAAACCGTAATTCTGCCTTCCTTTCAAACACTAGGAAATTCTAAATTTCTAAAAAATCATGGGCAAATTTTACAGGCCAATATATATCACTCTGTAATCACTATAAATAAATATAATAGATGCCACCGGAAGCGGCTCACACTTAGGTTGTGGCCAGGAAGAGCTTGGACTGACACCCCCCCCCCGACATGTGTCGGCCCAAACCTGACCCATGAGTATCGGGCCAGCCCACACATCACTATTCCACTTTATAATGCCAGGTTTTACTGTGGTTAACAAATAGGTTCTAGTAAATAGAGTGTGTAAATTCTTTCCAAGGGTGTTTCCTCCCCATGTGACAGCAGCCGCAAAACATTCTGTGAATGGGGAGATATGCCAGAACTCTGAATTCTAAGTGCTAAACTGTAGCTGATTAGTAAACGTGGGGTTGTTTGCCTGAACACTTTCTTCTTTAGTGCCTTGCCTAAGGACGTCATTGACCTCAAAAAACGTAACAAAATCCAGCAACTGCAACCCCTTCCGTTATCCAGCGGAATATGGAGATTTTTTTTGGAGTGTATGTTGTGTAACAGAACAGTTCTGGATTCCACGTGAATGTGTAAAAACAACTAAGATTTTTTTTGAATTTAGATATACACAAAACTAACATCAGATTAATGAAGTTAAAAAAGTAATATTGCTTTCTGTAAGTAAAGCAATCACAGCAGAGTTGAGACCATGTTCAGATATTAGACATGCTCTAAGCTATACTGGGAGCACATTTTTGCAGCTATTCACCCTTGTTTCTATGGTGTTTGGGTCATTGTGCTCTAGAAATCATACCTTACTGGCACTATGCCTAGTGCGGGTCTGTTTAGCTGCAGCTCACAGTCTATAAGATTTGCACTGACATTATAAGAAAGATTGGACTTATGGGGAACTCATAAATGGATCCATTAAGATGCAATGGCAACCTATTGATATGCTTCACTGTTTTTTCTGGCAGGTAGTTTCATGGAGGGATTTTGGCATGGCTGATATGTTCAGCTGCTGCTGGTAGTCTTGTTCAGCTGAATATACTGGCATCCTCAAACATCCCTGGCTCAAACTACACACTGTAAGGATCAGTGGTTGAAGCATATCATTACGTTTTCTTATTGGCACATCCAAACTACGCTCTCCTCCGCAGCAAAGCGGTTTGTTACAGAAATGGCACCAAGTGCTATGAATGCTGCAGGATCTTGGGAGTGTCCTTGGTTGTTGCAAAGCTTAATTGTGTCTAGTGTGGAACGCCTTGAACTTCAGCTATGTAGGGCACTGAAAACAGAAGTCAACGATGGGAACAGACATTTGTCCTGGAGTATTAGAAAAAATGATTCATTGTGCTACTGCTCTATTATAGATCTAGACTGATCTACCGATCTTTCAACAGTTGATGTTTATTTGCTTAGTCTCATGATAGACAACTCTTTGAGGGTATTATCCTTTATTTATACAGAACTGACTTTTCTGCATCAGTTCCTGCCCCAGTGAAAGACACAGGCAGCTAGTGCCCTGGTTGAAACTGAACCCAGGAACTCTGCACTACTGTATGTGACTCCACATCGAGAATTCAGTGGTAGGAGTTTGAGTGACTAGGATTACTGGGGCATACCAAACATCTTGGCACCCCTCAGTGACTGTTTTTCCTCGGGACACAAATATTTCCCAGCAGTCTGTACGTAGAAGCTGAACAGTGATTCTATCCTACTTTTATTTGTCAACTTGCCCCTGCTCCTCCTCATAATGGAATAGATTTTAAAATTGTGAATGTCAAATTAAAGGGCACTTCTCATCCCTAAAAAAAAAATCTCCAGTTAGGGAGTCTCCCCCTGCAAGCAGGAATTCTGGTTCTCATTATGTACATGTGGCACTATTGAATGCATCAGCTCATCTCTCAGCACAGGGGAAGACAACCCTTGTTTCCCCTCTACTCGCCTGCACCTTCTGGGAGATGGGTGCTCTTTAAGATAACATGCCTGGTTATTTTTTTTTTCTCCCCCCCAGCTTCCTAATGACAGCAATTGCAATGAGGAACTTGGCATTAGGTCGTCCATCACTGGAACAGCTGGCAGAGGAAGTCTCATTTGCAAATATAAAGTATGAAGACCCCTTCATGAAAAGTGAAAAGCAGCAAGACAGCCTACATCACGAACCAGAGCACATAGAATTGTGATCATCACCAAGTCAGGAAATGGATGATATATAATAATCACACAGGAACCAAAGTATTGGACAGCTATATTAAGGGATACAGAGATGCTATTAAGACAAGTGCCTATCTTTCTCCTGCACAGCCCAACACAGGTATCCAGCAAACAAACACATTCCAGTGTTAGCATTTTTTTGGAATTATGCTGAGCAGTGCAATCTATTATGACTTCCTTGTTTACCCGCTGTGCATAAATACACCTGTTAAGACTGAAAAGAATTAGCTCAATTGTGTGAGCATTTTGTGGAAGAAAAAAAAAAATGTTTCAGTCGACAGGTGCTTATAAGTGCAAGGGGTTAGATGGTTAAGTCGTACACAATATAAACTAACTTTTGCAAAGTAACTCATGACTAATGTTTGTACCGAGTGAATAAATGTATTTGAGAAAGTTTAATGTCAATATTAAGTTGGAGAGACACTGCTGGTTAGGCCCAGACTGGCAATCTGTCTATCCGGGCAAAAGGGATGCTCCATTTACTTGTGAAACGGGCCACTTCTGTTTTGTGGCATCTGAGCAGGGGTAGACTACAACACACTGTGCTTTTCCTTTCACACACATCGAGCAGCCTTGTATTCCTTCCTCCTATGATTGGCAGTCAGGGAAAGGCAAAGTACCTCTGATGGGTTCGGAGGTGTCAGAGTTCCCGTCAGGAGAGGTAGGGGTGGGTGTGTGTCTGCATGTGGGCTGCTTTGTTTTTATTTTTTTGTCAGGGCTGCGTTTTGCTCCAAGTCCGGCTCTGCTGCCAGAATTGTTATGTAAGCATCATTACAGTCAAACAAAAACCCAAGACACCAGTAAAGGGTGAACCTAATACTTTATTCATGAAATCTTCTGCTGAAGAGCCAGAGACATTGGAATAGTTTTAAAATAAAAAAAGGTGGGGGGCGAAAGTGGTTGTGCTACCTCATGCAGTCAGAGCAACCTCTTCAAGGAAAGCTTGTAAACACCCAGTTTCTCTGTACAACACTGGTAATGGTCAGCTTCCCTGCAGCTGTAGCTCCGAGTGAAGGTAGGTATGTTTTACAACAGCCAGGACCTCTGCAGAATGCAGCCAAGGTTTTTCTGTACTACACCTTGAGCTGGCAGAGAGCACATGGAGTAGGAGAACCACTTATTACAGCATCAAGTGTTAAAAAAAAAGTCACCAGAGGCAAAGGCTACTCTGTACTTACACCTGAGCCTAGCAACATAATAAATAAAGTTAGTTTTTTTTTCTTCAAGTAAGAACTCACTCCCTGTCCTGCATGACAGCGTGTGTGTCTATATCCTCTGCTCTGTACTGGTTTCTCTGTAGCCACACCAGCCAGCTGCAGAGGTGGGGGAAATAAATAGAAGACACTTCACTAGGCTTGCAGAATTAAATAATGTTAAAAAAACAAGGCAGAGAGGAGGATTGTGCATTGTGGCAGGGGGGGGGAGCCTCTTGGAGTGAAAATACATACCAGGAGCAAATGGTCTGCACTAAAACTTGTTCCGCTCAGGGGCAGTGTACAATACAAGGAATTGTTAAATACACTCCAGCCATACAGGGAGGTAACTAGATTGTCAAAAAGGCTGCTTTTTGCAGAGTTTGAGTTTGACACAAACAAGAAATACTGGGGGACGATGGGAAGTACTGGAACTGTGGGAAAACAGGGATTGACAAGTATGGGGTATCAGGCTATTGGAATCATAAATCTGCCAGAAATAGTATTGACAGACATGGCCTCAGATTGGTACGGAAGGAACAGGCAGGAAGACCGATTATATATGGTCCCCTCGTAGAAGAACAACATGGCACTGGAGACACTACAGTGAGCCAAGAAAATGACAGAAAGGGTTAGAAGGGGCCTTTTCCTCCCACAGGATCCACAGGCTTCTCTGTATATAACGCCAGCGGGTCTGAGGAGGAAAAGCCTAACATTTTTAATACTCCAGCTTTTTGGGTACTTCCCAAGGAAAGCCGTCCCTACCAAAGTGACCATAGGCTGCAGTCCTCTGATAAATGGATTTCTTCAGCTCCAGATCCCTGGAATATACAAGTTCGCTAGTTAATAAAATATATGTGCTTTCATTTTACAGAAAGAAAAAAAAAAAAAAAAAATGGAACTGTCTTCTCTATTGGAGGAACCTGCCCCATTGGCTCTGTACCACAGACTTACCCTGCACACGGACATTTTTATACTTACCCCTATACTTCCTACAGCTGAAACTTCCAGTGGCCTAAAGACTTTCCATTCTTCTCATCAGGGCCTAATGTAGTCATCACATAAAGGTCAGGATGAGCTGAGACCAGCCCATCCTGACAGACTATCTATGCACAGGGACATTAGCCTTGACAACAGATGACCGTGTCTCCACCACCTCCCTTCCCTTTATCCTGCCAGCTACACTTGCGGTCTCCTTTACCTGACAATGACACCAGGACGAAGATCGAAATTCTTCTTGACAACAGCCAACAGCTCCCTCTCACTTTTCTGAGAGGTCCCATAGTGGAAAATAGAAATAGAGAGAGGGTGGGCAACTCCAATCGCATAAGCAACCTGACAAAACAAGAGTATTTAAGGGTTAGAAAGTTGAAAGTTAAGAACTTCTCATCCTTTCCCACCAAGGCTCGTAGACAAAATAAGTCTAGCTTAAGGTCTTTACATACCTGAACAAGGACACGACGACACAGTCCAGCCTTAACCAGGGACTTTGCAACCCAACGGGCAGCATAAGCCGCGGAGCGGTCAACTTTGGTGTAGTCCTTGCCAGAGAAGGCACCACCACCATGGGCTCCCCATCCACCATAAGTATCCACAATAATCTTGCGCCCAGTAAGGCCAGCATCACCCTACAGCATAAATATTACATCATTCATCACTTCAAGCGTTAGGAGAAGGACTTTCCCATGAGCAAGTTCCAGCATGTACTCTACCCATTGTACAGAACTCACCTGTGGACCACCAATCACAAAGCGCCCACTTGGCTGCAGATGGTAAATGGTATCATCATCTAGATACTTAGCAGGGACCACAGCCTTGACAATCTGTTCTTTAAGAGCATCACGCATTTCGTCTAGGTTAATGTGCTCATCGTGCTGCACGGAAACTACAATGGTATGTACACGGATTGGGATTACAGCCCCACGGTCCTGCATATACTGAACAGTCACCTGCAAACAAAACAGCACGAGTATCATACCGGTGCTTTTATATAGTACCTCACCCAAATGAATTAAGGATGCACCAAATACACTAATTTGCATATGCAAATTTGGTGTGAAAATGGGACCTATTTTTTTTACTTTGTTTAGTGACAAAAAGTCACGCAAATTCCCTCCCCTAATTTGCATTCTGTTCGGTCAGGCAGAAGGATTTGGCCGAACCCTGCTAAAAAAAAAAAAAGCCCGAATCGAATTCCTTGATTTGATGCATCCCTAATTAGAATCAACTCATCCTGCCCAATCTCTACCTGGGTCTTAGAGTCAGGTCGAAGCCAGGGCAGTGTACCATTGCGACGTAGCTCTGCCATTTTGGCATTTAGTTTGTGTGCAAGAACTATAGTCAGAGGCATACATTCTTCAGTTTCATCAGTGGCGTAACCAAACATCAGACCCTGCAAGTGAAATGAATGGGCATGTTAAAAGAATGATTAGCCAGCAGTTTTATTAAGAAGATATTGTAGACATAACCTACCTGGTCTCCAGCCCCAACATCCTCTTCATTTCTGTCCAGATGAACCCCCTGTGCAATATCAGGCGACTGCTGCTCCAAAGCAACTAGCACATTGCAAGTCTTGTAGTCAAATCCTGAAGAGAAAGTCATCATAAGTTGCATTGTAAATTAGAAGTACAGATAAGGGGGGGAAGAAAAAAAAAAACTTTTAAAACAAAAGCCACTACCAACGTTATGTGGCAATCTTATGGCTAACTAGCACCAACTCACCTTTGGAGGAGTCATCATAGCCAATGTATTTGATTGTGTCTCGTACAATTTTTTGGTAATCCACAGATGCCCTGGAGGTGATCTCACCAGCAAGAAGAATCATTCCAGTCTTGGCCACAGTTTCTTAAATAATAATAATAATATTAGTCATGAAAACTGTAGTGATACCAAAAAAAAAAAAAGTTTAGCCAACAAATGATTGTAGGACTTACCACACGCGACTTTGGCTTCTGGGTCTTGTTTCAAGTGAGCATCAAGGACGGCATCACTGATCTGGTCACAGATTTTATCTGTAGAGGAATCATGAAAATTCGGTTTCTTTAACGCTTTATATTATACGATTTAGAATTATTATATTTCTCTCTAGTCATTGGTGGGGTGCTTAAGAAGTGCTTTGTTCGTTAAAGGAGACAGAAAGGCAGTTTGGCTTCCTCCTTAATTGCAGCTTTCTAACTCTCTGCCTGCACACCCAGCAAGCAGGACAAACAAGATCAATCAAAACTGAAACACTTATGCAACAGGAGCACCAGCCCAGGTTATCAAGTCATTATTATAGTTAGAGGATGGGCAAAAATTCTTTGTCCGATTTAATGGCATTAACCATGCATTTGAGCAAAAAAAAAAAAAGGGTATACATCATGCTTTGCTATACAGCAAATGTATAGATGTGGCTAAAAATAAGATTTATTTCTTCCTTTTATTTTCAAAATTAAAATGAGGTGGCACTGGTTGCAATGGTATCTAGATTTTAAAGAGAAAAGATGATGCACTGTGTGCAGCAATACCCAGGTATGAAAAAAACAAACTGATAGCCTGGGAATAAATAAAGTAAATGAACGCCCCCACTTTAGACTTGAGTGCCGAGCCACATGGGCAAGGTATAGCATGTCAGTTATTAATAACCTTAGTAGCAGATCAGCAGTACTGGACATAAATACCAGCAACGTGGAGTTGTAATGGAGCCACATACAGTAACCTTTCTCAGCTGCTATTAACCCTTCAGAACTAGTGATCAGGCTTCATGAACGAGCGCTAGGAAAAGTAAAAATATTTTTGGATTTTAGCCTATATGTACCATACTTTTTTTTTTTTTTTTACACAGAGGCGTGTAACCCCTTTAAGATTAAATACCCAGTGTAACAGAGGCAGATTTTAGTCAAGCAGCTGCCACATGAAATACTATACGACTTCCAAACCTAAAGGCACGGTGTCCATTGGACCAGCCTCTCTCACACCCTCAAATGAAGAGGCGTGTCTAATCAAAGCGCGGCTATAAAGCCTTGTCTAAGGATTTCTCCAACGGGCGCAGCGTGGAGGGATTTGTAGACGCAAAGTGCAGTTCCAGGCCTAAAATGGCCGTTCCCACAATAGGAAGAGACTGTAGTTCAGAATGTCAGCCACATACTGTACGATATACACCTCCTGTAATGGCTGAAGCTGTATGGGCACATTTCACACCACTCAAGTTTCAAGTGTGTTTTTAAAAGGGACAGTTCACGTTTCAGATAGTATGATGTAGAGTGATATTCTGAGAATCTGCTTTTAATTTTTATTATTTGTAATTTCAGCAATCTGGTTGCTATGATCCAACTTATCCTAGCAACCATGCATTCATTTTAATAAGAACAGAACATGAATAGGAGAGGGTCTGAATAGAAAGAGGAGCAATAAAAAGTAACACATTTGTAGCCATACAGAGCATTTGTTTTTAGAAGTCAGAGACCCCCCCCCCCCCATTTGAAAGCTGTTTTTAGGAGTCAGAAGACAAATAATGGAAAAACTATAAAATAAATAAGACGAATTGAAAAGTTTTAGGATTGAGCATTCTGCAGCTCAATTTTGGAGGTGTAATTGTTTACGTGTATTTAATCTCCACACCAGAGCATTGAGGCTCCAGAGACTGGGCAACATCTCCGTTTTCCTTCAATTAAAACTCACTAAAAGTTTGCCCTCCCCCCACCTTTATAGTTTCTGGACAGAAGTACACATGGGTCAGGGAAATCCTATGAAACAGACATTATCAACTATAGGGGCGTTTTGTGGTGGGAAGTTGGGTCACGTGACTTAGATAACTGAAGGACACAAGTCGCCTCAGAAATCAGTGACGTATTTGGCCATGAAGTGCTCAGAAGCTTTGTATAATCCTTATAGTTTGTCTGACCGACACAACCAGGAGCGAGGCCGACACCGCACCACGTGTTCATGGCTGCAATGCGGAGACTCACGCAGGGAAGAGTCGTACGGATGGTGGCGCTATTCTCACCCACTTCCCATGTCTCTCATTTTGCGGCCAGGAAACTAGAAGTATGGCAGTTTCCCTAGACACTTCTAAACCTACCAAATACGCCTAATATTAACTTACCAGGGTGCCCCTCCCCGACTGACTCTGAGGTAAAGAGAAAGCTGCCTTCGTCGATGAGCTCATCGTGAAAACCATTCAGCATTTGGCCGTTCATTCTGATTGGCTAGGTAAAGCAGCTCTAAAACACTTCCACACTTCTTGGTCCTCGTTAGCTGGAATGAGGCAATGGCGCTGGCTGCTCTTGATTTATACACTCGCTGACGTCACTTTCCCCGCGCGACACCGTCCCGCCATTCCCCTGCCTCCTCCTATCCCACCACCCCTGACGTCAGCCCTGAGGAGAGTGGGAAGGGTTTGATGGACCGTACCATTCCGCGGGCGGCAGCAGGGCGGATTAAGAGAGCGGGGAATTATAATCAAGATCGATTGCTGGGGAAAAAAAAAAGTTTATTTTCTCAACCCCGGCACATACTGAACATTACAGATTCAAAATTAAATTGCACAAACCCTAAGTAATGTATGCTTTGGTACGGTCCTAGTTAAACAGTGTAGTGAAAGAAAGTGGGCGGTGCCATGTCAGTCTCTCTTTGGGGTTGAAGTGAAACTATCTCGGCTGCAAAGTTCTTCACGTCCTGGTCATCATCATCCGCTGTTCTTTGCAGGGGTTTCTGTGCACTTTACTATTTAAGGGGTTGTTCACTTTTGAGATAACTTTTAGTATGATGTAGAGAGTCACATTCTGAGACAATTTACAATTGGTTTTCATTTGTTATTATTTGTGGTTTTTGAGTTATTAATCTTTTTATTCAGCAGCTCTCCTGTTTGCAATTTCAGCAATCTGGTTGCTAGGGTCCAAATTCCCCTAGCAACCAAGCACTGATTTGAACAAGAGGCTGGACTATGAATAGGAAATGCCTGAATAGAAGGATCAGTAATAAAAAATAGCAATAACAATACATTTGTAGCCTTACAGACCATTTGCTTTTTTTGAAAGGGGTCAGTGACCCCCATTTGAAAGCTGCAGAGAGTCAGAAGAAAAAAGCAAATAACTATAAAGCTATAAAAAAGTTGCTTAGAACTGGCCATTCTATAACATACTAAAAGTTACCTTAAAGGTGAACCACCGCTTTAAAAGAATCCCCAAACATCTTTATATGTTGCCTTTTACAAAGAGAAAGATTGCAAAATGACATACTAAACATGAGTGGAGTATATTGACCTATTGCTTTTGCATGTTACTAATATGTATAAGTGTGCAAGTTTGCATTATTTTAAGACTGGTAGTCTCTCTGTTACAGGGACGTGTTGTAAAATCCAGACAGCAAAGAACAAACTGTAAGGGACAAATGAAGAAGACATCACAGTTCAGACATGTCCGTGCCATTATTAGGCCTTCAATTATATTTGATGAAGGCATTCAACATAAGCTAAACCATGCAAGTTCAGGTTTTATTAATCGCACAGGGAACATTCGGATATTGATCACATGTTTTAATGTCAGGATCTAAAACTAACGGGAAAATAACAAATCAAACGATATTCTGGACAGAGAACAAACGTACGTAAGTCACCCATGGATGTCGTCAGATAGGCAGTACATGCAAAGATATTATCGTGATCCGACAGAAATATTCTAACCTGTCCGATTGACTAAACGAACAATCGCCATGGTACGAAAACTGTCCTGATGGTGATTCAGAGCCCACACAAAAGGATGTGGCATTGTAACACAGTAAGTGAGGTTGAAAAAAGACACATGTCCATCAAGTTCAACCTTTTAACTCTATTTTATCCTGCCTAACTGCTAGTTGATGCAGAGGAAGGCAAAAAAAAAAAAACATTTGAAGCCTCTCCAATTTGCCTCAGGGGGAAAATTCCTTCCTGACTCCAAAATGGCAATCGGACTAGTCCCTGGATCAACCTGTGCTATGAGCTATCTCCCATAACCCTGTATTCCTTCACTTGCGAAACACCATCCAACCCCTTCTTAAACAAGAAGGAAACCCTGTAGAAAAAAAACCCATACCCCCCACGCCACGTAGACCCTCCTCCCCCCAGTCTAACTGCCTGCCGGGGAAATGCCCCATACTTTATATTTACCCCTTGTCGCAGATTCTAGCAGCGGACTTAACGGCATCCATCTTCTGGGTCCTCGATAAGCTGACTGGGAGATCAGTATGTCGGTGCATGCGCAATTGGAGCAATTTGCTGGTATTCAACAACTGCGCATGCGCCGAAATTGACGGAGATTGCCGATCTCCCAGTCAGCTTACCAAGGACCTGGAAGATGGATACCGTGAAGTCCACTGCCAGAATCTGAGCCGAGGGGTAAGTATAAAGTATGGGGCATTTCCCCAGGGGCAGTTAGCCTGGTGGTACGGGGTTTTTTTCTACAGGGTTTCCTTCTCCTTTAAAGCTATCTAATGCATCAGCCTGTACAACTGATTCAGGGAGAAAATTCCACATCTTCGCAGCTCTCATTGTAAAAAACATTCCGAATATTTGGGCTGAACCTCCTTTCTTCTAATCGGAATGGGTGATAATATATCTGCATGTCTATGGCCAGCTTAATGCACAAATCAAACAAATGCAAATTTCAGTATGAAAATTATTCAAATATTTCCATTCATTGATAATCAGCCTATACATGTTCAGGGATGGCCAAATTGCTACCCTCTAACCCTCAGCATTAAACTATTAACTAAATTCTGATACACTTTCTCTTCTCCTGACCACAGTCACACTGTGTGCACAACGACTGGTGGTTTTGAGCAGCATCTCTTGCATAGAAACTCATAGGAGGTAATTCACAATATTCGGATTGTTAGAGCAGGACCAGATCCTGTCTTTCAATAGGTGACTGAATCAGTGTGACAATGATTGTTTACACACAACTGTGTGAACAACTGTAATGGATTGATCCTACATCTTCAATTTAAAAGCATTGGAAAACATCAGTCAGAATTGGCTGATGTGAAAGGGAAAGGTCACCAGTGATGTCAGTAACAATATTCTAAGACAATATGCAAATAGTCTTCAGTTTTTATTTTTCTTAATGGTTTTGGAAATATTTAAACTTTTGTTTGGCAGCGCTCAGGTTTGGAATTTGGAGTGCTAAGTAGTCGATAGGGCATAATTACCGGACAGCTTGTTTGGAAGTCAGAATCCATAAGGAAATCCACAGTTCTACAACTGGGAGAATGTCTTCTGACAGTCCTTTCTCTCTTTGCAGTCTTGTAGCTGGAAATTGGCAAAAATGATTATTTTTCATGTATCCTGTATAAATAGAGTAATGTTTCAGGCCTGGGCAGTTATATCTGCAAACTCCCTGAAGTTAGACAACTAAAGCATATTTGTGGTTTGTGTGCCTTTTATTATTAGGCATTAACAGCCTGCTTAATGTGTCTCTAGTAGGGCTGCATTACTTTCCGCAGTCTTTCAATGCTCTGCTGGTATGTGGCGGGCACATTCTGCAGATCTGTCTGTTCATGGTGATCTGCAGACCTTTGTTAGACTTCCCGCTGGAGATCTGGGGCACCATGTGAGCCTTTATTTATATAAAGAGTTGGTATTATATGCTTACATGGCAGACACTTAATCCATGCAGGGGCATTTATTTGGGTTTCTCAAAGGGTTAATCTGTGCTTTTTTTTTTTCAGCAAAGGTGTATGCGCTGTCCCCCTCCCGGCTCTGCGGATTTTCCTTCTGCAGAGTCGATGAAACAAAGAGCCGGCACGTGGTTCCAGAGGCAGGCAGTGAGTAGTAACACTGTACACTGTAATGTGTTAAAGCTGTTGGTTTCTTACACTGCAGGTTTAAGTGTGATGCATATGTAATATGTAACATACTGTGCTTGTATATGTATACAGTATTTGTTTATTATCCTGGATCTCTGTTTGCCCCAAATCTGACATCACAGGCCAGAGGAACATTGAAAGAGTGCCAGCAATAAGCCCGTGATATCCTATTGAAGTGCTGATGTATTCCTTGGCGTTTTGTATCCTCTGTCTATATTCATAACCATGTCAGCTTTAATGGACAATGATCCCCTTTGCACCTAGTACTCCCAGTATAAGTAAGTATATCCAGAGAACTAATGCACACCATTTTGCCTACATAATTACTGACCCATCTCTCAGTGCCACAGCATCAGCATACTGCTGTAAGTGTAGGTCATATTATACTGTGGCAAATGTGAATATCATGGATAACCTATATGAGTAACCTTTCTGTTAACAAGGCTTTCAAAGGGGAATATCATGAATAACCTCTACGAGTAACCTTTCTGTTAACAAGGCTTTCAAAGCAGCAGTCAAGAAGTTAAGCAGTAGATGGAAGCAGAATTATTCCAGTTACTGTTCTGCAGCTACAGAGATATCTCATACACACTAGTAGAAATGAAGGTTGTACCATTATAACCTATAAACTGCATTCTGGAGAGTGCCGGCTGTGACGCAGGATTTGCAGAGCTCTGAGTATCAGAGTCAACACTGGCCATTGTGTATTAGGTATTTACATTAAGTTGCCTGCCCACTAACAGAAGGCACCATCTACTCGTTCATGATAGACATTGTGTCTCTGTGCATCACATATTCGCTCTGGAGAAAACCAGGAGATACAACTCCTGCAGCACTGGCAAATTCAGAAGAGCACAAATTGTGTTACTTTTACTGTCGGCTTTGTAAGTTGCTAGTAGGATCCAGCATGTTTCAGCTTCTTACAATTCATGGCGATCATATCTTTAGCTCCCAGTACAGAGTTCTATAGGTCAGAGTAAAACAAGACAGGTCAAAGTATCATCAGGAAAGACTGTCTTTAGTCCATTGTCAGCAATTTTATTTATGCAACGCTGGATATAATGTTATATTTAATTTTCTTTGTGCCTTGGAACAAAAACCTCAGCATTTTCATACAATAGCAGAGGTGTGATTAGCCATTTTACTAAATATGCAGCATATAGCGATCAGGACATGGCAGCATTATTTTCAGGGAAGATTTCCCTGGATTATTATTATAGCTTCTATAGCAAAACCTCATGGGTCCCCTTAACAGCATCTGATGGGAAATAACAGGTTGGAGTTGTGTGATTTAAAGCTTCTCTCCAAGGACTTCCCAGTAGTATTTTTTTTGATAGAACAAAAGCAGCTAGTTGCAGTACCCTGGATTCATCTTAAAGGGCATGTAAAGTCTAAAATAGAATAAGGCTAGAAATGCTTTATTTTGTATACTAAATATAAACATGAACTTGCTGCATCACAAGCCTAATCAAACAAATAATTAATGCTTTCAAAGTTGGCTACAGGGGGTCACCATCTTGTAACTTTGTTAAACATCTTTGCAAAACTTAGACTGTGCACATGCTCAGTGTGGTCTGGGCTGCTTAGGGATTGTCATAAACAAAGCTGCTTGAGTTCTGCATGGCTGGGAAGTAAGACGGGGGCTCCCCCTGCTGTTCATAAGTATGATTGTTTCTCTTCAGAGCAGTTAGGAACCGTCTGACAATTCCTATCCACAGCAGTAAATTAAAGGAGAATTTCACTGCATACAGTCAGTTTTCTTATAAAAACGGTACACATTTTTTAATTAAAGTATATTGGAGATAGGTTTCATTTTCATTAAAGAAAGTAAAAATGGGATTTTATTTTTTCGCCTTTACATGCCCTTTAATGATTGAAATAAAAGGCATGCTAGATATATATATGAAATAAAAATCTAGATATGCCTTATAGCCCATAATGCTACCATTTCAGAGTCAGTGTAAAGAATTGTGCTTCAGCTCACTTCCAGCTGCGGAATACATGGGAATGTGGTCATAGATGACTATAATCTTCCCAGCGTCTGGAGTGTTTGATTTGCTATTCAGTGTCTGTCAGTGCTAAAACAACATCAATGGTCTTATACATACAGATTCAGGCCCATGCAGATCACATTACATATTTTACCATTAATTAGATGGCAAAGAAAGTCACCATAACTTGAGCAGCCAGTATCTACAGTACCTTCTGACAAAGATATAGATCCATACAGATCATAGTTTATAAACACTGTATAATATATGTATCATGGCCTGTGGGGCCCTCTGAGTTTCCTTAAGGTGGCCATACATGGGCCGATAAAAACTGCCGACAGACCGAGTCGCCAGCTTATTGGCCCATGTATAGGGCCCCCCCACGGGCTTCCCCAATCGAGATTTGGCTGAAAGGCGGCCAGATCTTGATCGGATGGGACTAAAAATCCCGTTGGATTGCGGCCGCATCTGTTCGTTGATGCGGTCCCGCAATCCGACAGCCCGTTACAATTTTTAAGGATTTTTTCGCTACGGACATAACTACGCAAATTCACTAACGTGCGCAGTGTACTGAACGCTACCTTTTACGCTAGACTTCCTTCGCCACCTCAGACCAGGCGAAGCGCAATAGAGTAGATAGGGATTGCTTCAAAAAAAGTTCAAATTTTTTCTAAGTCCCAAAAAATGCTGGCGTATTTTCTATATTATGGGTGATAGGCTGAAAAAGATCGAAAAAATTTTTGGGGCTCCCCTCCTTCCCCCCTACATTTCCTAACTCATGGCAACTTAACTATACAGTGGGCACATGTGTAGGGCAAAATAAAAATTTAATTTCATGTTTTGAAGGTTTCCCAGGCATTTTTAGTGATTGTATGTATTCCTCCATTGAAATTTGAATTTGGCGCCGTATGCAAATTAACCATCGCTAGCGTAACTTCGCTTCGCTTAGCGAATCAACGCTAGTGCAACTTCACAGCCTTACGCTACCCCTGTGCGCAACTTCGGATTTTAGTGAATTTGTGGAGCGCTGGCGAAACTACGCCTGGTGAAGTGTGGTGAAGTTGCGCCTGGCGCAACTACGAATGTCAGTGAATTCCCCCCTTAGACTCTCAGATCCCCTATAATTATACCCTTGCTCTTGTCTCCTGTAAATTAGACTAGCTTGTGACGCTAAATATTTCTTTCATACACCAAGATACTGTATGATGGGTTTTTAGGCGCTTGTGATATCTACAGTTCACTATTTCCTGACTAAACTACAATGTGATTCTACAGTTACAATGTGCCTGTATTGTTCTGCACTCTTTAAACCCACACTTTGATACATATTGCTTTCTCACTATTGTGCACTACAGTATAACTCCCAGTATCCATAGGGCTAGGAATTTAATTTACTGAATTACCCAGTTGCATCAACAGAAACACAAGGATAATACAGGTATGGTATCCATTATGCAGAAACACACTATCCAGAAAGCTCTGAATTATGGTAAGGCCATCTCCCATTTTATGCAAATATGAAATTTTAAAAAGTATTTTTTTTTCCGTGATAATAAAACAGTACTTGATCCCAACTAGGATATAATTAATCTTTATTGGAGGCAAAACAGGCCTATTGGGTTTTAATGTTTAAATTATTTTTAGCAGACTTAAGGTATGGATATCCAAATTACAGAAAGATCTTTTATCTGGAAAACCCTTGGTCTCAAGCATTCTGGATAATAGGTCCCACACATGTATCCATTATCAAAAGATATGCAGGCTTTTCTTTAACTTAAGGGCTTTAGCACTAGGGATGCACCGAATCTAGGATTCGGTTCGGGATTCAGTCAGGATTCGGCCTTTTTCAGCAGGATTCGGATACGGCCGAATCCTTCTGCACGGCCGAACCGAATCCGAATCCTAATTTACATATGTAAATATGCATATGCAAATTAGGGGCAGGGAGGGACTTTTTGTCACAAAACAAGTAAGTAAAAAATGTTTTCCCCTTCCCACCCCTAATTTGCATATGCAAATTAGGGTTTGGATTCAGTTCGGTATTCGGCCGAATCTTTCACGAAGGATTCAGGGGTTCGGCCGAATCCAAAATAGTGGATTCGGTGCATCCCTATTTAGCACACTGGCAGATTCAGGGAAATTTAGTCGCCTGACTACTAATCGCCTCTTCTTCAGGGCAACAAACTCCGCCTGCTAAATTAAAAAAATGCCTGCGGCAATGCACTAACGGTGATTCGATTTCCGAAGTCGTCCGAAGTTGCCTCACCAGGAAACTTCGAGTGACTTTGGAAATCGAAGTGCTGCGAGTGCATTGCCGCAGGCGGTTTTTCATTTTAGCAGGCGGAAGGCAGTTCGGGGAGATTGTCGCCCCGAAGAAGAGGCGATTAGTTGCCAGGCGACTAAATCTCTCCGAATCTGCCCGTGTGCTAAAGCCCTTACAATCAGGAAAGTGAATGGCTCTTTGATCTTGATTGGAAACCAGACACAACTGTAAGTTAAGTGATTGTGATGCGGAATTCTGGAGTCTTTAACGGTTTAGTTGAGAAGTGGTAGACCACACAACCTCATTCAAGCAACTATTGAGTGCTGAAGGTAGAACATAAAATTGCCACCCTCTGTTGAAATACTCACTGCTGAGTTCCAGACTGTGTCAGGAAGAAATAACTATTTATCATGAGTGTAACAAGATTTCCATGGGCAAGCATCCACCACCACAAGTGCCTGAATGCATGTTGCTGAGGTAAAGTTTAATGGATGAAGGAATAATGATCTGGGGCTGTTCTGGTTTGCATAGGAACCATGGATCCAGTGAAATCAAACCTTAACACTAAAGTGTATGATGATATTGTTCACATTTCCATACATTCGACCTACTTTGTGTCAACAGTTTGTGGAAGTTTCTTTCTGGTTTCAGCTAGGGATGCCCCGAGTCCCTGAATCCTTTGCGAAAGATTCGGCTGAATACTGAATCCGAATCCTAATTTGCATATGCAAATTATAGATGGGAAGGGGAAAACATGTTTTACTTCCAAAAGTCACATAATTTTCCTCCCCGCCCCTAATTTGCATATGCAAATTAGAATTCGGATCGGCCGGGCAGAAGGATTCGAGTCCGAATCCCGAACTCAATCCTGGAAAAGGAACAGTGCATGCTGACAACTGAAGCTCATTCTGTACCTTAATCACACAACATTTTGTCCCTGTCTTTTCTTCCACCAAAATAATACAATTTAATATTCTGTATTTGTTACTTAGGTAGATTACATAAATCGACAGTCCACTGAGTTTTTGAATCCATGTCCTTGTCATGCCACTCATATCAGCATTAGGAACAGATACACGCTATCACTGAAACACATGGAAATATCGATGTTCAGAGTTCATTCCCACACATAGGAAAATTCTTATTTACATTTAATATATTATCTGCCAAGGTCTATCTGATACTTTTTAGGAACCTAAAGGGAAAAAGAATCAGTATACTGTAAGTGGCAACTGAACAGCCAGCTTTTCACATGTGATAACCAGGACAAATGTTGTTGTAGAGTAGAGAGAGGCTAGTTGCTCTACCATAATAAAGACGTCCATACAACTTTAAAGTACCCGCCATATGCAAATTGACCTAAGCACAAGATCACTAGCGAATTTTCGCTAGGCACAAATGAACGCTTGTGCATCTTCGCTATGAATTGCTCGCACTGCCAAAGTAACGCTAACAAAAAGTTGCCAGCGTTTGGCGCCCAGGGCGCAACTTCGCATATTAGTGAATTAGTGTAGTGGTAGCGAATTTGCACCTGGCTAAGTGGTGCGAAGCAGTCGCTGGTGACAAAATCGCCCTATAGTGAATCTTCCCCTATGTATTTTTATGGAAGTACATGGTCAGTTTTACTGATAAACAATACAAACATACCTGGTAATGTTGTTAATATGTTGCATAATTCCATGTAATAGCTGATGTAGCTTGCGCTGTGCACAAAAGTAAAAGGGAGAATGGTTGTGGGACTAAATATTACAAGCGGTTCTTAATCAAGCCGTTGATTTTAGCAAAAAAAAAAAAATGATTTAGGTAAGGGCCTACAAAATGATAGCAGTTGGAGAGAAATACAGTAAAACACTAATATAATAAAATTCCCTTATGTTGCAAAATGGATATGAATTTGTACAAATCGAATTATTATTTTATGGCAGTTCCCCTCAATAAGCTCAGAATGTAATAATAATATTTGCTCAGAATGTAATAATAATATTGTGAGATGAATATAGGCACTCCGAGATCTCTAAACCTAGCAAGAAAGCCATTTTATCCACCCAAAGTATACTGCAGGGACAACAGGGGATTAAATGACTTGGACAGAGACAGAAGGAGCTGACACTGATGATTGAACCAGGGAAAGAGTCAAGTTTTTACCCTTTAATAAATATGCCCCCATATATCCCGTAGGGAGGTGTGCTCATAGAATTTACCTGACTGAATGTCTAAGGAGCTGATATCTAAGGCATGTGTGGGCATCTTTAGGACAACCCCCATACAAAAAGTTGTTGTTGCAACACCACACCTATTTACTAAAACACAACCCTGATGTGCCAGTATAATAACTATAAAAAATGGATAATGAGCGTATTAACCCCAGATGAACCAATATAATCCCTAAGTAAAATGGATATTAATCGTAGACGTGTCAGTAAAATACTATAGTACAGTGCTGTCCAACTTCTGTGGTACAGAGGGACGCAATTTTTCTCACCTATGTGGGGGCAGGCAGAATATGACACACACAGGGAGCATAGGACAGGCAGAATATGGCACACACAGGGAGTATAGGGCAGGCAGAGTACGGTACACACAGGGAGCATAGGGCAGACAGAGTATGGCACACACAGGGAGCATAGGGCAGGCAGAGTATGGCACACACAGAGAGTATAGCGCAGGCAGAGTATGACACACACAAAGAGTATAGCGCAGGCAAAGTATGACACACACAGGGAGCATATGGCAAGCAGAATACAGCAGAAGACAGGGAAACCTATCAGGACCACTCTAAGATGAACAGTTTTGTCTCAACAGGACTTTCTCAAAGCTTCAAAATTGTCTCTTTGAAGCCTTGAGAAAGTCCTGTTGAGACGAAACACGTCGGCTGTGACGTCATCCAAAGGGGCCCCAGTACCGCACGCTGACTATGCCGGCTAACTAAACATCTAAACACAGTGGAACAAGTTCTTTGGAGCTGGACATACCCACGGAGTGACTGATATACATGCAAACTTTAAGAATTTTATTGTGAGTGTAATTTTAACCTTGTAAAGATTTAATTAAACTGTTTTACACGATGTCAAGCTTTTTTTCCTAGATACTTCTACGATTGTAATTGCTGCAGCAAATACTCTCAATGCAAGCAAAAACTTAAAACGTTTGTGAGTATAAAAAAAAACAAAAAACAGGCGGTGAAGTAATTATACGCTGGTAAATGGTTGTAGGGTAATTTAACCCCACAGGTGAAGAGACACCATTTAAAATAGTTTTTATTGCACGTAAGGGTGTTCTTTATTTGATAAGAAAATACTATGCTATATACTGTTTTCATTTGTTGTCTCCAATTTACCCCGAGCTATCAGCGCTGGTTTACTCGTACACATTTATTCATACTGTGCTACATACAGTGACACAATGCTGGTTCCCCTCCAGCAGTTTGTATGAGTGTGAACAGGTGAACAATTTGGGCACTATCAGTCCAAGTATGAGGTGTGAACAGTACAGGGTTTTAGGGGTGTGAACAATAGAGGTGTTACAGGTGTGAATAATGGAGGGGGATTACTGTCTGAATTTAAGGTGTAAACGATGCAGGGGCCAGTTAATCTCAGTATACTTTAAAACTCTTGGCACCTTAAACAAGCTGTAGTGCCTTGCAAGTGAAAGGGAAAAAGACTTTTGTCCCCAATTGTGTCTTTTTTTCCCCTCAGTTGGTAGCGTACATAAGAAAAAAATTCAAAACAGGTTAAACTTGAAAAGTACAGTACAAAATTCAACTGCAAATGAAAATTTGCATTATTCCATTCATTTCAATGAAACTGTTTGAAACATCTTCAAAAAAACCTTGAACATCAACTTTCTGGGATGCAGAATATACACCTTCATAGGATCTTAATAAGTTTTCCTTGGAGGTTTTATTAATCATGTTTGATAAACAAAAAAAAAGGTGCCAAATATACAGGAAACCCATAATCTCAAATATTAATACATTTGCCCCAAGTGTCTTGTCATTGATCGCTTTTTCCTAGAATGTAAATATAGAGTAATTGCTTATTTGCGTATGTTGCTGCTTTATTGTGTGGGTTGGGGACTGTCATACAAAACAATGGTTTCCATAAATAGGTTTGGCATCACAAATAGTAACAAGTAATACAAGTAACAAGTAATAAAACAAGTCAAACAGCTGCTTGGCACATTAGGCATGAAAACCTTGTTTTGCTGGAAATGCAGATTAGCTGGGTCAGCATAATTAGATGGGATTGTAGCACAACACAAACAGTATACAATAAAAGGAAACTAATGGTACAATTCAAGGTGCTCTTAAAATAAGTTCCGATTCTGCAGGGATGCAAGATTTGTTTTCCATACAAGAACTGAACATAAGGAGCAGTAGAGGTGTAGTGTCCGCAGAGCCACGGTGCCTCTTTTAAAATTATTTGGGGATTTTCATTCTGCACTGTTCCTTCTCACCTTCTTACTGCTCATCATCCACTTACCAAAAGTTACTTGCACCCAAACATGCTTCTCGCTTTTGCCGATATTTCCACTGAGCGCCATTTCATCCACCCTGTCTGTTTTGATGTATATTATACAAGTGCACCTATTGCTGCTAGGAACCATACAACTACCACCACCCTGTACATGGCAGTAATTACAGGGTTCCTACAGGGGGTTGTATGAATAGCTTCAATAGACTTGCTCCGAGTAAATATCTTGCCATTATTAATGCCATGCACTCTGGCACACCAATGGGGCTATTTACTAAACTCCAAATGCAAAAATCAAGAAAAATTTGTGATTCTTTAAATAAAATCGGACTTTTAAAAAATTCGGAATTTATTAAAAGTCCGAATCTGAAAACCCAGCATCTCAGACATGTCGAGGTTGCATATAAGTCAAATGGGAGAAGTCCCAATGGTTTTTTGATGTGCGCTGGGTTTCGTGCAATACCCTGAAGTTTTCACAGTTTTCGGGTGAAGATTCCAAAAACATCTCGAAACTTGGATGAAAAACCCGAAAAAAAATGTGAAAATTGGATTTAAGAATCTGGCCAGTCGTACACCACGGGCACATTTACTATGTGTCGAATATCGAGGGTTAATTAACCCTCGATATTCGACCATCAAAGTTAAATCCTTCAATATTGAAGTCGAAGGATTTACCTCAAAACGTTTCGAAGGATTTTAATCCATCGAAATGCACGATTTTCCTTTGATCAGAAATTGCTAGGAAAGCCTATGGGGACCTTCCCCTTAGGCTAACATTGATGCTCGGTAGGTGTAGGTGGTCAAAGTTTTTTTTTAAAGAGACAGTACTTTGACTATCGAATAGTCGAACGATTTTTAGTTCGAAGTCGTAGTCGAAGTAGCCAATTTGAAGGTCGAAGTAGCCAAAAAAATACTTCGAAATTAGAAGTATTTTTCATTCTAATCCTTCACTCGAGCTAAGTAAATGTGCCCCCACAAGTAACACCATCCCAATTTGGAAGTGCTGCTTACAATTCATGAAATGCACAATACTGTGAGTTTTGGTGCACCACTTGCAATTGGGAAGGCCACTACATGGAATTCACACAGGAAAAAAAACTGCATTCTTGCATTTGACAGACTCTTCAGATCCAGACTGATGGGGATGGAATGGAAATTAACACTAAGGGGATCATTTATTAAAGTTTGAATGCCAAAAACTTAAAAAATTCTAGAAACTCAAATTTTTCTGAAATTTCTAACCCCTGAGGGTATTAAAAGTCTGAATAAATAAGAACTCCAACTCAGACCTGCTGAATTCATATAGAAGTCAATGGGAGAAGTCCCGAAGATATCCTGGTCTGCACTTGGTTTCATGAAATAATCCAAAGAGTTTGTGATTTTCAGCAATAATACGAAAAAATCTTTTCGAGCATCAAATCTGTACAATTCGTACAATTCAAATTTTTTCACAATTTTATCAAGTTTTTTCCAGCACAGGAAGTTTTCGGAAAAATGTATTGATAAATTAGGAGAAAAAACACGTGCGGATTTGGTCGAAATCGTTCTCAGAAAATACTCAGATATTTTCGGCTTTTCATTTGATTTGATGTAACCCCCTTAATCTTGAAAATGGCGCATCGTTTTAATACAATATACAGGTATGGGAGCTGTTATTAAGAACACTTGTACATGGGGTTTTCCATATATGGGATCTTCTCGTTATTTGAATCCCCATGCCTTAAGTCTGCTAACATGAATTATTCTGTCTCCAATAAGGATTAACTAAATCTTAGTTGGGATCAAGTACGAGGTACTGTTTTATTATTAAATAGGAAATTAGTTTAAATAGTTTGAATTATTTGATCACAATGGAGTCTATGGGATACGGCCTTCCAGTAATTTGGAGTTTTCTGGATAAGGGGTTTCCAGATAAAGAATTCCATACCTGTATTTATAAAAAAATAAATACATTGGAAGTGTACAAAAATGTTCTCCTTTAAAGAGGAGTCAGTCATGGCTTTCAGAACACTTATAGGATGAATACCCTTGGATTGTTGCAGCTTGAACAAACAGATATTAGCGATAATAAAGTATGTCATAACTGGTTTTGCTGTTCATTTAAATAACAATTAAGTGAAATTACAGCATTTACAGTTTTAATCCAACTGTAACAGTTTAGAGAGTCAGTGACCAGTGCTCAATGCTTTACAGAAACTGTTCATCATTCACACGAGTCCCTGACCCAGTGGAGCTTACAATCTAATGTGTAGAGCGAATTTCATCAGAACCAAACCCAGTGCTACAAGGCAGCAGCAGCCGCCATGCAAGCAGCACTGCACTGAAACATAATATTTTGATTTAGAGTATTCTCTCCCAAATTAATGGCAATATCCAGGTCATGGTATATCTAGTATAGGTAGATCTAAAAACAACTGGACGTGCTGAGTAATCAATGAAGACGTTTCACTACTCATCCGAGCAGCTTCTTCATTTTTCTCAGGATCACAACAACATTTAGACAACATTTACCAAGTGCTTTGGAATAATTTGGTTTTGGGGCAATAGTTGTTCCTTTCAACATTTCTAGAAAAGGTTGTTCCTGCCTGACGTTGGAGAAACCGTGGATATAAACACACTACCCCTAAGTTACACAATACCTGTTGACAGTTCCAGGCGCGTGTGTTTGTGTGGAAAACTATCCTCAGTTTCATAATTCTATTAATTCCCTACTGGTCACGGTGCTTTCCTCCCTGACAAGTGTAAACTCCTTAAATTAGAAAATAAAACACGGAGGCTTGGGGGAGTAAACTCTCCTGCATTCTGATTGGTGGCGTTTGTCTCACAACTAACACGCCTACAAACATATCAATCAAAATATTGTTATTTAATCTGACATGTCCAGACTGGCAGTAGGAAATTGTGCATAAATGTACAGCTCCGTGACTTGCCAGGACATTATCAATCATGATAACAGTAATTATTACTGTTACTCTTTGGTGGAAACATGTATTGTTTTTCACTTTTTTAATAGCGGTGATACATAATGTTCCATTAGTTAATTAGTAGGATTGTCCAACCTATGAGCATACAACTGTTGCTGAACTGGAACTCTGAGGTCATTCTACAGCATTTCGATGTCTATTTTTTACTATACCTGCTATCCCACAGTCACACTCCCTTCCCAGAGACTATTATCCCACTGTTACTATAGGCACCATCTCTCCCTACTATACCTGCTATCCCACAGTCACACTCCCTTCCCAGAGACTATTATCCCACTGTTACTATAGACACCATCTCTCCCTACTATACCTGCTATCCCACAGTCACACTCCCTTCCCAGAGACTATTATCCCACTGTTACTATAGGCACCATCTCTCCCTACTATACCTGCTATCCCACAGTCACACTCCCTTCCCAGAGACTATTATCCCACTGTTACTATAGACACCATCTCTCCCTACTATACCTGCTATCTCACATTCACACTCCCTTCCCAGAGACTATTATCCCACTGTTACTATAGACACCATCTCTCCCTACTATACCTGCTATCTCACATTCACACTCCCTTCCCAGAGACTATTATCCACTGTTACTATAGACACCATCTCTCCCTACTATACCTGCTATCCCACAATCACACTCCCTTCTCAGAGACTATTATCCCACAGATAGTATAAACACCATCTAGCAAGAAGCCATATTTTTTGCTCATTGACCACCAGAAATCACTCCCAGAGCCCAAAGGCCCAACTTCAGGGCCGCAGTTCTGAAAAATGAGTCCTAATATCAGTTACAAAAATCTGATCAGAAGTGATTAAACATGATGGAAGGTCTGTGGGTTATATATAACTTTCTGTCTGCTTAACACTGTCTCTGGCACCGTGAGGCTTGGTAGTACAATGCAGTACCAGGTGTGACTCTGGAGAACAGAAAAAGTTCAAAGCCCATGAGTTAGTGTATAGAGGGTCAGATATACCTGACAATGAACTAATTCTAGTTACTAAAGTGAAATTTGCATCTTTAATTTATGATTTGAATTTCCCTTACTCCTGGGAGTGACATAACAACAGAACTAATAATATGCATGGAACCATTATGACCAGTGCAGTGTAGAGCTTGCCCTTACCCTCTTTTGTAGCCCATATACAAAATGCACACTAACTTCAATTGGAGGGAGGAGGCCACGGTATTTATTAAAAAGGAATTTTAACATAATTATATATAAGCAGATATATATTTAATGCAGTTCACAAAGCAGTTTTCAGATAGTGGTAACAATGTGGTTATTGTATAGAGAGTCTGTTTGTTTGTTCTGTTTTCAAAAGGATTCAGGTGAAAGCAGTGAAATAGAAAGGCAAATACATGCTGGGTTGATGCCTGAATATGAAACGTGATATAATGGAAGGCCTTTGTGCCAAGTAAACTTTAGCCCACACAAATCATCCTTCACTGGATTAGACTATGGAACCTACTCAGCAGCCTGTGATAAAACCAAGACAAAAGAAAAGAATTGCTGTGGACTTTTGCCTTTGTTACCAAAGCCTAATGTGGAAAATGCTCCCTTCCTGGGCACAATTACTGCCATAAAGTATGTGCTTTTGATGCTATACATCTCTGTATTGTATCTCCCTACAAACCTCTCAGTCCAGCTCAGTCCTAATATTCTGTCAAGAGTCAGAGTGACCCAAAATAACAACACTCGGGCACAGAGATAATGATGAAGTGACAGCAGGCTCGCACAGGACATAAAGGAACAGTCATGATAACCCAAAAAAAGTTCCAAACTGAGGGTAGAGCAATAGTAGAACAATTCAACCACAGCTGAAGGGCTACACGTTTGATTTCAGTGGTCTGGAATACGGGGTTCTTAACAGTGGTGTAACTTCTGGTTCTGCAGGGGGTGTGATTGCACCCAGGTCTGCACCCCCAAAAATGGAGCCACAGTAAAGCATGTTGTGGGCAGCAAGACAGGGGATAGTTTTGGGAGGTTGCCGGCACACAATTCCAAAGGGGGGTTTAGGATGTGCTAATTTCGCCACTGGTTCTCAGTTTTTTTAATCAAGGCCTCCCGTAGTCACCCAGGCTTCATCCACTTAAAATATATCACTACCATAACTACAGTATAAGGGAGTTTCAACATCAGAGGTGACTGGCATGTATAGGGTTAGGGGGTAAGGATCCCAACTACTTGTCACTACAATTGCAAGCAAGTGCTACGATTAATACTTTACTAACAACTGGGGATTTCCTTAGCAAGCCAAACATTTTTTTTTTTACTCCAGCACTGTAACTTGAGGTTAAGGGTAGGGGCACACGGGGAGAATGGTCGTCCGAGACTTTTTAGGGTAAGGACACTCCTTTGGAGATTTGGGGAGATTAGTTGCCCCAACGACAAATCACCTCTTCTTCAGGGCAACAATCTCCACCAAACTGCCTTCCTCGTGAGGCAACTTCGGAAAACCAAGCGCTCCGAGTTTTCATTATAGCTGGCGGTAAGGTAGGGGAAGGCAGTTCGGGGAGACTGTCACCCCGAAGAAAAGGCGATTTGTCGCCGGAGCAACTAATCTCCCCGAATCTGACCGTGTGTCTTTACCCTTAAAAAAGTGAGTTCTGGCGACAAGACATTCATTTTGTCTTTGCATGCAGCTACATGCAAATCGCCAGCTATTATGCACACATCGCAATTTGAGGTCGCCTGTAGCTCCAAAATGTAGAGACCCTTTTAGGAGTGATTTGTCAGAAATAGCATGTATATAGAGAAGTACAGAAATCTCCTATAAGACCACACACACACACAGATTAGTAGCCGCAATAGTATGTAAAGTCTTGCGCTGGTGTAATGATGTGTAGACAAAACGCAGAGGGAATGAACGCCAGGACAACTACCGCCTCTTGCGTTGGATATAAATCGATTGGAATCAAAAGTTGCACAAAATCTTTCCTGCACAAAGACGATCGTCTTGTCGCGGTGACTTCTTTTTTAAAAATCGTGGGCAACTAATCTCCGCATGTGCCCCTACCCTAAACAAACAAAAATAATAATATGGTGTAGTATTTAACACTTAAGTGCCGAGAATGAGACATAACCAAGATCATACAGTAAAACTTTTTTACATAGAGATAGAGGAAGCAGACACTGCGGCAGGGGGGCCCAGGAGGTATAGGGACCCCACGAGGCCCTATATATATATATCGTATACATATGCAATTTCAATAAATATTTATAAAACAAGTCAACTTTTAGACATTATGTGGTTCTGAAAAAAATATTTGCGGTGGGGCCCATTAATATCTAGTTATACCACTTGATAGAGCACAGAAATATTGTTTCAGTAACTACAATTTAAGTGTTAAATACTACACCATATAATTCTGTTTGTTTGTTTTAAAAACCAGTGCTGGAGTAAGAACAATTCTTTTTGGCTTGACAATCCTAGGATCCTAGTGCAGGGAGAAGACTCCTGTGTTGAGATAAAACATCATTCCACATAAAACTGAAAACTACTAATAGCAGTACTCTATTCACGTATGAGAACCAATATCTGGAAACCTTTATCCAGAAATTAGGTGAAGATCAAACTCCCATAGGCTCAATTTTATCCCAATAATCCAAATTCTTGGGTTTGTTTAATGTTTACATAATTTTCTAGCAGACATAAAGTATGAAGACCCAAATTACAGAAAAGATCCCTTATCTGGAAAACCCCAGGTCCCGGGCATTCTGGATAACAGGTCCCATGCTTATAGTTCTATATTGCTCTTACAAGAGATAGCTCACCTTTAAATGAACTGTAACAAGATGTAGAAAGTGAGACAGATTCATAGACAGTTTGCAACTGCTTTTTATTTTTTAATACATTTTTGGCAGTACTTGAATTATTTAGTTTTTTGTTCAGCAGCAACTCCCCCCCCCCATCTTGAATCTCAGCAACTATCTGGTTGCTAGGGTAATAGATATTTTGCCTCTAGGTTCAGTGACCTCCTCAGCAAATTGCAAGCTGTAAAGTGGCAGAAGTAAATGGCAAATACAAATAAATAAATAAAGCATGAAGACCAAGGGAAAGGTTGCTATGCTTAACTAACATAGTTAAAGATGAACAACCCTTTAATGAATGAGGAGTGCTTTGACCCCAAATGACTCCCTTCTCCTGAGTTTTTTTAAACTCATTATCGGATGATGGACAGAAGTCCTATTCATTGGTTTGGGATTCAGCCAGGGTTCGGCCTTATTCTGCAGGATTTGGATGAATTCAAGTGCCTAGCAAAACCAAATCTGAAACCAAATCCGAATTGGGGTTTGGATTCGATACAGCCAAATTTTCTCTAAGGATTCAGGATTCAGTCAAATCCCATAATAGTGGAGTTGGTGCATACCTACTTCCTTTTCGTATTTATTTGCACTTTTTTGTGATATTATATGGGAAACTATTCATTTTTCATGTTTCAGATCAATAGAAAAAGCTACAAACTAGTTGGGGTTTTGCATTATGTAACAGATACAGTATATGTCTTTTCTGGATTCCATCTTTGCAGTAGTCCAAAGATTCTAATTCTCTGACCATAAAGTGAACCCCAAACTCAACTTAGGCTGGGGACACACGGGCTGAAGGACCCAGATGAGCTTAGCCAGTAAAAATATGCAGCAGATCCGCTCCGTGTACCTGCTCAATTGATTTGTGTATGTGTGCATGCAGGCAGATCAGATTCAAATCAATTGAACAGGAACATGGAGCAGATCCGCTACGTATTTTTGCTGGCTAAGCACAATGGAGCCCTTCAGCCCATGTGCCCATGTGCCCGCAGCTTTATGATGGGGCAGTGCTGTCTTGCTGGCATCTTGAGTTTGGTTCAGACCAATGGTATGGAGTATGAATGTTCTCCCATTGTGCTCACAAGATTTCCTGCAAAGACACACAAGCAAGTTAAATTTTAGCCATTGCATAATAGATATAAGCTCTATTGAGACAGGGACTAAATGTGATACATAGTACACTATATGGCAAAACGTATGTGTACAATACCCCTTATAATGATTGAAATAGGCTATTTAACCACACTCATCAGTGCTGACTCAGGTGCCACTACAACATACTTTCCGGTTAGGGATGTTAAATGCTAAGCGACTGATAATAGTTTTTATTGCCTATGAATATGTATGCTAGTGCAAAATGCGTCAAGCGTGTTTTATTCTCAGATGAAATTAAATATTTTGCTTTTAACTTCTGCCTCGTTAATGGTCCTGTGTGCAAACCAAAAAGAACATTGTATGTGCCACTACATGATACAATGACATTCCTGCCAATTCCATGCTTCTTAAATTGTGCAAACAACTTAGGGAAGACCCTTTCCTGTTACAGCAGAACACCCCATGAATAAACCATACAGAATGGGTTTGCAGTAGGGATGCACCAAATCCACCATTTTGGATTTGGCCGAACCCCCGAAGCCTTTGCGAAAGATTCGGCTGAATACCGAACGGAATCCAAATTTGCATATGCTTATCACCTGAAGCAAAGTCAGAATTTCAATCTAAAGTTGCAAACATGCCAGATCAGATGCCCCTTGGACTTGCTGGCGTGTTTCCTTGGTTGGTACAAACTTTCAGATTTACCTGTTACTGAGTGGATGATTAGATTAGAGCGAGAAGGGAACAGAATGTTTGTTTATGCTCAGGGCAACTTTCTAACATGATTTTTCTGTATAGTGAGCAGAGATAAGGACGGATGTGCCCTGTGCACTCATACGTACATTTATCTGATGAGCCAAAGGGCAAATACTCAGCTCATTCTGGATACAGAAATCCAGTCACTGTGATGGAAAGCAGATGGAGATGACGGGGAAAAGACCTAAAAGTACAATCCATACAAATCTTAACCACTATTCCTCTCTACCTTGAACCCTCTGGGGTTTATTATATCATCTTACAGCTTATATACAGTATATTTGTGTCACATTTAGTGTTTAAGCAATGTCACCTTTACTCAGCATTTACTCTTGGCGTTAAATGCTGCCTTAAGGTGGCTTAGTTAAAGCTGCACCCCTAATCATTCTACTCAAAGCCCCCCGCAAAGTCGCTCCCAGCCCCCACAAATCTGAGTTCAGCTGACCCTCCAACACCGCTAAAAGACCTTCTGAGCCATTTCAGTGATGCTGGGCTGGGGGCGGTGCGATCCTTCCATAAGGTGATTACGATTGAAAACAGGAATTCCGCCTATGGAACGATCGCTCCGCCCCCAGCCCAGCGTCACTGAAGCTAAGCAGAAGATCTGTTAGTAGTGTCAGCGGGTCGGCAGCACGCAGGTTCGCGGGGCTGGGGGCTTTGCAGCATTTACTTAATACTGTCAAGTTCCTATGATTTTTATAGGAAAGTGTCAGTATCGCTCTTGCCCTTCTGCACCTTTTTCCTGTACTGACACTCATACGCTATGTATATCACAGTATAATTCTTTTACTGACACTCATACTCTCTCTGTATCACACAGTATCATTCCTTTACTGACACTCATACTCTCTCTGTATCACACAGTATCATTCCTTTACTGACACTCATATTCTCTCTGTATCACACAGTATAATTCCTTTACTGACACTCATACTCTCTCTGTATCACACAGTATAATTCCTTTACTGACACTCATACTCTCTCTGTATCACACAGTATCACTCCTTTACTGACACTCATACTCTCTCTGTATCACACAGTATCATTCCTTTACTGACACTCATACTCTCTCTGTATCACACAGTATCATTCCTTTACTGACACTCATATTCTCTCTGTATCACACAGTATCATTCCTTTACTGACACTCATATTCTCTCTGTATCACACAGTATCATTCCTTTACTGACACTCATATTCTCTCTGTATCACACAGTATAATTCCTTTACTGACACTCATACTCTCTCTGTATCACACAGTATAATTCCTTTACTGACACTCATACTCTCTCTGTATCACACAGTATCACTCCTTTACTGACACTCATACTCTCTCTGTATCACACAGTATCATTCCTTTACTGACACTCATACTCTCTCTGTATCACACAGTATCATTCTATTACTGACACTCATACTCTCTCTGTATCACACAGTATCATTCCTTTACTGACACTCATATTCTCTCTGTATCACACAGTATCATTCCTTTACTGACACTCATACTCTCTCTGTATCACACAGTATCATTCCTTTACTGACACTCATACTCTCTCTGTATCACACAGTATCATTCCTTTACTGACACTCATACTCTCTCTGTATCACACAGTATCATTCCTTTACTGACACTCATACTCTCTCTGTATCACACAGTATCATTCCTTTACTGACACTCATATTCTCTCTGTATCACACAGTATCATTCCTTTACTGACACTCATATTCTCTCTGTATCACACTGGGTCTGGGTTTTCTTTCTTTATTTTGTAGGGGGTTGTGTCAGTTTGATAACCAGAGGGAAAAAGGCCTGCCTTTACTTGTTTCATTTTCATTTTTGTTCCCCTGATGAAGACCATTTCACGGTCAAAACCCATTGATTTGATTTTGTAACCTTCTTTTTGGCAAATAAAACTGTTTTTCTTATGGAGAGTGTGCTATTCAGTTTTTCATCTTTCTGTTGGATTAGCACCTCGCATTGATATTGGGTGTGCGCCTTCTAACCTTTTTTGTAGTTTTCCTCTCACAACAACAGCAGTTTGAGCTTCCCGGATGCATTATATTCTCTAGAACTAAAAAGTCAGATAACCTTCCAGAGCCGTGTCACTGTGTCAGTAGCTGAGGGCTTCCTCGCTGTGTCTGTCTCACATTACCCCCATTACTGACAGGTTCTTTATAACTTCTTGCACTGCCAAATTCCTAGAAGAGATTAGAATGTAGGGGGCCTCTTTTCTCCAGGAATATGAGAACAACCTCTGCCCACCCTAAAGCAGGATATGAGAGGCTTGGTGCCAAGAGAGGCCCTGCACCCCCCTAATGCTTGCTGAAAAGGCCTCACTCTGCTCCTTTCTGCCACTGAAGTGTAAGGCTGAGATCAGGAACAGCTGTGCCCTCTTGAATAATGTGGAATAAGGTAAACTACTCCCTACATCCTCTGGAAGCCATAGAAGCACATCTTAGCTTTGGAGCTTATATTTCCAATACATTAGAGGCTGGATTTGGTGTAAAGCTGAGCTGTTTCTCATGACAGCCTGTTTCAGTACCTTTATAATTCCCAGTCCACTCTGTGCTTTATTGTGAGGAACGGGGAGCCATATTTATATGAATCTGGTTTGGATTATGGCTTTGAGTCGATATTCACCAGAAGTTTGAAGAAAAGTCAAGGGTATAAGGGTTGTAGGAACATTCCAAGTCTGAGTAAAATATATTTAGGGCACAATGAAAATGCAACTGATCTGGACAAATTTGCTACAAACTCAAAAAAGGGATTGATAAACGCACATTTCCCAGTTCCCTGTTTTATAAGTAATTTAGTCTTTGCAAATGATCAATAAAAAAAGCCAAACCACTACACAACATCAAGACAACCCTACTGTATATGGTGAATACTGGCCTCCAAGGTCACTACAAGCTCTGAGGCCTTGACCTCAAGATTTAAAAAACAGCCTTTCTTATATGCCAAATGATGCAAATTAGATTCTTAGACAGTGGTTCTCAAACTTTGACCCTTAAGGGGGCCTAAAACCTTGGCTAGAGAGGTCCAGCCTGAAAGTCATTTTGGGGCAGATTCATGTAGAATAAATATTTTCTGGCCTAGACTGATGAAAAAATATAGATCAAAGGAGGGCACTCCAAAAATTTAGACTGACATGGATAAGAATTGCAAAATAACCCAAAAATACTCCCCACAAAATACACAATATTACAGATACTGGGTTTGCACACTGCAAATACACAGTGGTATGAAATATAAGAAAATCTTTTTATATATATTTTTTAACCAATACATTGCACAAGCAAGTCTCTCATTTATCTATCAAAGATAAACATATATATTTAAACAACAATATCATCAAGTAAAGGATACATACCACAATTTGTGTGAAATCAAGGCAAAAAAGAATCAACAAGCAGCAGATACACTTGCCAGCAATGAGAATTAAACCCAACGTTTTGGCATAACAGCCTTTGTCAAGGGGAATTCTAGCCCATTTCAAGGGCCCAATATAAATTAACAAAGGCGAAATGGCCGATAAAGCAATGTTTTCATATATCCGTAACCTTCGGAGAATTAAGAGGGGGCTGGACAAATGTTGGGCCCCAAAGATAGGTCTGAAGTGGATAAGTATAAAAACCACTGGTGTAAGGTAAAACCATATCTGTAGAAATATCAATCACAACTCTCATATAAGTAGGGCTTACAACCACTGTATTTTTATATGTACTTTAGACATGCAGCCATAGATCACTAGGCATTGAAACCTTATTTAATGTTGTTATTGTGAGCAGCCATGATTGTCCTACTGAGTCCAAAGACTCCAAAGACCGAACAAATGTCAGACTCCTCATTTTAATTAGCTTGATGAACTCTGCAACTTGAATATTTAATTTTCTCTCGGAACATATGTTCCTGATGAATCATTCTAATTAAAGGCTGGCATGTTAATGTCAATAGCTATTGATCTGGACCATAGAATAGGACCAGTGGGTCTGGATCTAAAGGCAAAATATGAACAGATCCATCAGATTTCTGAAGAGGTCAGTGCTCTGGGACAGGATTTCTATTTCAGATGGGTGCAACAGCAGACTTGTTTGCCAGAGCACGTGGACTTGTTTCTCTGGAGCTCTGACCCTGTCTGTACCTGACTGTAGATATGACCAGTTCTTTCAATACATTATACTAAAAGGTGAACAACCCCTTTAAAGGAGAACTAAACCCTAAAAAGGAATATGGCTAAAATGCCATATTTTATATAGTGAACTTATTTCACCAGCCTTAAGTTACAGCTTGTCAATAGCAGCAATGATCCAGGACTTCAAACTTGTCACAGGGGGTCACCATCTTGGAAAGTGTCTGTGACACTCACATGCTCAGTGGGCTCTGAGCAGCTGTTGAGAAGCTAAGCTTAGGGGTCGTCACTAATTATCCAGCAGAAAATGAGGTTGGTCTGTAATATAGGCTGATGCTACAAGGCTGATAATTAAATTCTGATGCTAATTGCACTGGTTTCTGTGCTGCCATGTAGTAATTATCTGTATTAATTACTAATCAGCCTTATATTGTGACATTTCTATTCTATGTGTACTGTATATTGTGAGTGGGTCCCTAAGCTCAGTAAGTGACAGCAACACAGAGCATGTGCAGTGAATCAGCAGAAAAAAATATGGGGAGCTACTGGGGCATCTTTGGAGACACACATCTGTACTGCTAAAGGGCTGTGGTTGCCTTGAGCTGGTACATAAGCACAAAACATAATGTACAACATTTCTAGCTACTTCTTTAATTAAGCTTTACTTCTCCTTTAAGGGTGGATCATTGACTTGGAAGAATAGGAGCTACGTGTTTTAAAAGATAAATTTCTACAGAATCATCACAATTTAATTCTCCATCTTCAGCTTATGAAGTCAGTGAAATAATAAAGATATGCTGCCATAGCGTAAATGCTTGTTGGTTGTAGGTGGGATGGTATAATTGCCTCTAGCTCTAACCATATCCCTGGGTATAAGTGGGGAAATAGTGTGCCTACACATTGATTCTAAAAGTGACATTGTAATATATTGTTATATCACAAACAACTCAGCATTGCTTAGTTATGAGGGGTTCACAGTAGCCTTTAAACAGTGTGGGCATGCAGCTCTTGAGATTCAGAAGCTCTCTGTGTGATTCTATATGGAATAATGTTGTTCCTGAATAAGGAATGTACACAGAAATATTTTCAGTAATGAAGATGTTTATTGAGTTGCAGAACTCATATAAAGCCAGACCCTTGATATTATATAGTCTGTTGGTTTTCATTTTTTACTATTTGTGGATTTTGAGTTATTTTGCTTTTTATTTAGCGGCTCTCCAGTTTGCAATTTCAACAAATTATTATTTTGGGTTGACTTGCCCTTTAAAGATGGCTGTAGAACACAAAGATGCAGTAGTCTGGAAGGTGTTTAAAAGAGAACTGAGACACTGTAAAGTACCTTAGATGGTTTACTGTATCTCTGTGGAGTCTTAATCCCTATATCTGCTATTAACCTGGAAAGCAAAGTAGATTTTTCACGCTGAGTAAGCCTTATCAAGCTCATAGGTCAGCTACAGCCTCGATAACCAATGGCCGAAGACTTGAATCTTGTTACTTGATGAGTTGCTCTTCCAATACATATTATTTACAACAGTGTGTGGGGCCTCCTTCCAGATATTTAAATAAATATTATTATTATTTAAATATATATCATTATATTATTTAAATAAATATTTTGTTTTTGGTATTTATTTTATAGTAAGTATAATATATTATGTTTTTATAGGTTGTGGGGTTATAATTAGTGATGGGCGAATGTGGCCCATTTTGCTTCACCGACAATATTCATGAAATGGCAAATTCACTAAAATGCATGAAGTCTATGGGCGACAAATTTTTGTTGACGTGCTACAATATTTATCGCCCCTTGGAGTATGTGGGCATCAATTTCACTGCAAAACTGAAATTTTTCGCTGAGTTTTGCCATGAAAATGATGCCCATAGACTCCAATGGGTGAGCAAAATTGTTGCGTAACAAACAAAAAAGCTGTCAAAAACTTTTTGATAAAATGATATCACTCCAACTTGCAGTGCAGCAGTAAAGTGACACTGCAGTTTATCAGAGTACAAGTCACATGGCTCAGGGCACCTGGAAAACTGCCAACATGTCTAGCCCCATGTCAATGGAATGCAGAAATAAGAGACAAACTCAGACCTGTTTGGGGACTTCCTTCTGAATTATCATTAAAAACATTAATGCCATTTAATGCCATTAATGTCTCTCTCTCTTTCTCTCTTTCTCTCTCTCTGTCTCTCTCTCCCTGTGTCAAGAAGATAAGTAATATACATATTTTTGTAGCAGATATCAGTAATCTAAATATATTATGCAAACTGAACACTTAGCCTTGGAGCTGGATTGAGAGCCAACAAACTGTCTGTAAGTCTTGTAAGAAATGGCCATTTTGGGTATGCCATTAACTTATGTTACTGTAGATGTATGTGTTTTGGGGCTATACTCATATTTATGTGTAATCCACTGTGCATGGGAGGTTGACTATAGAATGGTAGTTTACATTCCAAGTCATACCCGTACCCAAATTATACATATCAAAAGGTTTCTTGGGGATGGAAGGGGGCTCTATGTTGCTACTTGAGCCATATAACTCATTTCGGTATGCAAGAAACTCGCTCAACTGGAAATGGGCGTTTTGGAGTTTTTTTTTTCTTTTCTGTATCTGATCAGTTGAGAGGTGAGCTGTGGGGGCAGGTGTCATAAACCAGGATAAAAGAACACTGGACAGTACAAATGCTTAACCAAAAAATAATGAAATTGTTTGAAGAGCTACAACAAAAATACAACATACCAAAGCAGGACCTGTAGAAATATCTGCAAATATACCACTTTTTACTTTCATACCTAAAAGACACACCACAATAACAAACCACATTTGAAGCAATATGCTTTCAATCAGCAGGACAAACGAAAAGCAAAAAAAAAATTACCACAATCTTGTCAGACCACCCCATATTGGAAAACCAAACCACATCCTAAAGTGGGAGAAAGTCCTCCACTCAACATACTCTATAACTGACTGGAATCAATTGGCCAATGCATCATTCCAATATTCTAAATGCACAAACCACATTGAAAATCATGGAAAATGCTCTACAGATGGTACAATGTACCCCAGACACTCCATCGCATGTTCCCATAGTCGCAGCAACCTGCTGGAGATGCAACAAGGCAGAAGGAACATAACTCCACATCTGGTGGAAATGACCCATATTGGCCCCATTCTGGAATGAGGTTTCCCAAATGCTAAGACAAATCACTGAGGTACAAACCAGCTCACACCTGCTTTAGCTTTGTTTAACCTTGGCCTCCAGGATTACCCACACAATCTAAAACAAATAGTATTCCATGTACTCACCTCGACAAGACTCCTAATACCTAGGAGATGGAAATCCCCACAAATACAGAATCTGGCCGAATTGATCAACCGGACACATTCCAACCACAAAAACTAGTGTTCACAAACACACCCCCTCAAAACTTACCATATCTGGCAGGACTGGAAATCACAACAAACAACATAACCCCCACAGATGTGATCACCTCCCCACCAAGCAATGTGTAGCCAAAGGTGGCCAGTGCAGTGGCGGAACCATGGGGGCTACAAAGGGTGCAACTGCACCAGGGACCGCACCCCCTCGGGCCCACCGGCAGTTTGCAAATCCTCTGCAATTTCAACTTTTGGAGGGGGGCGACTGCATAGCCTGTACCCAGGTCCCATCCCCCAGTAGTTACTTTACTGAGGAGGTGCAACTGAAGCAGAAACCCCACTAGGGATCAAGGTTTCCAATCCCCCTCCCCACCACCCACCTCTATCCTTTCTTTCTGTCTTCGATCCCCTGTCTTCTCTCTTCTCCCTTTATCATTGATGATGATTACAATGTCAATTTTGATTTGTAACCTGGAAAAAAAAAATTTCAAGTTAAAAAAAGAAAAAGAACACTGGACAGTATTGAAGGGGGAGCCTGGGAGACAGATGAAGAGGGAAGCAGTCTGAGAGAAGACAGAGGACGAGGAGCCATGTGAAGAGAGCTGGCGAGACTGGGGTGAATATGATATTATTATATATTCAATCTTACAGTCTGAATTGCTGAAGGCTGCATCCAAAACCAGTGATTCAGGAAGATCAGTTGGCAACAGGAACATAAAAGAGCAGTTTGAATATCTCAGCTAATAATTCCTTTTATGTAGGTTTAAAACTTTAATTTTTGGTTTTAGCAAATTTAGCTCAATGCTAGTACATGTATGTGGATATGTGGAAACTGTATAACTTGTAACATCTTGTCAATATGGCTGAAGTTGGAAAGCTCCATTTAAAGCGGCTAATCTGTACAATAACTTTATCTTTATGGATACCTTGTTCAGCATTGGTCAGACACCCAGTGCGTTGCTGGTTTTTCGAATGATATATAGGAAGAAGACTAAGGTATAGTTTTATTTTTGGAGCTCACAGCCCTATACCAACCCACATCTGGAAAGTTCTGTTACAATACCTTTCTTTCTCTGGTATCTGTTTATATTGAAACTGAACATTTCTTATTTTAATACCATTCCTATGTTCAGTGCCAAGTCTTGGCTGTCTAAAGAGGCATTGTATAAAACTATTTCCAGAACTAGAGATGTCACTTCTCCAGTTTTGATGTGAACAGCATGAAATTCTCACATGATCCTCCTGTCTTCTTGATTTTCTTTTTACTATAAAAAGCATTGGCTCCAAGTCAGACCAGTAAAAGACCAGCCAGGTGCTCACTGTATATTACTGTATTCAGAAAGCCAGGTATATCTCAATGCCAGCAATAGCAACTAAAAATGGCCTTAGCCTAAACCCCACCCTGGAAGGTCCAAACACCATCCCATTAAAATTAAATATGTCTACTTGTAAGCAGCATATTCAGCTGCTATTATTATCTGCCACCTTCCATATCTGGCTTTCACAAGCTGTCAACTGTTCCTAGAACACTATGAATCTCTGTCTTGAAAATCCATGAAGTGATAACACTCAGCCTATCTCTCTAATAGCACCACACGTGTCTTACTCCAGACATGTCTTCCCTGAGCTTCTGCAGCTGCTGGAGACGTGTAGTTCTAGTATGCCAGAGATGAAGGTTGTCAGTGGTGCTATGGGTTGAAGTTCAATGGCAAGAAGGTCAGTGTTAGGCCGGTATGGTTTTAAATAGCAATTGCTGAGTCAAGAGTTAAAGTAAAGCACATACTGTATTTCACAGCAACTGCTGCAACAGTCTTTAGCATATGTGAATATTCATTTAAGGAGCTTCAAAACTCAGCTTTAATTTTGTATTTGTAGCAAGCTAATATTAAGGGGTGAATGTATAAAGTGCACTAATTCTGCCTTAAAAGGGTTGTTCACCTTTAAGTTAACCCTTAGTGTGTTGTAGGATGGCGAATGCTATGCAGCTTTTCATTTTTTCTTTTTTAAGAGTCTTCTTCTTACCCTTTCTAGATTTCAAAAGGGGGGTCACTGACCCCATCTAGGGTCATTTGGACCCTAGCAACCAGAGTACTGAAATTGCAAACCGGAGAGCTGCTGAATAAAAAGCTAAATAACTCTAAAACCACAAATAACACAAATACATCATAACTCTACATCAGTGATCCCCAACCAGTAGCTCGCGAGCAACATGTTGCTCCCCAACCCCTTGGATGTTGCTCTCAGTGGCCTCAAAGCAGGTGCTTATTTTTTAATTCCTGGCTTAGAAGCAAGTTTTGGTTGCATGAAAACCAGATGTACAGCCAACCAGAACCTCCTGTAGGCTGCCAGTCCACATAGGGGCTACCAATAGCCAATCACAGCCCTTATTTGGCACCACCCAGGAACATTTTTCATGCTTATGTTGCTCCCCAACACTTTTTACATCTGAATGTTGCTCACGGGTGAAAAAGGTTGGGGACCCCTCTACATCATACAAAAAGTACATTTAAAGGTGAACAACCCATTTAAAATTCACCTTACTCTTGACAACCGCTGCTGTCCAGCAAAGAACCCCTCTCTGAGCCGAGATTAGTTTGGAAATGGCCTTTGCATTAGAGTTAGTAAAAGGGAAGCCATTGCGAAAATGAATATTTAATATAAGCTTTATCTCACTGAAATAAGACACTTTCTATATATGATCAATTAAAAATGTTATACCGTTTATGAAATAATCAAGTTATTCTTCAATATCTCATTCTCAGCAACATGTCACTCGCAGCGGTTTGGATCAGATTTTGATTGACAGGTATGTCTATGTTTTAGAGGTAACTCAAATAGCCAACTCCAGCACAAACAAAAGCTAACAATTTAACACCCTCCACACAGCAAAACGGAATTTGCATAGGAACTGGTTATTTTAAAAGAGTGAGCACCAACACATACTGTATTCTAGGCTAGTGGCCCCCAACCATCATCTTGTGAACAACCCCTTGGATGTTGGCCTCAGAGCAGGAGCTTATTATTGAATTCCAGGCTTGGAGACAAGTTTTGGTTGTATAAAAAACAGGTGTACTGCCAAACAGAGTCTCCTGTAGGCTGCCAGTCCATATAGGGGCTACCAAATAGCCAATCACAGCCCTTATTTTGCACCCCCAATGAGCTTTTTTCATGCTTGTGTTGCTCCCCAACTCTTTTTACGTTTTAATGTGGTTCATGTATAAGAAAAGGTTGGTGACCTCTGTTGTAGGCAAAGAGTGCAACCCTCCCAAAGGATATATGAGACCAAACTGTCAATCAAGAAAATGTTTAGCCCAGTCTCATGTGCTGCTGCCGTCTCAGTATTAACGCTTGCTGCTATAGAGTTTGTGGTTCCAGGTTGTGTATTGTGTGTATCTTGCTCTGTCATGCTTGTGCTTTAGAATAATGTAGAGTAATACATTTACAGTGAGAGCTGTGAAGATGTGAAATTGTCTCCCTGAATCAGTGGTACAGGCTGATACATTAGATAGATTTAAGAAGGGGTTGGATAAGGAACACAGGGTTATGGGAAATAGCTCATAGTACAAGTTGATCCAGGGACTAGTCAGTTTGCTGAGAATTGTACTGAGAACATTATCCCATAGCCCTAGAGCAGTGATTATTTGACATTTTCAGTCCAACCTTTATTCAGGCCTCCCATACCATATAACAAGGTTACAGATAAAGAGAACTATTTGTATAACAGTCATTCAGTTCCAGGAATATTTAGAACTGAAAACTCAACCTCCCTGACTTTCAGGCTGTGCTTCCTGATGTATCTAGAAAACAAGTAGGCGCTCACCCCAAATCTCACCCTACATATAATTCATCCTGTACCCCTTTGCTACTGCTCCAAGCACCACTGTGTGGAAACCACTGAGCGAGAGAAAGACGGCTCTAGATGTGTTTGCTAACTAGGAGAAAAGTATAGCAATACTTTATTTACTAACACAAAGGTCGAATTGAATCATTCAGTCAACACAACAGAGTAACAATATCCGGTTAATTCATTAACCATAAGGAAATGCGGAATTGCCACCATCGCAATGGAGCACGTGGTTAATTCCGGAACTCAGGGGTCAAACAGCAGAAGACAACTACAAGAGTCCTCTGCACTCAACCCATTATCAATATATTTAAGACAGAGACATTTTGTGCATACTGCTACTGAGAAATGCCTTACCCTTTAAACAAAACAGGGATTGTTTGTCCATATATTGCAATATATTTAAGCTGGCCAACTACGTCAAAGTCATCCCATATGTGGCCAGTCCTATCTGGACCAAGAATGTGGTTACATAAGGTTATGGTGGAAATTAAAAAATGGCCAGGCCCTAGTCTACCCCAACAGATCTACTCTGGCAGACCAGTCCAACCTTGAATAAAGACATGGCCATACCCACCCATGGTAATCAACCTATCATCTTGTGTACTCAAAGGACAGACATCTTCTCCATAAACATTGATAGCCCCATTGTATTGCTCTGATCAGAACCTACTGCTTCCCCTGCTGATGCACCATGCATTGTAACGTAGTATGTTGCCAGAAGAAATCTTTATTTGGGCCAGATCATGTGCAAACTGACCTGATGGGCTGGATTGGTCAAGTGCTAATCAATACGATAAGATACAGTATGTAAGTTTCTTTAAAGAGGAAAGGGTTGTAGAGAACATTTTATATACATTAGAGCTCTATTTATTTATTTTATGTGTTGCTAAACCTTCCAGCCAGTGTATTATTGGCTTGCATTATTAACAAGTATTTTTTTTCCCAAACATTGTGTCACACACACAGTACATATCACCCACTAAACCAACAAATATTTACACTGGCAGATTTAGAAGCCAAATCACACCAGGTGACTCGGAAACTTTAGATAAGGTATGGAAATACACTAGGCTATTCCTAAAAAGAGAGCATGATGAAACCAGAAAATACAACAGAACTCATGACACAAGGGAAGCCTGGGGTTGTTCCTCTCTTCTTTATGATCCATGTTCAACCAATTCCTCTTCCCTTAATTCTAAGCCCTTACAGTCCATTTTTGCATTTGGGCCCCACTTATGAATTAAAGGGGTTGTTCACTTTTGAGTAACTCTTAGTATGATGTAGAGAGTCATATTCTGAGACAATTTGCAATTGGTCTTAATTTCTTATTATTTGTGGTTTTCCAGTTATTTATCTTTTTATTCAGCAGCTCTTCAGTTTGAAATTTCTGCAATCTGGTTGCTAGGGTCCGAAATACCCTAGCAACCATGCACTAATTTAAATATGATACTGGAATATGAATAGGAGAGGCCCTGAATAGAAAGATGAAAATAACAATAAATTTGTAGCTGTACAGAGCATTTTTTTTTTAGATGGGGTCGGTGACCGCCATTTTAAAGCTGGAATGAGCCAGAAGAAGAAGGTAAATAATAAAAAAACAATAACAAAATAAATAATGAAGACCAAACAAAAAGTTGCTTAGAATTGGCCACTCTCTATGATACTAAAAGTTAACTTAACGGTGAACAACACCTTTAAGTGCTAAGGATTCTCTCCTGATACCATCACTATTAAAGGAGAAGGAAAGCTACAGAAGCAGTTTATTGCCAGTAGATTAGCCACAATAGTGCAAGCTATAAGACTAGATATATTCTGTAGAATGTTTTACCATACCTGAGTAAAAAGCTCTAGAAGCTCTCTGTTTGTTTAGGATAGCAGCTGCCATATTATCTTGGTGTGAGAGTCTCTTCCTGCCCACTCATAGCTCTGGGCTCAGATTACAGCAGCCAGGGGAGGAGGCAGGGGGGGAAAGGGAGGAGGGAGGGGGAGAGGAGCAAACTGAGCATGCTCAAGCCCTAGCCCTGGAGCAGTGGCGTAACTACCAGGGGAGCAGGGGGTGCAATTGGGCCAGGGCCCGCACCCCCACAGGGCCCCCCGGCAGTCACGCACCCACTGCAGCGGCTGCAGTGCCGCACGGAAGAGGGTGGGGGCGGGGCCTGGCAGCACGGCCCACACCAGGGCCCGTCCCCACCTAGTTCTGTCTCTGCCCTGGAGGTTTAAGCTGAAAACAGGAAGTCTGATACAGAAGCCCATGTATACACAATAGAAGGAAAGAAATACAGTTTTTCTTTTGACAGAGGACTCAGAGCAGCATTACTTTGAGGGTTTACTGGTGTATTTATATAGACCTTTCTGATAAAGCTTACTTAGTTTTAACCTTTACTTCTCCTTTAAGCTGAGTACACCAGTAAGGCATGTCACATTGTTAGTGCATCATGCAATACATATATGTCACACTGTCCCTCACTTCCCAGAAGAGAATCTCATAATTCTTTCCCACCACCCAGTGCAGATACAGTACATAATGACAGGTTATGACCAATGCCCCAGTTGGGTATCTGAGAACCCCTAGCGTGTACATGTTGATCAGAGAGTTGAAGAATGAGTTATAGATGGAGGCTCCTTGTCAGGAACTCCCTGTTTTCGAACCAGGGACCTGTTGTATTCCTGCCACTGCTCCTCCCACATGAGCCACAGGAGTCAGTGTGGTGGCAGCAGCCTGACCCTGTAATAATATTTACTGTGATGTTGCCTCCATGTCAAGCTCCCCTGAGTCAGGACCCCTATCCAGCTGTGGGCAATAGCTATTCAAGCCTGCTTCCCCATCTCCCAATTGCTGAATTATTGGCCAACCTGCCTTATCCTAGCCTTGTGTTGTGTTCCTGATCTTGATTTGCTTTGGTTCTTGTGATCTTGTTCCTGACCCTGTTCCTGTTCCTGAACCTTGTTCCTGATACCCTGCTCCTGACTAGTAAGTCCTGCTACTGTTTTTGTTTCCCATTATCTGATGTCGGCCTTTTTCCTGACTTTGCCAGTTTTACCTGTTTCCCCTGGTTCTGACTCTCCGCTTTGACCTCGGCCTGTTTCCTGCCTCGACAAGTCTTCTGCCAGCCTTGACATTTGGCTTGTAATGGACTTTGATTCTTGCTGCCAGCCCCTGACCCTCGGCCTGTTTCTGAGATCTGTTTGTTCTGCTCCTTAAAACTTTCAGCAGAGGTCTGAGTGTTTTTTCAGCTTTGTATTAATTAAACTTTGTTTGAAGCACACACTTCTTGTCAAGTGTGGCAGTGGTTATAGAGCACATTGGCTCCATACAAATCAGCACCTATTCCTAACACTCCTGCATGTGCAAGGCTTCCAGGCTCCATAACTCCTTATACTTGTAACAGGTGGATGGGTCAGGGTCTGCCTTAACCTTCCTCGGATTACTACACACTGGTTCCAGAACCAGGGCAAAGGGTCCAACTCCCAGCAACTCCCGGTAGGCATAATATAATTAGACTCTTTATCTTTAGGTGGAGCCCCCGCTTATGGTATGGAGGAAGGGATTACCACTCTGGTATAAGCATACATCAATCACTCTTGATCAAATAACTTTGGGCACCAGTGATGATTTAAAACAACAGAACAATTTATTGAACTGGTGGGACACTTCTCAATGGTCAATCACACATTCAAGGTGCATGCTCAGATGGTATACTCCATGAACAAGTAGTGGCAGCAGATCATTTACACAAATATATTACTCATGAATACTGTCTCATCCTTTGTTAGTCAGCTTTGAGTCGCCTTGCCTGCCTTTGGTGCACAAGCCCCATTGAAGGTGAATCTCACAGCTGGTCTTACGCTCCAATGATCTCTCTATCCCTAAGCTTAACCACTTGAGTCCCTAACCAGGCTACCTTGTCACCACGGGTTGCTAAACCCTTCACTAAATTCTTCGTTGGAGCCTTAGCTGCTCACTAACTTTCCTGAACCTATCTGTTACTCCTATAGTGACCTATTACAGTTTCTGACCTGACACTTGCTTGCTCCTATACTGAGGCCTACCTCCACCTCAGGCCCTCCCAGCCGCACACCACCTCCTACAGCGAGTAGGTGCACCAGAAAGAGAGGCCGAACACATGGGAGCATCCCTTTATATAACCTCTGGGAACTACTCCCCCTCCCCTCTGTAAAAAATGACCCAGCCTAGCTGGCTAACACATTCCCTGGGGGAAAACCTGACACTCCTACATACTCTTTAAAGGGCATGTAAAGTCTAAAATAGAATAAGGCTAGAAATGCTGTATTTTGTATACTAAACACAAACATGAACTTACTGCATCACAAGCCTAATCAAACAAATAATTTATGCTTTTAAAGGTGGCTACAGGGGGTCACCATCTTGTAACTTTGTTAAACATCTTTGCAAGACTAAGACTGTGCACATGCTCAGTGTGGTCTGGGCTGCTTAGGGATCGTCATAAACAAAGCTGCTTGAGTTCTGCATGGCTGGAAAGTAAGGCGGGGGCTCCCCCTGCTGTTCATAAGTATGATTGTTTCCCTGCTCAGCAGTTAGGGACCATCTGACAATTCCTATCCACAGCAGTAAATGAAGGGAGAATTTCACTGCATACAGTCAGGTTTCTTATAAAAACTGTACACCTTTTTTTGTAGGGCCCTACATCAAAAAGGTCCCAAGGAAACAGACAACGCTAGCAGGGAGGGTAAAATTTGGTGACAGATTTATCAAGGGATGAATTAAAAATTCGAAATTTTATGGTCAAAATTGTCAAATTTGGCTAGGGAGTTATTCAAATTTCATTCGAGTTTTTTAAAAAATTGTAATTCTATTTTCGAGATTTATCATACACTTGCTCTTATGAGTTCAAATCTGACTAAAACTTGCCAAATGTGAGATGTCCAGGGATCAATTTAGAGTTATTTGCAGCCTTCCTGACATTTGATTTTTTTTGGAGAAAGAACTCGAATCAAATTCGATTTGAATTTGATTTGAGTTTTCATTTCGATTTAATTTAACCGATTCGTTTTTTTTTGTTTTTAAAATAAATTTAGACTGATCTAATTTCGAATTTATGGGGGTTAAGGGGAGTTTTCAAAATTGAAATTCAACCTTTAATAAATGTGCCTCCCAGTCTGCTTCCCTTCCTTCTCCCAGAGGCCACTGGTTCTGGTTTATTTATCACGCTTGCAAGTTCCTACAATCAGAATCCTGGATGGATTCTACGCCCTCTGCAAACTGTCCCTTTTCAACAATGCAAATCTCTAGGGCTGCAGGCAGGAAAGCAAAAACCTGTTTGCTTTGTAAACAATAACATTAACGATAATAAGATCTTCTCTCCCCATATGTGCACTGCAGCTTACTAAAAGTGCAGCTATGGATTTTAAAATAAATAATAGATTTAAATGACTTTACACGATGATTAAATTGGTAATGCAGGTTTAGAATTAAAGTCTTCGCATTCAGAAAGGGTGCAGCAAATGATATGTTTATGGGATGTTTATTATGACCTCCAAGGCAAGGGTACAAAGTGCAAACAAGATTTGCCCCAAATTCTGCAAAAGGGTGTTGGGGGCCCTATAGCAAATGGTAAGGACAGGGTCTGAATTGCTCCCCTGACATTTGTCTGCACCTCATATCTGATTATTTAATCCAGAGTGAGGTATAGATTGCAGATAGACTGCCTAAAGGAGCACTCTGGGGTGCACTCTTGCTCTCTTCCCCCTGTCTTTTGTTACACTTATGTTGTTCCTGAGATCCAATCATATATGTGATTTGTGCCAGCATCATTTTGCTTTTTGGGTTGCTACAATTCTATGTTTCAACATATAGCATTTAGCCTAATGCCTTTTGGCTCTATGCAGGTCCTCTGATCTGATCAGCCACTCCCAATAACACTCTGTACTGGAATGAGGTCTGCCCGGCTCATTAAAATGGCCAGATACAGACATGAAAATGAAGGAGTAATCCACAGTGGTAAAGGGGAATTAACTGCACTATGATTGTCTATATTAAAGATTGACTGCCAATAAGCTAGATAAGCTGCTCCTGGTCTCCAGCTATTGCTGTATCCCAAAACCTTCAGCAGCTGTTGGAAAATACTGGAATTAGCGATAGATATGAAGCATGGCAAGTGCAAACTCATTTGTACCCTGATAAAAATAAATCCAGATTCTACTTTTATAATAAAAACATATATACAGTCCAGGAGATGTGTAGAGTTGTGTTCACTGTGCTAAATGTAGGTCTCTAAGTTATCGGCTAAATCTCAGGGTTGCCCCCTTTCATAGGGAAGGGGGGAAGGTCTGTGATTGTTGGGGCAATGATGTTAAAGAGTGGGGCAATGATGGAGAATGTTTGGGGAGGTGTGTACCAAAAAATGTTTGAACTGGGCAGGGGGGACAGAGGGGTTTGGGAGTAAGGAGGCCATCCTGGAAGAGGCATTCTGGAGGGAGCAGTCATAATTACAAATTTACCTGCAAATACAACTCCAGTAAATTTGTAATACCGGCCCCAGTCTTGGCTGGTGTTTTACCAGCTAGTCAAATGGAAACCCTATTGTAACGAGCGCTCCTCTGTGCCCCCGATCCAAGATGGTGGTGTCCATACTCATGACATCATAATGCACTGCATCATGTGTAACGAGCGCTCCTCTTTGCACCAGATCCAAGATGGTGGTGTCCATACTCATGACATCACAATGCACTGCATCATGTGTGATGACAATCTGAAGTAATGGGATGCCAAAGACCTGGGTTCAATGCCAGCAGGTTCTTCCTGAGGAGTTCTTGGGTGCACTATAATTGATTGATCCTTGGTTCTTGAGCCTTCTGCTTCGATTCCCGACTATGCTAATGCTGCCTGCCTGACTATTTTTCGTGGATTATGACTTTGAGCCTCTTGTGTACTATGACCTGGACTTTTTCTGCCTGTCTGCATTGCAGCTTTCTCCTTGGTTCTGCCTTCAACTGTTAGACCTTGACACCTATTAGGATAGTAGTATTCACCCCAAATTAAAATCTTTCCAGTCCTTCAGACTGGGTTTTCAGGAAAAATCTCAGGATTCACAAGAAATCTAGTGAGCTTTAAAAGCTAGGCCCCCACCTATTAATATTAGGCACACAATGGAAAGATTTCTCAGTTGCCACCTCACCACTTTCTAACCGCCCACAGTATACTTTCCACATGTTTAATGGATAATTAGCCAGCCTACAGTTTGGGAAACTAAGCTCAACATTGGATATTGTTGTATTGGATTTGTTACAGAATCAAAGGCAGAAAGAACATGGATGCACTTGTATAATCTATGCCGCTGGAACACTGTGGGAGAGGAGAATATGGAACCCGGAGAGGGAAAGAATGTAACCTCGCAAAGGGCAGTTGCACAAAAAGTTCACAGTTTCCCAAAAAATTCTGTGCATGCCTCTTCTTGTTATAGTTAGTGTGTTATTAAAGGCACCGCGTGTAGGGCAGGGCTCTTTTAATTAGGGGTATGGCCCTATGGCACACTCACAAAGACATTTGGCAACGGTTCCTCTACAACAAGAAAGGAAAACATTACCAGGTGGAAAATCACAGTGTTATCAAGCCTGGTTTGTTTATATCATATGCTGTTTGAGGAGTTCTGATCCAACAGTTGGATTTTTTACTTCTGCATGTGATACTCATATAAAAGTCACTGCAGGTTCCTGGTGGGATAACATGACCCCAATAAACTTTATTCACCATTAACCCGTAGATTTTATTGTTAAAGATAATAATTGAAAATTTTAAAACACATTTCCTTTTTTTCTGTAATAATAAAACAGTACCTTGTAATCGTAACTAAGATATAATTTATCCTTATTGGTGGGAAATCAATCCTATCCGGTTTATTTAATGTTCAAATGACTTTATAGTAGACTTAAGGTATAGAGTTAAAAATTATAGAAAGATCCCTAATCCAGAAAGCCCCAGGCCTTGAGCATTCTGGATAACAGGTCCCATAACTTTATAAAGTAAAGGCCCAGAAGGGACTGATCAGAGCTGCACAATATGTTGGCGCTCTATAAATACATGTTAATAATAAAATTTTTTGTTTAAACAGGCCACAATTGGGAGATGGCATTGCCGCATTTTGGAGGTCTTTGGATTATAGGTTTTTGGCATAATGCATGTTATACTTGTATATTGATAAATGTGTGCAAAAACATAGTATTTTCCCCTGACTTTATTTTCACTATGCTGTTTTGTATTTTGCTGTGTTATATTTTAGTGCCACTATCTCTTTAATGTGACGGTATGTGGGATCTGTGCCCAGTCACAGTGACTCAGCAGTCAGCTCTTGTCTTTTCTCACAGAGCCGCACTATTCACCTGACCTACCCAGGGCCTCCATTATTTATGTACACTGGTCTGCTCAGCAATAAGTCAGGCTCGCTGCTCTGTTACTAGAAACAGGCCTATGCACATGGCTGTAACATAGGCTATAACATGACAATAACATAGGCTGCATGGCTGTAACATGGGCTGCATGGCAGTAACATTGGCTGTATGGCTGTAACATGGGCCGTATGGCTGTAACATGGGTTGCATGGCTGTAACATGGGCCGTATGGCTGTAACATGGGTTGCATGGCTGTAACATGGGCTGTATGGCTGTAACATGGGTTGCATGGCTGTAACATGGGTTGCATGGCTGTAACATGGGCTGTATGGCTGTAACATGGGTTGCATGGCTGTAACATGGGCTGTATGGCTGTAACATGGGTTGCATGGCTGTAACATAAGTTGCATGGCTGTAACATGGGCTGTATGGCTGTAACATGGGTTGCATTGCTGTAACATGGGTTGCACGGCTGTAACATGGGCTGTATGGCTGTAACATGGGTTGCATGGCTGTAACATGGGTTGCATGGCTGTAACATGGGCTGTATGGCTGTAACATGGGTTTCATGGCTGTAACATGGGTTGCATGGCTGTAACATGGGCTGTATGGCTGTAACATGGGTTGCATGGCTGTAACATGGGTTGCATGGCTGTAACATGGGCTGCATGGCAGTAACATGGGCTGCATGGCAGTAACGGGCTATATAACTGTAACATGGGCTGCATTGCTGTAACATCAGCTGCATGGCTAGAACCTCAGTTGCATGGCTGTAACATGGGATGCATGACTGTAACATCAGCTGCATGGCAGGAACATGGGCTACATGGCTGTAACATGGGCTACATGGCTGTAACATGGGCTGCATGGCTGTAAAATGGGCTGCATGGCTCTAACATCAGCTGCATGGCATGGAATGAGGTTTTTTTTTTTATTGAGATCCAGGTCATCTGGTCATTGTCTGCAGCCTGGGCAGGAAGGGGTTAAGGAATGACAGAGCATATTTACCAAGGGCCTAGAGAGCAATCAGAGCACATCACAATGTACATTTCCCCTGTGCTCACTTGTCCTCCAACAAGGATTAAACAGAGAAGGCCGTGCCTGCCTGGTCAACAGACGTCTCACAATGACTCAGCCATATCCTGAGCCGAGAGTAAAAACACAGTCCATTTGCACTGCCAGTTCTGCAGAACTCACTCAGATAAAACCATTCAATTTCAACATTGCCTTTATTCCTGCTGAAATGGATTTATTCAGCGATGTGTGCACACTAATTATACAGCATACGGGGGGCTTTTGAGCAAATGTAATCATGAAGTGAAGCAATCCCCAATGTCTGTGTCTGCCTTTTCATTATCTGTCTGCATAGAGACCACTTTATAGCAATGGTATTTGGACTTTTTCAGTTTAACTCCCCCGTAAGGTCAAACATTTGTTCAGGTTCCATTATCTTATAACAAGGTAACATATATACATGGAAACGTTGCATCAGCCTTTTATCTAAAGTTCCAGGAATACCTAAGCCACCAGGGTTCACTCCAAATATCCTAACTGACCATCAATGTGCTTTTCCAGGACTTTATAGGAGGATAATAGACATTCTGTCCAAATCTCACATTGACTTCTCCAGGCTGGACCCCCTGTCAGGGAAACCCCACAATTTAGGAACTTATACATAAAAGTCTCAGATTTAATTGGTCAATTTGGACAATTTAAACCATCCTGGCATGTGTTACCAGATAGGGGACTTATCCAACAGATAATCCTGTGATTTTGGTGGATCGAGGACTATCTGCCCTGAAGGAAAATGTCTATTGGTTGTCAGAGTCGGATTGGTGTGTCCCAGCCCCTGGGGTGCAACCTTAATGGGGGGCTGAGACACCCCAATCCGGAGCTGATGACCAATGGACATTTCCTTCAGGATAGACAGCCCTCAATTCAGAGGGGTGTCCCTTTTACCTCCTTCCTTCGTCACTGTGATCTGGGGAGAGAGGAAGGGAGATCTCTCCCAGCATTCAGAGGGAGCAGACTTGGGTTCATGAGGTTCAAGGCCCACCAGATTTTTCCCTGGTGTCCTGCCAGCTCAGCCCAACCCTGTTGGTTGGTCGAAAGGAAATAAAGAGGTGCTGCAGCTATTCTGAATGAACAGAATGAACAAGCAGAGCAACAAAAAGTTGGCCGTACACATGTATAAGCCCTCTGTTTAGTGTAAGCTAAATTGTCCTGCAGGCCAATATGGGCAGGGCTGTTTTAAGGTACCGGTGGGCCAAGGGCAAAGATCAGTTGCCCCAATATATTTGTAATAGGACTACCCTCAAGCAGATCGACTTGAATATAATAAGGTAATAAAGAAATAATCTATACTGAAGTAGACATGAGGTCCAACAACAATGTAGATAAAACAGAAATGCCAGCTTTTTATTATAATATACTCCTTAGGAACATTTGTTCTAATAGAAAGAAAACAAATATCAAATTGAAAAGTTGCCTTAGGGTCTTCCAGCTGAATACCAGACTACACTTTCTTTCTCAAGTTATAGCAGATGAAATGCCTGTTGGTACACCCCTAGTCCTGATAGGGCAAAAAATTGCCCTGGATATGGGTTGCCCGGTGTATGAGCCTCCTTCACAGCAATCTACTGTTTATTCATGGGATCAGCTGCTAAAAGAAGTGGAACCTTTTGAACAATGTTAATGGAATAATTACATCAGTTAAAGGGCCAGCTCATTTTGAAACTGACTTAAAGGGAGATCAGTGCTGCCCAACTCTTTCCATACATTGGGCCAGCTATTTACTATACTACTATGTCTGGTAGGCCAAATTAAAGAAAAAATATGTTTTTTTGCAGATAAACGGAGAGCTTAAAGGGCACCTGTTGCCAAATATATATTATCCCCAACCAACGTTGCGGGCTGGGTAACAGTAGCTTTTTTTAAAGTGCCCCAGCCAGCGCTAGGCCACCCACACACCGGGAGGGAGCTTGTGGTGCGAGCAGCCATGTTGGAGCATACACATAATGAGCTAATGCCGCAACTAGCTCATTATGCATTATTCTTCATAAGCAAGTTACTAGCATGTGCTCTGACTGTCATGGCCGCTCGCACTGGGAGCTCCCTCCTAGAAGTGTCCTAACGCTGGCGGGGTGCAATATTTATTTTAAAAAGCTACTGGAACCAATAATTAACTCAGCTAGCTTGTATTCAAATGTTTTGCCCAAGGCATTATAGGCTGTTTAAATTGAGTTTATTCTCGCTAGCATATTTCAGCTATGGGGTGTATGACATCAGCAGTACTGGCACTTTTGTGATTTTAGACTAAAAATGCTATTTCCCACAAAACTAAATTGGAGGTGGAAGAGGCTTCTTCCCTGGCAAAGAGTAGTCCATGTCTTAACCAGAGTGCAGGCACTATTAGCCCTCACCTTTGGTTGGGGGTAATATTTTTTTCGACAACAGGTGCCCTTTAAGTATTTTTTTGTATTGTCAGGTCAGCACGAACAATGATAATAAAATGAATTATAAAAGCAATATCTGCTGGCAATATTTTCTCTGGCTCTTCTCTAATCTGAACACCCTGCAAATACTGCTGCAAGATGCCATAGACAGTCGGCTGGTGGGGGCTGTTTGGGCCTCTGCAGGCCCCGATTGGCAATCTGTGGGTTCTGGCAAATGCCAGAGGGGCTGCTATATGGTGCCATAGAAAGTCATTATTTAGTGGGCTGGTGGGAGCTGTTTGTGCCTCTGTGTACTTGAAATGCCAGGGCCTATTTAGAATCCAAGTCGGACCTGAAGAAGATCCTCCTTTCCTGCAAATGTGTTCATACATTCTCAGTACTCTCCAGTTCTGTGCAAAAGAAATCAGAAATGATGAAAGAAAGCAAATCTGGTCTCATGGCAGCTTATATTTTGATTTACAATGAGAGGCAAGTGCTCACAGATTCTGCTTGCCAACATGACTGGGCATTGTGTGTAGGCACGCTACGGTCAGTGGGTAGTCATGGTGTGATGCACTCAGCAGCCGGCTCTAATTCCCTCTTTGTCGCCCCTCCGTTCTCAGAGAGCGTAAAGCAGATTCTTCCCCTGGGCCTGATGCAAAGATGATGCAATAGGGGCTGATGCAAGAGCTGTCGGACCTTTCCAATGCAGCTCACTCCTATAGAGGCTGAGGGGTTTCCTTTTACTACTCTTGCAATGTGTGAAAATATTTCACCACATTAATGTTTATGTTTTATTCAACTTAATTTAGTGCATTTATATTTATTTTGAGTGTATGAAGCCTGCTCAGTCCCAACACCAGCCCGGCAGCATGAGTCTTATAGATAGCAGTCTCTCTTCAGCAGAACCACTGATGTAAGTCCATAGGCAGCACAAGGTGTGTTTTGACCATGACTAGATTTTTTTTTTCAAATCTCCTGCATGCCAGTCTCCAATGCTCACTGAAATTCTGCCGCCCTAGGTATACCTAGGGTGGCATAGGCTTGACAAAGGGCCCGAGTGGTCCGAAACGTTGCCCTTGTCTGTATGTATTTGGGTGAATAAATATAACACTTTTTTCAGCATTCAGTGTGACCCTAGGTATACCTAGGGATGCCACCTGGACGGTATTTTACCGGCCTGGCTGGAAAAAAAGTTGATCCCAATGTTATTTATAGGGAAAAAAGATAAAGGTGGTAACCCTAGGTATACCTCTGTAGGAGCACCATGTCACAATTTTCTTTCTTTCCTTTCTTTTTGATTTTTTGGGCCTTTGGCCATGTGAGCATGTGCAATAGAATGAAGAGCTGTCTTTTTTGCTTCTAACTTCAGCTTTTCACTCTACTGCGCATGTGCCCCCGGACTGGAATGTAGAAGATCCAGAAGAAGAAGATGGTGGTGCATACCTCCCAACTGTCCCTTTTTCGGAGGGACAGTCCCTCTTTTGACAGCTCAACCCGCAGTCCCTCATTTGTACTGGAAAGTCCCTCTTTTCTCTGCCCTGAACAGTCAGAAAAAGAAACAAAGTTTCTCATTTAATTGGCTTTTAGCAGAGAGCCCAGAACAGCTAACAGGTGCAAATAAGATACTTTGTAACAATTTTGAGACACAAAAACACAGTTTAGATAAGGAGAAATATTTTCAAACTTTCATAACCTGCCAAATTTTGTAAAACAAACATGGTAATTAGTGGGTGTGGCCACAGAAAGGGGTGTGGTCAAAAAATAGCTGCGCTACATGCGGAAAAATTTTTTTTGTCCCTCTTTTTACTTCCAAAATGTTGGGAGGTATGGTGGTGTGGTGCTCCTGCAGTAGTACCATGGGCTGATGAACTTTTCAGCAAACAGGGCACCGGCATGGGGTATAACGCAGGCCCGGACTGGCAATCTGTGGCTTCTGGCAAATGCCAGAGGCACTGCTATAAGGTCCCATAGAAAGTCAGTATTTAGTGGGCTGGTGGGGGCTGTTTGGGCCTCTGTGTACCTGAAATGCCAGGGCCTATTTTAATTCTCAGTCCGGACCTAGGTATCAGGTAGGTGATTATGATCACTGTGGGTGCCTTATATTTCCTTCTCTTTTCAGTAGAAGGAATTAGTAGCTGGAGAATGCTATCTCAGGAGATGGTGCTGAAACAAGACCAATCCATTAGCCATTTGTGTTTCTCATTGCTGTGTAATTTACGTTATTCTCTGTGCAAGCAATAAGTGTGACGATTCATGCGCATGCGGCGAAAACGAAGGTCTGCTTCCGAAGTTTAATGAAGAAAAGAAGACGGCGGGGGACAGAATCCGCACCAAGGGGTAAGTAAAAAGTTAGGGGCATTTGCCCCGTGTACCACCTAGGCTGGGGGGGAGGGGGGTCTACAAAGGGTAGGGGTTTTTTATGTTACGGGTTTGTTTCTCCTTTAAAGGGCTGGTGTATGTTAAATCTTGAAAATCGAATTAACATTTTTTAAAAAAACTCAAATTATAACAATTCCCAAATTTTGACTATTAAAAAATTCAAACCCTTGATAAATCTACCCATAGGTCTCTAAAAAACCCCAGGTGACCTAGATAAACACATCTCCTAATTATCTGTAATACAGACAGCAAGAATCCTATGGACTGGAATGAGAATGGAATGTAGAATAAAATTTCTTCCCTTCATGCAACTAGAAAAAAAAAGGAATAAATCATTTTAACAGGAATATTAATTGAAATCAATGTTTTGCAAAAGTGATCTGTCTGACTAGCACAAGACAGTGTGCAAGTTTATTTTTTAGGGTGATGGTGCCCCTTTAAATGACGATGGGAATCCCAGAGCTGGGATAAAATAGGCCTCCTTCATTGGACTAATTATAATGTAAAAAATGTAAGAATTTGCGACACAGCGTGGCTGTCGGGTGAATTACAGACCTTTGCGGATTTCCTTTTTCTGCTTTAGACAAAGGAAAAGGCTACGGCACACGGGTGTTTTGTCCATTGCTGCCACTGGGCCATTACCCTAAGGAAAGGCAGATTATAGACACTTAGGGGCACATTTACTATGGGTCGAATAACGAGGGTTAATTAACCCTCGATATTCGACCATCGAAGTTAAATCCTTCGACTTCGAATATCGAAGGATTTACCGCAATTCGTTCGATCGAACGATAGAAGGAAAAATCGTTTCATCGAACGATTAAATCCTTCGAATAGAACAATTTGAAGGATTTTAATTCATTGATCGACCGATTTTCCTTCAATCACAAATTGCTAGGAAAGCCTATGGGGACCTTCCCCAGTGGCGCAACTACTGGGGGAGCAGGGCTTGCGCACCTCCTCAGGGCACCCCAGCAGTTCATGCGCCGCTAATTCCCGGCCAGTTCCGGGCGTACGGAGGGGGGCAGGGGGCCCGGCTGCGCGTCGTGCGCCTGGGCCCGTCCCCCTCTAGTTACGTTTCTGACCTTCCCCATAGACTAACATTGGTGCTCAGTAGGTTTTAGGTGGCGAAGTAGGTCTTCGAAGTTTTTTTTAAAGAGACAGTACTTCGACTATCGAATGTTCGAAGAGCCGAACGATTTTAAGTTTGAATCGTTCGATTCAAGTCGAAGGTCGAAGTAGCCAATTCGATGGTTGAAGTAGCCAAAAAAAAATTGAAATTCAAAGTTTTTTTCCTTCTAATACTTCACTCGAGCTAAGTAACTGTGCCCCTACCTGTGGTGTCACTCTGTGCTCTGGACTTTTCTTAAATGGATTTTATTTCATATTTTTAACAATATAAAACCCTACAGACCTTTGTTAGGAAGCTACTTAAAAGATATTCACTAAACAAAGAGGCAAGAAGATACATCAAGGGTGTAAAAATTGTATAATGTAAGAATAGGATATCTTGATTGGCATGTGTTGTCCATCCTTCTCAGGAAACCTTAGGATAGCCCCATACTCCTCATTTGGATGGCTGTGGATACTGGGAAATGTAGTTCTAATGCAAGGTCTTGATATAAATAATCTGACTGAGGATGATAGGAAATGTAGTTTACGGCTGATGACCTTGTATATGATACTCCTGACACCCAGTGTCCAATGACAAAGTGAAAACGACACAAATTCAGGGTAAAAGCAGGAGGGGTCCCAGGGCTTAAAGCATTGCCGGGTACAGGAGACAGGTGGACTCCCGGCCTTTGGTCTGGTGGTTGATCAGGTACAGTGGTTCCTGCTGGTAATTCTCTATCAGTTGAACAATGCTGGGAAATGTCTGCAGAAAGAGAAACGTGAGAGGCACACGTGTGGGGAGGCAAGGAATTTGTGGAGGGGGGGGTGGGAAGCAGAAGAAGGTGGGGATTGGTAGAAAGGGACGGAACAGGGGAGGAGAGAGGAGTGGAACCATGTTAGGACTGGACCATTGCATAGCTCTGCTCATGTGGAGTCAGGAACAGCCCTGGGCTCCTGTCACATGCCATTGACTAATATTTTAACAGTCATATATAAAGCGCACGTATATTCCCTAGAAACACAGATAATGACAGTGGCTTAAGGCCAGTCTATTCCACCAATTAACCCTGAAGACATTTAACCTTGGGCCTGCCTGTGCTCATCCTGTGTTGCTCAGTGAGACTCCCATGTCTATATTAAAACCCCGACTGGCAATCTGTGGATTCTAGCAAATTCCTGGGTTGCTGCTGTAAGATGCCATAGACAGTCACTATTTATTGGGCCTGTGGGGGACTCAGGTCCAGTGATTTTCAGCCAGCAGACAAGTTGCCAAATCCTGCCCAGGAGCCTATCATAAAATTGTTACCAGTATTGACAGGCAGATTTTCTGTGCATTTTCCACCCAAATTCCAGCCACAAGGAGTTTTGAATAGGACAGGCTCCTCGGCATGGTTTGGGGCAGTGATTAATGAGCCATAAAGTCCATGGGAGTCAGCTTGAGGCAACAGGCAGAGGATCTGCACACACAGAATATAAGAAAGAATTCCAGCACATGGGTAGAATGCTTAACAGCCGGGATTTACAATTTGTTTAATTTGCCAAGCACAATCAAACACAGGGTAAAACCCTGTTAAGCATTCTACCCATGTGCTGGAATTCTTTCTTATAGTCTATGTATGGTGGAGGTGCCAGGTGTGCGCATGTGTATCTTTAAAAGCTTCTGCAGACTCCATGAGACATAGGCCTAAAAGGAGGCGCACATAGAGATCCTCTCATTTGGTGATGTTGCCATACAAGCGGATCTCTCCCCGATAAGCCCACCTAGAGGTGGGCGATATCGGACTGATCTGATTGTGGGTCCTAGGGCCCAAGGTGTATGGGCGGTCGGATTGCGGGACCACATCAACAAACAGATGCGTCCCATGGTCCGACGGGATTTTTAGCCCTGTACGAATGACACCGGGCCAGATTGATCGGGGAAGCCCCATACACGGGCCAATAAGCTGCTGCCTCGGTCTGTCAGCGACTATTACCGTCCGTGTATGGCCACCTTTAGGCTAATGATAAGCACCTCACTGTGTGTCACTAATAACCAATTTATCATTTAGGATGTAAGAGCTGCCAGTAACTGTATAATAGCTACTGACATGGACAGTTTTGCACAGGAATGTTTATTGGCATATATATGTGTGTGTGCTTAGTGGGATAACCTCATGCGCATGTAGAGTGACAGAAGAGTGCCCTCTAGTGGACAGGCTATATGGCAACAGAAGTTAGAATGCTCAGCTGGCTTTAGCATGCCACCACCTCCCTAGACCCTTGTCCTGTTCCCAAAAACACACACACGTCAGGTTATTTTACAGTGGGCTAGCCTGACCCAATTGTTCAGTTTGGCTTGATCTGCAGACAACATTCCATTTGGCCTTCACTCAGTGGCGGAACCAGCGGGGGAGCAGGGGGTGCGAGCGGGCCAGGGCCCCCGGCAGCACCGCACACCACTAAAATTCGGCCGTACAGAGGGGGGCGGGGCCCGGCTGCGCGTCATGCACCAGGACCCGCGCCCCTCTAGGAACGCTACTGCCTTCACTGCACTCTTTAAGGCTGTTCACTTTTTGTCTTTGAGTACTACTGTGAATGTGACTAATAGAAAAATGGCATAGTTGTAATTAGTATGTATTAGTCTGATATAGAGCTATCACAAAAATGAACATTTAATATCAGCTTCATCAAACTGAAAAAATAAACTTTTAAACATAATCAATTAAAAACGTTGTCTCTCTGCAAGCATAATTTGTGCCAAAATTAGTTTCTGTATTTGTGCTGGAATCAGTTATTTGAGTGAGCTTTAATACATCTGCTAGAAAAGGGAGCCCTCCCAAAAGATGTATAAGATCAGTCAATCAAAATTTGCTCCAGGAAACAGAATGAAGAAGGACAAATGCTAAATTAAGTAGAATCAAGACCAACTTGATTATTTCAGAAACGGTACAGAATGTTTAATTGCTTGTATTTAGAAAGTTTCTTATTTCAGTATGATGAAGCTTATATTAACATATAATTTCCATGATAGTTCTCCAAAATATGCTGCTAATAAAGGCTTCAGTAAAAAAAGTCCCAAGGATTAAAGTCCCAAGTAGACCTATTTTACATCTGATATTTAAGTTGATAACTGCCTTGGTGATTGACAGCATTTTCCAAGAATGCAAAAGCACTGTTAAAAAGAGGTGGGTATCCATGCAGTACTTATTGTAAATAATGTGTTCAATATATAGCTAGTCACTAACCTCCTCATGTCGCTTGCCCTCCTTGCCCAGACAATATCCACGGGGGCCCAGTAACCGTACAGGGATGTTGTAGATGTGGTCTTTATATAGCACAGCCAGAGTATATGGCTGCAGGTTGCTTTGTGCAAAACTCTGACGCAACAAGAAACAGCCATCCTTGTAATAAAAAGCAAAGGATAGATTTTAGGTGCAAAATGTAAGTTAATAGAACTTGTCTTCTGATGTGGACAGCTCTAGGATAGGGCTAAATGGAAATGCTGCGTGTGTTATTTTAAGCAACAACTGGGATGGGATGGTGGATGTAACAAATGCATAATGACGTAGCCACGAGATTTGGGATTTACATGCTGTGGAGCAAACTTTACCCCTTTGTCATTCTTATATAAATAAACCTTAGAGTTCTGTTTCAAAAACTGGGGTTTCCAGATGTTACTGCATTACAAAACCCAGCTTTCTTTAACATATAATGGTGGGTTAATGTATGCAGAGAACTATATCCCAGAAATATTTGGGGCCGCAAGGTTGATAAACAATGCCCTAAAGTGTTAGTTCAAGTCACTATTCAAGGTTCCCTTTGTTATTCAACGACCAATTGTTTATCCTTCCTAAAAAACAAAGAAGGCAAAATAAACTGTGGAATGTGCATCTCAGAACCTTTAACAGAGGATTATAATGTGAAGGTGGCCATACACGGAGAGATCCACTCGTTTGGCGATGTCACCAAACGAGTGGACCTCTCTCAAATATGCCCACCTTGAGGTGGGCAATATCGGGCTGATCCGATCGGATCCTAACGAATGGGAACGTGCGGTCAGATCGAGGGACCACATCAACAAACAGATGCGGCCGCGATCTGACAGGATTTTTTTAGTCTCATCGAGGAAGCCCCTCGGTGGGCCCCATACACGGGCCAATAAGCTGGCGACTCAGTCTGTTGGCAGCTTTTATCAGCCCGTGTATGGCCACCTTAAGTCTAAAATGCCCTGACAGCAAATTCCGAACAAAACCATGATTATCTGCTATTTCCCTGAGTTATTTAAATTCTGTTAAGTATTTCCACGTATACTGACCCTATTATCATTACTGAGCAGAACTTCACTGATGTTAGCTTCCATTAACAGTGCAAAAATTGATTTTGTTCCCATAATAAACTGCATACAGTTCTGTCAATACTTTTCACTAATCCAACTCAAACAAGCATGGAGGATCAATTAAGGGAACAATGAACACGCTCAAAGCATCAGCCAAAAATTTCCCAGCAAAATGTAGTGGCTGTTATATAAGCAGGACATGTGTACTGTATAACAACTGTTGTATAGTGATACCTTTTGGTAGCATCATCATTTATTTATGAAGCATCAGCAAGTTCTGCAGAACATTGCATTTAATACACAAGCCAGGGTTATAGAATAAAACTATAAGATTACAGTCTTAATGGGTATCCTGATCCTGTGCTCAGAAGGCCATACCAGATACAATGGGGCAGATTTAATAAAGGGTGAAGTGGCCGTCTGTAGTGAAAATTCACCAGAAATCCCTTCCCAGGGACAATTTACTAACAGGCATAGAGGACAATTCACTAGTGAAAGAGTACATCGATAACAAAGTTTCACTTTGCCAGGCAAATATTTGCTCAGACAAACAATCGTTACTCCACAAATTCACTAAAGTGCACATTTTCCAGAACGGTACCCCTTTCACCAAAGTTTCCTTCACCAGCTTAGACCTGGCTAAAATGAAGCTACATCCTCCTCAATCTTATGTCAGTGACATCATATCCTGTATGCCGAAAAGTCGTAAAAATTATTTAAAAAAAAACTCTGGAGTTTTTTCACATTTTAAAGTGGGATTGTAAAAGTTGTAACTATTAAACATGTTTGTTTTAATTACCAATTTGAGGGGCATGCCACATTTGTTTTAGGGTGGGCTCATGTTTAGGACAATATAATCTCTTTTGTCTTTATTTTGCTTCCTTGGACATTTTTTAATAATAAGTGGCCCCTTCAAGCATTTGCACCAACATCTATAATGAAGACATATATATTATATGACCTATATGTACCTGTCCAATTCAAATTGACCTAAGCGCAAGAGTACTAACGAAGTTTGCTGGGAAGAATTGAACGATAGCTAAAGATCGATATGAAATGTGCTGACAAATTAACGCTAGTGAAACTTCACCCTAAAAAGTAAAGTGCACTGATACCCAGGATTCTGATTTTTGTTGTGCAAATCTGGTGTAAGGCAAAAAGAAGACTTTTTTTCCCACCTTAGATTCTGGCGACAATATGTACACTACAGCAAGGAAGCCAAGCAACCATTTGATATGCCAAGTATGCTGTGGTACGTGACTTGAACAGAAACTTCACTGGCACACAGGATATTTCAAGCAGGAAAAACCTTGCTAGGTATTTATTGCAGCATGCAACGTTTCGGGGTTACCCCCTTTATCAAGCATCATGCTTGATAAAGGGGGTAACCCCGAAACGTTGCATGCTGCAATAAATACCTAGCAAGGTTTTTCCTGCTTGAAATATCCTGTGTGCCAGTGAAGTTTCTGTTCTAGTATTCCAGGGAGGTGGCCGATTCCTTCTTTTTGCTGTGCACCAGGTGTTCTCTATCTAAATGATTAGGGTGTGCGAGTGCTTCTTGAAATTCTAGTGGTACGTGACTTCTCATAGGTTACAAGGAGTTGCCACTGAGATTCAATCCTGGTTCTCTAATTTTAGTACCTATTTCCTGTAAGCCAACCCCTCTTCCTAAATGTGTATGCTCTTTGGGAATGTCTTCAGTTCAACAGCCAGGTTCCGCTGAGCTCTTGCAAAAAAGGCCATCTCCCAAAAACTCTATTTTAATAAAATAATTAAAAGATTTAAAGATTTTTCTCTGTAATAAAAACAGTAGCATATACTTGATCCGAACTAAGATATAATTAATCCTTATTGGAGGGAAAGCAATCCTTTTGGGTTCAATTATTTTTAGTAGAGATCCAGATTATGAAAAGACCCCTTATCCAGAAAGGCCCAGGTCCTGAGCATTCTGGATCAGAGGTCCCCTACCTATATTTGATTTTATTTTGCACTGAGACAGTGTAGAGATTCCCACTGTCCATATGTATCTGAGTTATGCTGAAACCACGGTACATTAGTCGGAAGGATGCAAATAATCAGATACTTCTAACTAGTATAATTATCAATATAGAGGGCCTTTTAGGCATTTATAAGAAGCATAGCTAGAGCTGAAGAAATTGTAATTGAACAGCACCACTCAATCTTTGTAAGATAAAAATGCCTTTATTGCAGACTTCTAGGCATCACAGCAACTTTTCAGGCCTCAAATGGCCTTTTATCATGTAGCTTGATAAAAGACCATTTGAGGCCTGAAATGTTGCTGTGATGCCAAGAAGTCTGCAATAAAGGCATTTTTATCTTACAAAGATTGAGTGGGACTGTTCAATTACAATTTCTTCAATATTGACCAGTAGTGGCCACTGGGGAACCTGCACCACAACGTAAAAGAAAAAAGGAGTAAGTCGTGCTGACTGCTCTGTCTACACATAGCTAGAGCTGTGCTAAGGAACACTTGTAACTCTGTGGCCAGGGTAACTGAATAAGAGCAAATATCCCTCTTACAGAGAGAGGCTCATATCTAAGCCGAGACTGCAGCTAATAGATTTCCTCTCTTGGACATACTGTAACAGCCTGAGCCTGTAAATAGAAACCACACAGCATTCCTTGTACTTGCTCTGTCCCCTCTCTCTCTCTCTAGTAACACCGAAGACCTGTGTGACATTTGGACAAGTATATTTTTACCCTTTCCTACAAGTTTGATGGTTTCACTTTCCCAGAGTCAGATTTGCTCACGTGTTTCCTTCAGCTTCCTCTGGTCTTATCCTGCAGACACTGAGCCTACTAGAACTATCTGCATGGACATCGTGGACTATGTCTCCCCTGTGTTTATCCCACAGTGCATTTAAAAGAATTTTGGTTATAATTCAGTTCTTAAGAAGGGAGATTATTTTGCCAATGGCAATTACTTTTATGGCCTTGGGCTGCTTTGTTACGTACTATTGCCACACCACTAAGAAGCTCTGTATAATAAGCTGCTCCTCATCTCACAGCCTAAAATGCTACAGCTGGGGGAGGGGGGGTCTGTTTATAGAGAGGGAATCTCAGTGGACTGTCAAGTTTTAATTGTGCTCACACAAACAGAAAGTAGAATGTGGACTTCCAATTTCAGATCTTGCCCTATTTAATGCAAGAAATAACAAAAAAACATAGATATTTCCTAAATAAAACAATAGGTAAAAAGTTGTTCAGTAACAGCCCTATGCATTGAATTAATGGTTAGAAATATTACTCTTTAAATACAGGCTGCTTTTTCTGGTCAAATAAATAGCTCCCTGTTATGTGCGTATTTGATGCTTAACCCCTATATAGAGAATGTCATGGAATTTCAACTGAGTGTTTAATGCCTGATAAAAATGGTCTTTTATCTTGCTCTGTCACCAAGCCTACAGTAAAGCTGCTTAGGGTAGAAGAATTTATCTATTCTTTATATAGAATTTATCTATATGAGGGAATATAGTGGTGCCTGTATACAGTGGAAAACAAGCTATAGAAGGAATTAGAACATTGTAGAGAGAAGCCATTTGAATCAGTGGATGAGATCTTGGGGTATAAAACAAATGTGTTATGGAGCAAAATAAGAAGGCTAACCAAGAATAATAATAAGACTAATTGAGTGCATATATCTGGGTCAATATAAAAATATCTGTGCCAGACTAGAATGCGGAAGGATATGTGGAACAATGAGAGTTACCTTGTTAATTCTGCGCAGAGCTCCTTCTGCCTCTCTACGTTCCATGTCTCCTGCATACCAGGGTTTGCCCAGCAGTACCATATGCTGTAACAGCACAGAATGACTTAGTATGGGCAGAGCTTTTCACCATTTATATTATACAAAGTTAATTGGCACTTTACCCCAGCACAGTATAATCAGCCCCCCACAGGTAAAGGCTGAGATTAAACCTAACTGATAATAAATAAAAGAAGAAGCACCGCATTATATGATGGGAGTCACAGACTAATTTCCTTGCTGTAGTATACAGATTCCGGAATGACTGCACCAAGTTGGTTGGAAAATTCATTAATAAACCATTTATATCTCAAAAAATATTGTGGTAAATAAATTCATTAAAACACCAACTACATACTAGGTGCATGTTTATAGCTATGACAGTTCTCCCTTTAACCACAGCAGTTAGTCAATCTGCCCAAATTCCTAATATCTTGCTTTAGGGATACCTGAGCAGGTAACCAGCCCCAGGCTCCACCCCAGCTTGTCCTACTTCATCCTGCCGTACTAGGTGGCCCTCTACCTCATGTTCCTGACCTTGGGGCTGCCAGAAATTGTGCAACTCTGGGTGAAGGAGGGGGCCCTGCCTAATCTCATATCAGTCTTAGCCAGACTTCACTATGACTTCTGCCTGCTTTATAGCAACCTCGCCCTGGCCTACCCTGTATGGGTATTAGAGGAAATAAATAATGATACAGATTCACCCAAAAAGTTCTTATTAATAAGAAGCTCATGTCACTATTTGTTCTCATTGTTCCAGGTAATTCCAAAAGACATTCCGGTAGGTACATCTCAAATGATATCTGTTTAATAAGACAATATTCAGCATGTCCATGAATCTGCCCCGCTGAGACCTACAAGTGTGAAATGTCCAAAAAATGATAAAACAAACCAACCCACCTCTGCCCCTCCCTTGTGTTTGGCAGGATAACCTGCAGGAAACCAAGAGAGAATGTAAGACAAATATTTTGTAACATGAAAATAAAATGAAAGAATGAATGTTAAATTATTCCTTGGTGGAGTTCAAGTCTACAAACCAGATTATAATCCCCAGATATTGGATACAGATGGGAGGAATTGTTTTTTTTTCTCTAGGCCCCAGTTGCATATACGTTTTACTACTGTAAAAGCAGTAACATTTTCTTTTAAAGGGCAGCTAAATTAAAGGGCACATTTACAAACTTGTTATCAGTATGATGTGCATTTGACCACCTTAACTGAGGTCATGGGGAGACTCCTATCTGCCTTGTGGGCTAACTGCAATGCACATTTATGTTGAATGGCGGGCAGAAGTTATTGATCTCTCAGAAGCAAAACAGCCACTTGTTACTTATTCTATAGTTATAACCATGGAAATTTGGCAATAAAAAGCTGTACGATATGTGTGTCAAAAGTGCACAATATCATGTGTATTAGGCTGGTGAAATAAGAAACTCCAGAGAAATGTGTATTGCTGCAGCTAGTTAAGCTGTTTAAGTGGTAAACCAGCTTAGTAAAAAATGGATTATGGGTCCCTGGAGTGGATGGAAGAGAGCAGGATGGCTTCCATCCCTTGCTCCGTGTAAGGTTTTTGCAGCTGCCAAGCTAAAGGCAGTTAGAGGTAATTAAAGGGATCCTGTCATCGGAAAACATGTTTTTTTCAAAACGCATCAGTTAATAGTGCTACTCCAGCAGAATTCACTGAAATCTATTTCTCAAAAGAGCAAACTGATTTTTTTATATTCAATTCAAAATTTAATTCAAATCTGACATGGGGCTAGACATTTTGTCAATTTCCCAGCTGCCCCTGGTCATGTGACTTGTGCCTGCACTTTAGGAGAGAAATGCTTTCTAGCAGGCTGCTGTTTTTCCTTCTCAATGTAACTGAATGTGTCTCTGTGGGACATGGGTTTTTACTATTGAGTATTGTTCTTAGATCTACCAGGCAGCTGTTATCTTGTGTTAGGGAGTTGCTATCTGGTTACCTTCCCATTGTTCTTTTGTTTGGCTTCTGGGGGGAAAAAAGGGAGGGGGTGATATCACTCTAAGGCTAAGGCCACACTAGGCGATAGCGCCGCGATTTCACTCGCGGCGACTTTTCGCGGCGACTTTTAATCCGCAATCGCTGGGGAAACTTTTGCGCTGGCGTCTATGGGGAATCGCGGCGTAAAAACACACGCGGCGATCTTTTTTCTATTGTCGCTCGAAATCGCCTAGCGAGGCAATTTCGAGCGACAGTAGAAAAAAGATCGCCGCGTGTGTTTTTACGCTGCCGATTTTTCGCGATTCCCCATAGACGCCAGCGCAAAAGTTTCCCCAGCGATTGCGGATTAAAAGTCGAGTCAAATCGCGGCGCTATCGCCTAGTGTGGCCTTAGCCTAACTTGCAGTACAACAGTAAAGAGTGATTGAAGTTTATCAGAGCACAAGTCACATGACTTGGGCAGCTGGGAAATTGACAAAATGTCTAGCCCCATGTCAGATTTCAAAATTGAATATAAAAAAAAATCTGTTTGCTCTTTTGAGAAATGGATTTAAGTGCAGAATTCTGCTGGAGCAGCTCTATTAACTGATTCATTTTGAAAAAAAAAATTCCCATGACAGTATCCCTTTTACTACAAGTATGTGGTAGTTAAAAGGAGGTGTGGAGCAACACATCAGGGCTGCTTCCCCCTAGAGACCTCCTGGAGTGGAGGAGAGTGAGGGGCCACATGTGCTTGTGAGCACCAGGGAACAAGAGTGACTCCCCTAAGCTGGAGAGAGGACCAGAGAAACCACTCCCAGGAGACAAGAGTGTATCAAGTGTGCCCAAAGAGGATTCTGGGATTTGTGGTCTGCTGAAAGCCATGCCAAACTCAAATGTGAGTAAGGGCAGGACTTGACGACGCGATTGGAGCCGACACGTCGCAATGAGACTAAATGCATGCGACGTGTTTTAAAGAAAACGGAAGTGAAGGAGAAATCGCAGGTAACAACTACATTCTGTCGGAAACAACTACGACTGTCGGATGAAATGCAGAGCTGGTCGTCAAGTCCTGCCCTAAAGTGAACACCAGTGAGGGTGTTAGAATTGGGACTGTTAATGCTACGATGTGAAGCATATGTGATTCCCCATGTGAATCCAGTGGGCTGAAGATTTTTTGTTTTGTGCAAATAAAAGCCAGCAAAGCAGCAATTTGAACTCTTTAAGGTGGTCAGTCTCCATTTGTGTGCTGAAATCTGTGTCGGGGCCTAAGGTTTCGCTACCGGAAGCTCACAAAGTCTTTACCAACTTTAGTTCTGTTATATATCTAGAAAGAATAATAATATTGGCATATGGCTGCTGTACAAAAATAATGTTTAATTTGTACAGAAAATTGGCACCTGGGGCTGGAATGACCCAATGACCTAATAAGATTCCAGATATACCTCAGCTGTTGTTCTCATTTATTTGCACAGTGGGTAGCGCAGATATACTTACCTGGGCCAATATTATCTTGTGATTCAGCCTAAAGAAAGAGGCAGAACTTGTGAATCATCATATATCAACTTCCTTCTCTGACCTGAGTCTTTAATTACGGTATCATTGGGAAAAGAGAGTTTTGTGGATTACACTGCTAGGATGTAAACAAAGGAAAACCAGTTCCCCCCCCATGTCTTTTATTATGGCAATTCATTGTGAATTATTTATGCATTCTGTATCTAATTATTAAATAAAATTGCTACTTAAAGTATTGCGTGTCTGTAGCTATTTTGTGCACTGCTGGCTCTGGCTATTAAAACAATGTAGCAGAAGCCATCTGATTAGTAGGCAGATGAAAAAGCATATAAGGTATTGTGGAAAATGTCTGGAAGAGAGCTTACCTCTGCTACATTATAAGGACAGTACCCCCTGAAGAAAGTTTTTTCTTCTAAAAATTGCTTGTTACTTCTACTAGTGATTTTCATTGCAATACATTTGTTCCCCAGATTCTTAGTGACAACAAGGCTGCAGACTTTTTTTTTGAGAAGCATAGCATTATGGAGACTGAGTCTATTACCTTTGTATCCGTCATATCCAGTACGGTCACATATGGATCTGCAAGGAAAAGGGAAAATACAAACTTGTATCTACATTTTTTTTCTGCAAACCCTTCCATGAATTTTCCCATTGTTTGATACAGAATCAACTAAAACATTTATCTGCTCCCTCATTAGTTCCCACTTTACAGCAATGGCTTCCTGGGATGCCACTCAACGGACTCCATTACAGTATGTAATAAATGCTGCCACATGGCTCCACCAGCTTTATATCTGCTGTATGCCAATGCAACTCCAATTATATCCTTTTAAATTAAATTCAGACTAAGGCCGAGTCGAGAAGAACAACTTTACCATACTATTTAATTATCAAGAGAGAGTAGCAAAAACTACTTAAAGGGGACCAGTCACCCCAAAAAAATAGTCAAACCCTATTTTATCACATTAGTCAAGAAAAATTAACTTTAATATACACTATATAAATTATTTGAATCCTGTTTCGTTCAGTCTGGGAATTCATAATTAATTGGCCCACTACATAGAAAAAGCATTGGTTCAGCCTATTCCTGTAAGCCTCTTGAGACAGTAGCGATTATCTTCCTGGGTTCATTAACCTGCACACCCCAAATCAATGTGCTGTGTTTTGCAGCTCAAGTAAGAACCTACCCAAAAATGACCAAAGAAGACCCCTGATATTAAAGTGGTTGTTCACCTTTGAATTTTTAGTATGGTGTAGGGACAATTTGAAATTGGGTTTCATTTTTAATTATTTATGGTTTTGGGTTATTTCGCTTTTTATTCAGCAGCTCTCCAGTTTGCAATTTTAGCAATCTGGTTTTTAGGGACCACATTACCCTAGCAACCATGCATTGATCTGAACAAGAGACTGGACTATTTATTGGAGAGGCCTGAATGGAAAGATGAATAATTTAAAGAAGCAATAACAATACATTTGTAGGTTGACAGAGCATTTGTTTTTAGATGGGGGTCAGTGACTCCCATTTGGACTCTCTTGTGTGTCTGTAAAGGGGAAACAATTGTCATTGGCACTGGGTGTTCTCCATCTCTCCTCTTGGTACAAGAGTTTGTTATAACATAAATTGCATATAACTGAATGAAGGAGAAATATACATTTCTGTGCAATCTTTGCTACAGAGGCAGAGGAAAGTGACTGTTAAAATTCAAACCCAATCTAAAGGAGATATAATTTTTAGCATCATTTCCTTCATAAGGCTGCTCAAAAAATGGGTTTATGAGCACTAGAGGAATAAACTAAAGGAATTCATTTATTTGCAGGGCATTGAATCCCTTAGTATCAAAACAAGCAGAGAGGTTGTTGAACTAGAACTCCACCGACAGCCTGGCATATTAAGGATTAATGGATTAATTTATTATTATTATTATTATTATTACCATGTATTCATATAGCACCAACATATTGCACAGCACAGTAAAGTAAATGTGTTTATACAACTAGATCACATGAATTACATACATAGAATATATGGAGTTATATACATCCAGGGCCGCCATTAGAAATCACGGGGCCCCGTACAAATACATTTTTGGGGCCCCCTGAGCCCCGCCCACACTGACGCCCAAGCTCCACCCCATATCCCGCCCACTCTACATTGCAGTTAAAAGACCACACAGACATCAGCGCTAAAAAAGTAACCCCCCACACAAGTTATAAAAAGGTATTGATGGTCAGGACCCCAAAAAAAAAAAGTTAAAAACAAATTGGGGGCACCAAAAAAAAAAAAACATTGGTGGCAGGGGCCCTCTTATAAGTTAAAAACAGATTGGGGCCCCCAAAAAAATTTAAACAAAATTTTTTTTTTTCAAAAAAAAAAAAAAAAATACATTGGTGGCAGGGGCCCCCTTACAAGTTAAAAAAATGTTTTAAAAAAGATTGGTGGCAGGGGCCTATAGAATATTAAAATAATACATTGGTGGCCAGGGGATTAAAAAAAAAAAAAAAAAACACACAAACTGGTGTTCAGTAGAATTGAACTCATGGCTTCAGTACTTCAACTTCGCCTCCTTTCATGACTTCGAGACTTCAGTTTCGGCTGTTTTCGTGACTTCGGGTCTTTGCGCCGCTTCAGGACTTCGGCTGTTTTCGTGACTTCGGGTCTTTTCGGCACTTCAGGACTTTGGCTGTTTTCGTGAGTTCGGGTCTTTTCAGCGCATTGGCTTTGGCTTTTCAGCACTTCCGCAGAGGCAAGACGTACAGCTCGGGCGCTCGTAAGGGGGCCCGGATCTTCCAAAAATGCAGTGCTGCTGGGCCCCCTTTCATGCCCGGGCCGCTTGTCCCCCCTGTCCCCCCTTGATGGCGGCCCTGTATACATCACAACCAATACTGGTACAAAAGGTGAGGAAGGCCCTGTGCAAAAGAGCTTACAATCTAAAGTGAAGGGAATAAGACACCAGGTGTGGGAGTGGGCAAGATCAGAATTACGTGGGTGATAGATGTGGTACTGTATGTGGTATTGCATTTGTTAGCTAAACAGAGTGAGGGTAGGCTTCTCTAAATAAGTGCGTTTTAAGAGATCTTTTGAAAGCAAAGAGGTTGGGAGAAAGTCGGACAGACCGTGGGAGAGCGTTCCAGAGGAGGGATGCAGCCCTTGCAAAGTCTTGAATGTGAGCATGTGAGGAGGTAATGAGAGAATAGTTGAGTAGCAGGTCAGTAGAGGAGTGTAGTAAGCTGTTGGGTGAGTATATAGAGATGAGTTCAGAGATGTAGGGTGGGGCAGAGTTATGAAGTGCTTTGAATGTCATGGTCATTAATTTGAATTTGATTCTGAAAGGTAGCGGAAGCCAGTGTAGGGATTGACAGAATGGCGAGGCAGAGGAGGAGCGGTTGCTGAGGTGTATGAGCCTTGCAGCAGTGTTTATTATGGACTGGAGAGGTGACAGTCTCTGGCGGGGAAGAACAATTAAAAGAGAGTTACAGTAGTCTAGATGTGATATGACGAGAGAGTGAATAAGAATTTTGGCGGCATTTTTGGTGATAAATGATCGTATTTTGGATATGTACATAAAACCTAACATCATTGAAGGAATTGAAGGCAAAGACTTAACTGAAGCAGTTGGAGTATTTATTGATATGTTGCAGGGTTGATTTGGTTATTTTGAATTTACCTCTTCATTTTGTAATTGACATTTATTTTCTATGCATTATTTGTTTGACTCCATTGTGCAGAATTAAAGAGCCGTGTTTCATCTAAGAAAATAAATCATTCAAAGAACATTGTCTGGTCTGAATTGCTAATACCTATACACCTTTGGCACATCTGATATAGTTTGATCCCCTAGCCTTTAGATTGTAAGCCCTTGTGAACAGAAAATTCCCCAGGTTCATTCTGCGACCCATGCTTGTTATGTTATTTCATAACAAACCTTCCAGGCACTATATAAATACTGTACATGATGAGGTATTTGATAGTGACAAATTACAATATGTGCATGCCTACAGGGAAGACTACATTCAGAATGTAGGTGATAAAGGCCTTGTGTGGAGCAACAGTAGTATAGAAGTATACCCGACTATCTTACCATCCTCGTCTTCCATTGCACCAGGTGGGGCAGAATGCAGAACAGGGCAAGGAAGAGACATCCTGCGGTCAGCAGGGGGTAGAGGAGGAGCTCGTTTTGGAAGAACTGCAGGTCTGGTTGGGAACAGAGCTACAAATGAGCAGATGATTGGAAATATTATTAATGGTGATATAATACACAAAAGCCATGAATATCTTGTAAATTATATTCTTATAAAAGATGAGTTCTGATGTCATCAGTTATAAACAGTGAGTTCTGATGTCATTTCTGTCACATGACTCACTGAAACATGTGTATTATAATAAATAAAGGACCCCCAGTTGCAAAATGTGAGGATATTAGAAGTTATCTCGGAGTTCCATGACATGAGGACTTTATTCACTATATAAATGTAATGTTGATTGTTCAACACAAAATATATCCTTTTTTTTTTCAGTGATTTCTGTATTTACTATATAGATACCTCTGTATTAGGCTCACCTAAAGCTGCTGCCCGAGGTGCAGGCTCACGGCTGACTTTATGGCAGATATGGCCCTAAAAGAAGTCTGGAAATCAGCAGTCACTCACCTTCATATTTTGCTCCTTGTGGCCAGGGGTTCTGAGGACAGACAAAAATATTTAATTAATTAAGATTCCTGTTTGGAAATAAGAGATACTCCACAGCTCTGGTAACCCGTTCATGTTTAATTCACGTGTCCTTAGAACTTATGCAAAGCTATACATTTTACATGTCCCTTTAAGCAGGTGAGAAGCAGGTGAGAAGCAGGTGCCTTGGTTCACCTAATAAACTCAAGGTACCACCACAATAGCATAATTTGAGCTGAAACACGGCATAAAATAAAGATACAGTATAAAGCAGGGTAAGGCACGAAACAGAGCTTTCAATTAAAACTTAATTGTCCTATTTCTGTTTCTCCTCTATTATTCCTCTCTAAGCAAGAAAATAAAAGACAGTTCTGGGCCTACAATTTCCCTGGGGAGGCTCTGAGTTACCAACACCCCTATTTCCTCATCAGGAAGTTATATGTGCTTGGAAACACATACATAGCAGTAACAATCTAATTGTTGAGATTATAACATCATGTCACACCCTTATTATGCTCGTTACTTACCACATTTCACAATAGCTTACTGGTACACCAGTGACTCACTGATAAAGCAGATACGAATTACAATCATCCAAATTATTAAACAATTATCCAAATATCAACTTCAAATGACTCTTTAATGGTCGCCATACACGGGCAAATTAAAGCTGCCGATATTGGTCCTTTAGGGTGTCCTTGTATGGGGTGTTCCGACAAGTCTCCCCGGTCGTTATCAGGGCAAAAACCTGTGAGATATTGGTCGGGCAGGTTTGATTTTTCTTGGCAATCGAGAACCACATTGGCTAATTGATGCAGTCTTCCTCCAATAGGCGCCCGTTTTTTCTTTGTTGTAATTCAATTGTTTCCGCCTTGGACCGAACAATCAGATTAACCCGAAATCACTCTGCCTTTGGTGGGCATATCAGGTTGGCAACCTTGCCAAACGAGCGGATCTTATAGTGAATGGCCACCTTTAAGGTGTGCTTAAAGGGCGACAGTTTGTGGCCAAATTCATTCAGCCTGATGCTTCTGTCTCTCCTAAATGCCATACCATTAACACCAAAAGCAGAGTGATGTGTTTACCTTTAAAGGGGAGGTAAATAATAATAATAAAAATATAATGTCCAAAACTTTTTCAGGACATGAATACAAAATTAAAGGAGAATTCAACTCTAAACTTAAAAAAGCCTACCCTACATATACCCCCTCCCTCCTCCCCCCAGCCCAAGTGTTACCCCAGGCAAATGCCCCTAATGTTTTACTTACCCCTCGGTGCAGATTCTGGTATTGGAGTAAAAGGGCGGCATCTTCAGCCGATTCAGTAATCTTCATAATGAAACCGGCACTTCAGCAATTTTTTCGCAAAACAGACAATTGCTCCAACTACGCATGAGCCAACATGCTGGTCTCATTCTGAAGATTTCCGAGGGGGAGAAGAAGATGGCTGTGGTGTTTATACAAATGGCCTGTAGATATCACTGTGCCCAGACCTATACTGTGCATACTTCCTGACAGCTTAAAAGTGAAAGTTACTGTTGTGTAATGGCTGCATGAGCCTGCTAATAAAGCACTGTCATACTCTACTCATCCTCGGCTACCCAAAACATAACAATGGTGTCTGTGAACGCTGATGCCTGAATCTGCACAGAGGGGTAAGTAAAACGCAAATTTGCCCGGGGTAACACTTAGGCTAGGGGGAGGAAGGAGAGGGGTCTATGTAGGGTAGAGTTTTTTAAGTTTAGGGTTGGATTCTCCCTTAACAGAGAGATGAGATGCCATTAAGGGAGGGGTTAGTGTTGGGGCGCAGATGGAAGCGGCGACCATACAGTGTAAGGTTTCTGATAAACCCCATAGTTATTGCAATATAAACACCTTAACCCCTTCCCAAAAATAATAAAATACTTGCCAAGAACCAAATATTCTATACCCCCAATGTATGCCTGTAAGTTAGATTGTAAGATTTATGGAACCGGGGCCACCGTCCTACTTTGTCAAATGCCACTTAATCATTGGAACTCTACATGTTAACCCTGTTATGCAGTGGTTTGTAATATTCAAACACTACAAAAAATGTACAGCACTGTGTATACAAGTAGTGCAATATAAATACATATATACATAAATAATTGAGCAAATGAGTTACACATATCCATAATATACTGGTAAACTATCAAAGAGAAAACTGTTTTAAGCTTGCATAACAGTACCACTATGTGGTGAAATAAAGGGAGTGCAGCCAGCTGCAGCATACGCCACAGCTCTACAGTAGCATCAAACTCCCTTATTGAAGAATTCTATATATCGAAAATTTACTATAATTTCTAACAGGTGGTCTTCCTGATGTTCTCCCTTTTTAATTCATCTTGAAATTAAACAATATATTCTAAGCAATTGGACACCCAATGGCAACAAGATAACCTTAATTCCAAACTGGAGAACAATATGTAAAATCATTTAATAAAATACTAAAAATATATAATAAAGACAAGGAAGTAACCCTGTAGCTACTAGCAGCCATGTAGGGGGATCTTGTTGGTCCTTACTGTGTGTAATATCAGTTGCTTTTTGCGATACAAATTATACACAACGAGGACCAAAACTTCCCATATCTATTGCTTAGCAGTCCAGTAATTTCTAGTTATGTCTCAGATTAATGACCGATTGCAGCCACTTTATATCATGCTAAAATGTAATTTTAAAGTGAATTGTCATTTTAAATCCATATCAGTAGTTACCTTTTGGCCACGTTCTGGTTTGGGTGGCACTTGAGGTATGGATCCCCCAAAAGTGCGATCTAGGTAGAAAATCCATAAAAGAAAATAACATTACGACATTGTTAGAATGGATTGTCATCATCCCATTATTTGAAAACAATTAGAATTAATGTTTAATTTGCACCGTTCAGTTTACAACAGCTCATTCACCAATGGAGCCCTAATTTCATGAATCATCAACTAGTTCCATTTTACTACCTTCCCTGTTGTTGTACGGTTTGCATTTGTCTTTTTACCCGAATACATTCTATGGTGTTCTTGGGGCGTCCAGATTGGAGGAAGTTCTCTGCTTTGCAAGTCACATGGAGGGGGTTCATACAAGTCTGACTCGTCTTCCTCTATATCATCAATATCATCATCAGAGTCTTCCTCCACCTAAAGGCAGCATTAGATGTAAATGTAAAATGATTCCAGGCTTGATATATAGGGGTTGGCTATAAAACACAGAGTCAACTTACCTCCTGCACCTCACATCCTGGGAAAAGACAGAGACATGATTTTAGCATTGGGCACAAAATGGCAGTATATTATGCTACTTATATCAGCAAACCTCTCCTCCCCATAACTGCACATTCTCCCACCGAAATATACATCCACATAGTGGCACATTCTGGTATTTAGTTTGTACAGATAGATCAATCACCAGCCGACTAGATATATGCAGCGGGTTCTTTAAAAAACAAGAATAATTTGTCTCTTTTGTTGCCTTTTACATGCATCCTAATGAGTTACTGAGCATCTAACCCTTAATGAGAAATACTGTTTCTGAATTGTACCTCCAGGGCCCTTTAATCTGAGGTTCTCCATCTGTTGTTGAACTACACTCTCCAGCATCTCCCGACTTCCTTTCAGATAAAGAAGGGGGTTTGATAATGTAGTTGGCAATGGTGTTGTCTTAAATGGTTTGCTTGGGGGAAGAGGGGGTAGACGAGACCTGAAAGGAATTAAAAAATTCAATTGTAAGGCTGTTACATTCAACACTCCAGTGTGTAATGTTGCCAGAGCCAAGGCACCAGTCTGGGCAAAGTGGTTACAAATACAAACCATCGCTATTGACACAGACTATTATCCACATTAATACAGGCACCATCTCAATTCATTATGCCTGTTTTCCACACAGCTACTATAGGCACAACCTCTCCCAACTATACCTGCACAACCTCTCCCTACTATACCTGCTACTATAGGCACCATCTCTCCCTACAATCCCATAGTCACAGTTCCTTCCGAGATGCTAATATCCCACTGCTACTATAGGCACCATCTCTACCTACTATACCTGATATCCCACAGCCACACTCCCTTCCCAAAGACTATTATCCCAGTTACTATAGGCACCCTCTCTCCCTACTATACCTGCTATCCCACAGTCACAGTCCCTTCCCAGAGACTATTATCCCACTATTACTATAGACACCATCTCTCCCTACTATACCTGCTATCTCACAGTCATAGTCCATTCCCAAAGACTATTATCCCGGTTACTATAGGCATCCTCTCTCCCTACTATACCTGCTATCCCACAGCTACCAGAGACTATTATCCCGCTGCTACTATAGGCACCATCTCACCCTACTATACCTGCTATCCCACAGTCACAGTCCCTTCCCAAAGACTATTATCCCAGTTACTATAGGTACCATCTCTCCCTACTATACCTGCTATCCTACAGTCACACTCCCTTCCCAGAGACTATTATCCCACTGTTACTATAGGCACCATCTCTACCTACTATACCTGATATCCCACAGCCACACTCCCTTCCCAAAGACTATTATCCCAGTTACTATAGGCACCCTCTCTACCTACTATACCTGCTATCCCACAGTCACAGTCCCTTCCCAGAGACTATTATCCCCACTATTACTATAGACACCATCTCTCCCTACTATACCTGCTATCTCACAGTCATAGTCCATTCCCAAAGACTATTATCCTACTGTTACTATAGACACCATCTCTCCCTACTATACCTGCTATCCCACAGCCATATCCTCTTCCCAGAAGCTACTATAACCACTCCACTGTACAGCAGTTAATCCCCCTACCTATTTATGGAATAAAATAATGAAATATTTATGATACTCACAAGTTTTTGCCATTTCCAAATGTGCTCTAGAAAGAAGTAGAGATCCATTACCATACTATATAAATTCCACATACTCTACCATATGCATACTCTGTGGCAGCCGTTACAGGACGCCTTACCTGTAAAACACTGAGATTAACTGGTTTTCATGCATTAAGGTTTATATTTGTCTGCTCTAAGTTCCTGTTACATGCCTTTTTATATTATTCAAAGCAGTATTGCGGCACATCATTTCTAGGCAAGAAAAAAGCAGTTTGGTCCTGCTTCGGCAGATTTGCACATAAATTGCACAAATGAGGATAGCCTTGCAGTTAGAGTAAAACTACATCATGCCATTGACATACACCTCCTGTATTTGGATTACTGTTCTCAGCAGCCCCAATTTTTTGCAGTCAGACTGCTACCAGATTCAAGATTATACCCCATGAGCAAGGCGCATCTCCAAAATGTACTGATGCCCCCAATTGCATATTCATACATCCATGTGACTTTGCACTTAAATCCAAAGAGAAGTCCATTGTCTCACCTTGTCCTCCGTGTCACTCTGGCACTGGTTGGTGGTGTAACATTGGCTTTGTATGGTTATGCGAGAGTTCCTGCCTGTTTCATAGTTATAGGTCTGCTTGTAGGTCTGGGAGTCTTTATGCATGTCTGAAGGTGTATAGATATAATGTGGATATATCTGTATCATTCCCAGGTACTAGGCTGTCGCTTTGCCTTTGTTTGTGTTTTTAAACAGCTGGCCAAATATATCCCCCTGAATTTGCTTGCTATTTGCATATACCAGTAGAAGCAAAAGGGAAGCAGCAGGTACAAATAGACAATGCTTCTTTGTGTGATCTTTAATCAGTTTGCTTACCATTTCCCTTTATACCTACAACATGCATAAGTATAACAAATGCAGAGGTAGTGTTTTCCATTAATAATAACAACACATATTTTATATTTATGCAGTGCCAAAACCAAGTGATGTGTGAAGACAAAATAAATGGTGTCAGTATCCCTTCAATTGAGATGTTGAGTCACCTTGTCCAGCATTCATTGTCAAATTTATACAATTAGCATAACATTCAAACAAAAAAAATGTAACAATTCATTATATGTCAAATTTCTCTTTTTTTTCAGGCTGTAGATAGCTTCTTTGGGCACCAGTATTTTGTTTCACTCCAATCCATCGCATGCATGAAATCAAATGGAAAAGTTTGCTCCAGGTCAGGTAACACACACAGCAACTATAGATTTTTGCATTTTGCAAACAGGCCACCGGGAAGTGCTGCCTAGAGTTGGAAATCTAACTACCACTGCTAATGCTACTAGAAGACACAAAGGGAGCCACACGGACCGCAGAATTGTGTTGCTACTTTTTATTACACATCATGTTTCGGATCACATGAACTATTTCTCCAATGTCCATGTGAACTGGAACATGTTGTGTAATAAAAAGTAGCAGCACAATTCTGCAGTCTGTGTGGCTCCCTTCGTGTCTTCCCCTGGTCTTTGCGGAGGTGAGCCCATTAAGAAATGAATGATAGGAATGCCCTGGAGAGAGTCCACAATTTGCTGCTGATCCTACTGATGTCTGCTGCCAACTCCAGACCTTAACATCCTTAAACTAAAGTTGCTGGGGGAAGGGGTGCAGATTGCCACCCTTGCCTTTAAAATACTTTTGTGTTCTCTTTGAGGATGTTCACACATCTGCACAATGAGAAAAATGGTGCAGAAACAAGCAAAGTACTGAATAATGGATAGGATAGTCATATCTTCTGGGGGAAAAAATGGCTCTTCTGCATTTTGTAAGGGTCCTTTAGAATAGATCAATTCAGCAGCTTATCTGCCTGTCCCGACGGGTCCCACCAATCAACATCAGGCCAAAAAACGGCCAGATATTGATCGGGCAGGTTTAATTTTTCCTGCGATCCAGGAGCGCATCAGATAGTTGATACGGTCCTACGACCCTTTGGCACCCTTTCACTTTGTTGTAATTCGATTGTTCGGCTCTGAGGTTCGGAATAAGCTGATATCTCCCTGATGTTAGTGGGCATATTGGGTTGAGATCTGCTTGTTTGGTGACCTCCCCAAACAGCAGATCTTATCATGTTTGGCCCTTTATATCTGAGAGTAGGTGAGTGAGGGTGTTATTTGATCCAGTCAGTGGTGGGTTAGGTTTGAAAATCCAACACCATCTTAAAAAAAAAGAAACCCGCCAACCTGCCACACTTACTATATGGTGCCTAAATAATTAATGTGAGGCACTATATTGGCTATATTAAATATATACTTTATTAATGGCTGTGGCCTATGGTATAGACGTAAAGGGCAGGGCTATGAGCGGAAATTGTTTCAAGCACTTTTATAGAGTCACGTAAATAAACCCATATGGGGGATAGAAACCATTTATAATTTAAGGAAAAGTGCCAAGTACAAGTGGGCAGGGTACAGAGTGTTATTGGTAATGAGTGGTGTGAGGGGGCTGTAAAGCTTGAATGAAGTGGGAGAGTTACATAACTCAACATCTGAAAACTGCACAGAGGAGCAAATTTGTGGACCTGTCACCCAGACACAAAAATCTGCATAAAAAAGTCCTTTTCAAATTAAACATGAAATCCAATTTCTATTTTTTATTAAAGCATTCATAGCTGTTGTAAGGTTATTTAAAAATCTCAACTGTCAATCAAATGTTGTCTGCCAATCCTCTATGTCAGTGGCATAGAGGCGGGGCAGACAATTACTTTCACTTTCCATTCAGCACTTCCTACATGTCACTGCTCTCCCCATATTCCCCTGTTCTCTTTACCATTTAATTGTGTAACCAGGGCATGGGGATGGACATCAGGTCCCCCATTCTGGTGCACAAACAAGATTCTGAGATAATGCAAGGCTTGTCTTAATAACAGTGTCCACAAAATGGCTGCTGCCTGCTTGTTATAATTATGAATTCCCAGACTGAAGGAAACAAGATTCAAATAATTTATATAATCTAACTAAAATTCATTTTGCTTGACTAATGTGATAAAATAGGATTTTGAATAATTATTTTGGGTGACGGGTCCCCATTAACTGCCACACATAGGCATATTTATCAAGGGTTGAATTTCGAATTGAAAAAAACATCAAAAAGACCAACCAAAATTAAGTCAAAGTTATTTTTTGGTTGAATCGGTCCGTTTTCGATCGAATAGGTCTGTATTCGGCCTTATTCGAATTGTATGAATCAAAGGAATACCGTATTTTATTTGACGTTTTTCCCCCAAAAAGCTTTGATTTTTCAAAGTCCACCTATTGACTCCAAATAGGTTCTAGGAGGTCCCCCATAGGCTAAAACAGCAATCATATAATCAGAAATTCAGATAAAGAGTTCCATTCATGAATATGCTAATCCAATATTAGAGCAGAGATAGCAGGGAGATTAATTGTCATATAACAAGGTCATATTCAGAGAAGAGGCTCTGATGGCATCAGGTATTTGGGGCAACAAGGAAAAGCAATAATACAGCTAATCCACTGCTGCCTGCACCCTGCAATGTCAGTGATCAGAGAAAACACTCAGTGACTTCATGTCGGCCGAGCATTGAGAGCTGAGGCCAGAGTCTAGGGCTACAGGCACGGCTCACAACTCTTTCCCATAATAAAGGTACGAGCTGTGATCAGAACAATAAAATGACAAGAATAAGTGACCAGATGCTGCAAACGTCACGCTGCTGCTACTGACACTACCACAATCCCTCACTGAAAAGTTACTACGAGCAGAGTCAATGCGCTTATATAGGGTTAATAGACGTCTCGCGAGATGAGAATTGTGACGTCAGGTTTGTCTGTCCGGAAGGAATGAAGTAGCTGCAAGTTAACGGCGCTGCGAGACTTTTAAACAGTGACCCGGAACTGGCGGCTGTGCTGAGGAAAGCGGGTTATTGGCGGTAAATGTTGCACAGGTACATAGGGCATGAGGGGACAGGAACATATATGGAGGAAAGGTTCGATAAAAGGATACAGATAGGGGTAACATTGGCAGGGGGAGTAGCGAATGGAGGGGGGGTAGTGAATGGGGGGAGTAGTGAATAGGGGGGAGTAGTGAATGGAGGGGGGAGTAGTGAATGGGGGGGTAGTGAATGGAGGGGTAGTGAATGGAGGGGGGAAGTAGTGAATAGGGGGAGTAGTGAATGGAGGGGGAAGTTGGAGAAAGGTATTGTGAGGTAGGGAGGGATTTGGAGGCAAGGAAGTAAAGGAATGTGGTTGGGCAGATGGAGGGGAGGATGGAGAAAGGAAATTGGATGATCAATTGGGAAAAGGCTAATAGAGGAGGTGCGGCATTGTGTAGATAAAGGGGGGAGGGAGGTAGAGAAGTTTATAGGAGGAAAGGGAGATTGTGGGTAACTGATACTGGAGATTGGTATTTCAAAGTGAGGGAACTGGATAGAGAATGGAATTGGAAATTGAGAAGGTTTGGTGATGTTTGAAAAAGCATAATTGGCAGTAGTGGGGAACAGGATAGAGAAGAGTGAGGGAAAAGAGAAGTTTGATAATAGGATGGAGGGGTAACAGGAGGTGAGAGGGCTACATGGAAGCAGTTGAGAGGGATAGTAGAGTGTGAAGGTTGGAAAGGAAATGGGATGAGGAGAGATTTGGAAATGGTAGGGGAGAGGGAAGACATTAATCGGAAGGAGGGAGGCTTTGGGGAGGGGTGGTTGGAGAAGGTTAGTGCAGAGGGCAGGAAGAATGAAAGTAGGATGGAGGGTAATGTAAGACAGGCTTCAGCTTGAGAAAGGTAATTGTCAGAGGTAAGGCAATATGGAGAGGTGTTGGGATAAATTAGAGAAGGGCAATAGTTAGAGAAAGAATGGTTGGTGAATGGGACTGAAAGGAGGTGGAAACAGGCCAGGCTGACAATCTGTGGATTCTGGCAAATGCCAGAGGGGCTGCTGTAAGATCCATAGGCCATCACTTTTATTAGGCCTATGGGGGCTGTTTGGGTCACTATGTACTTGAAATGCCAGGGCCTATTTTAAATCCCAGATTCCAGACTTGGGTGGAAATGTTTGAAAAGGGTAATGAATAGAAGCTAGAAAGGGTTAATTAGAGGCTGAAAGAGTAGCAGATTTAGTTCACAGTATATGTGTAGTGTGATATAGTAACAACCCATCCTGTATTGTGTCATTTAGTTAAAATGGATTGTGCTGTGTCATTCTGAAAATGCATATGAAATATCTCCGGGATGATGGGAAAAGTCAACGAGGGTCATTAACATACAGTGGTCAGATTTGCAACAGAGAAGAACCCATAGCAGCAGGTCACAATTTAATGGCTTTTACCCTTCTGCAGCCTGCTGAAATTTACTAATCACTGACTGGTTGCTGTGGGTTACTATCCAGGTGCAAACTGCTCATTTTAGTAAATGAGCCTTAGTAGATTGAATATTCGGGGCAAATTCACTAACCTCAGTAAATTCGCCAGCGACGGCTTTGCTCACAACGCAACACTTCGCCAGGTGTAGATTCACCAGGACAACGCTAATTCACTAAATTCACTAAAATCCAAAGTTGTGTCCAGGGCACCGAACGCTGGCGAAGTTGCACTAGTGTTACTGTGCCAAGTGAAGCGAAGTTGTGCTAGCATTGCTTAATTTGCATACGGCGGGAAGTTAAAGTTGAATGGACGCATATGTTGCAGTAAATACATTACACTACACAAGCCCTGGAAAACAAGAAAATAGAGTTGTTATAATGCCCTACACATAAGCCCAGTGTATCGTTTATGTGCCATATGTTAGGAAATGTTGGGGGGAAGTGGGTTATCCCAAAAACATTTTACGCTATTTCCCATCCTATCACCCTGAAATAGGGAAAGTCCCCAGGGTTTTTTGGGACTTAGAAAAATGTTCAACTTTTTTTTAAGGAAGTCCTATCTACTCTATTGCACTTCGCCTGGTCTGAGGTGGTGAAGGCAAGTCTGGCACAAGAGGTAATGTTCAGAAAAATCCGCATCTTTGTGAATTTGCGCAGTTACGTCCATTCGCCAGAGTGTTAGGGAGCGAAGTACCGCGCTAGCGAAGTTACGCCAGCGACCATTAGTAAATCGGCGAAGTACTGAAATTACGAATTTTCGCCCGTGTTAGTCACTTCGCCCTTTAGTAAATTTGCCCCTTAGTGTGCAGTGTAATGCAGGGAGTTGGAGACCTGAGTGCTGTTGCACTACTTTTTTTTCTTCGACTATCATTGTCACTGTGTTTTGGGGGTTGGCGGTGGCTTGCCTATCCGAAAAATGTATCTACACTTTCATTTGTGGACTTAGTCACTTGTAAACATCTATGCTTAAGCAGGGATTCCCAGCTAGACGTCATCTATAAAGGTGTGTTGGGCGTTCTAGCCAAATTAAATAACCGCAACATCAGGTGTGACCTAAACACATTTGCAGGAATGGACCTAGAACTCAGCAGATAATGGGCTCTTTCCATGTGATTGTGGGAAAGTGCCACAGCAATAGTGCAGAAAGCAATGTGCAAGTGACTGAATGTCACCTTTGTTATACACAGGCCTTTTATTGCACTTATCATGGTCCCTGTATGTTTCTAGATATTGATTGTAACATCGCCATATCGTGCTGATGGAGTCATTTGTTTAGCCCTAACCGAGTGCTTTCATGAATTTAAAAAAAACCACAGAAGACAGGAACTGCTAAAGAGAGTTATTGTGTCGCACAATCAATAACAAATTGAGTGTAAAGTGAATGGTGTTGTGTTGGAATAAAGTGTGAACAAGGGAATCACATCGAATCGTTCGATTCGAAGGATTTAATCGTTCGATCGAATGAAAAATCCTTCGATCACAGGATTTGCGCAAAATCGTTCGACTTCGATATTCAAAGTCGAACGATTTTAGTTCCTAGTCGAATATCGAGGGTTAATTAACCCTCGATATTCGACCCTTCGTGAATCGGCCCCTTAAAAATGGGGAAAATGGAGGGGGCTACTGCGTGCGGTAGGGCTGTATTTCAGCTAGCAGATTTTGGCCACCGTGTGGCTCTAGCCTTAAAGGTAGGAAAGGGGGAGTCCATTCTGAAGTCTCACAAATGAGTTCTCAAGGGCTGCACTTTAAATGCATCCAAAATACAATCACTTTAAAGGAGAAACAAACCCCTTATTAAAAAAAACCCTACCCTCCACCCACATCGGGATCGGAGTTCATGGCAGCCATATTCCGGGTCTTCGGTAATCTGAGAATGAGACCAGCGGAGCAGCGCATGTGCAGTTGGAGCAATTTCCCAGTTTGCGACAACTGCGCATGCGCCGAAATGGATGGAAAGCGCTGGAAGAAGACATGAAGATCCGGAAGATGGCTGCCGATCCCTGAATCTGCACCAAGGGTTAAGTAAAAAGTTAGGGACATTTGCCCGGGGTAGCAGATAGGCTGCTGGGGTTTGTTTCTCCTTTAAAGTAAGTTGAATCTAATTTATCGGTTGCAGCGACCAAGTGACGCTCGTGGTGTCGGAACAGAACTCCTGCTCTGAGGTTTTGTTATCGATTGAGAGGCCGACAGGTCGGAAGGTGCAGCCTTCCCCATATTTTGGATATCAGCTGGTCCACAGAGAGCCTGAGTTTAGGCAAACCTATAAATGTGGAGCCCAGGCACTGCTTGGGAGTAAGCGAAGCTTGATGTATAACCTGTTTCAAGTATTTGGAAATTTACTGTGTTTCTTCGTAGGATGTGTGTTCCTGTTTTACTCTATAAATGTTTGACACTGGCAGAAGTTGCCTCAGTTATCAGCAAATTTATGTTTATAGGGTGGAGCAGCATCTATGGTTTTCTTGTCAGAGCAACTCCTCCATTGACTTCAGAGAAGGAGTAGATTGTGGTGGGCAAGTTGTCATAAAGAATCCATACTTGTTTGGATTTTCAGATTTATTCTTTTATGAACCTTTTCGCTAACTTTTGGTTCACTTGTTAAAATGTTAAAGGGAGTGAAACGTAAATTTAAGGACTGTTTGAATCCCTCGAATGTGAAAGAGCCTCCAGTACCCAGGTACATCAGATTGTCCTATGAGAAGATCCTGTAGAAATCAATGCCAGGCTCCTTTATGCAGCGGGAGCAAATCGGAAGTGCCTAAGCACGACAATGGGATTGTAGCAGAATCACTCAATTTAATAGGAGGTTGGTGTTACAGTATTATGAGCTTGTATAAGAGGGATCCTGGCTGTAACAATGATCTTTTTTTCCTTTACACAGCTTACTCATAATCGGGTAATGTGAGCATGACTTCAAACGTGGTAACATTCTTATACAATACCAGAGCCTTGCATAACTTTGCAGGGCAGGGTGGGAAGTACAAACAGTGGTTGCAATTTGCCATGTTTCTTGCACTTTGCACCCTGCCCTGCAGGTCTATGAATTGCTGCAGGTCTCTTCTAAGATGGTGTTCAAGGGCAATATATCACCCGCTTTTTCTACATGAGCTAAATGAATGGGCTTGTGCTGATATTTTATGTCTGTTATAATTAAGACTTTTTTTTTTTTAATGTCTTGCACTACACAAGAAATTGAAAACCATTTTCCCTGTGTAACTTCCCTGGTTCTACAGAGCCTCAGTTTGAGCAGGTGTAGGTAGTAAATCAAATTACCAGTCAACAGATAATGGGCTACTGCTTATACAAAATACTAACAACGGATGCTGCTTTGGGAAGGGAGGATGTGTTTATACAGTTCATTATTTAAGAGCTGCAAACGGCACTCTTTATAGCAAGAACGGACTTCCTAGATCCTCTTCTACCCTGTGTATTACTCCCTTCCCTTTAGACTGTATGCCGATGCATAGGGCCTTCCTCACCTTTTTGTACCTGTATTGATTGTGATGTTTGTTACTCCATATATTCTATATATGTAATTTGTGTGATGTAGTTGTATAATCACATTTACTTTACAGTGCTACGCAATATGTTGGCGCTATATAAATACATGTTAATAAAGATCATTATTCGATCAAATCTTAGGTATTTCCCTGTAGTGAACACAGTTCTTTAGAACATATTTGAGATTATGAGTATGTGAGACAAAATGTCACGTTGCAGGAATTCTCTTGTGTGGGAGAGCTATAATGGCATCTTTTGAATGCATACTCCATTGTAGACTTTGTTTCTAACATAGTATTTCTGCTCATAGGTTTCTGACTCATCTGTTTCCAGTGACAAAGCCACACAGGAGATCCCTTCTTATGCTTGCCAGCGCCGGACACCCCTACATTACCATAACAAGGAGATTACGGTACATGGATCTCTTAAAGCAATATATGTCGGTGTGTGTACATGAATGTTGGAGCCATTTGTGCTGCATAGTGTTCTGTCAAAGTTACTGCACTTGCATCAATATTGTAGTTTTTATAGCAATGGTTTTGTCATCTGCTGTGTTAATGTGTCCCCGTGTAATTTAACCTTGCATACGGACATGCTAAACAACTCTTTGTACCTTTATAGGATGCTTTCAAGATCCTTGCACAGTCGGCTACTTTCCAGGGCTCACAGGCCTTCTATCTCGGCTTCACTAGAGCAGCTTCTATACTGAAATGTTTGCCATTTAGGCTGCAGTAAGCAGAGGAAGTTAAGGATCTGCAATGATGTGGGGGTATCAGCAAAACAGTCATCCAGGTAATAAGGGGTGAGCGCAGTGGGCACTGACATTGCATAGTAGGTTAATATATACTTAGATAGGAATGAAGTAGACTGAATGAGTACAGCATATAGAATATGGACACATCTTCCCAAATATACATCAAAAATGCCTCCCTCCTCCCCCCTGGCCTACCTGTCCCCCCGGGCAAATGCCCCTAACTTGTACTCACTCCTGCTTGTTACTCACTCCTGTCCACGGAGTTCACAGGCGCCATCTTCTCTAGAGCAGTCTTCTTACTGGATTTATCGGCATCTTCTGGCACATGCACAGTGGAAGCATTTACCGGTACGGATCTACTGTGCATGTGCCGAAAGTCACAGAGTTTTCCAATTTCACTTTGCGAATTTCGGCGCATGCGCAGTAGATCCGTACCGGTAAGTGCTCCTACTGCGCATACGCCAAAAAACGCCGGTCAAAGCAGGAAGAAGACCGTTCAGGAGAAGATGGCGCCTGTGAACTCTGTGGACAGGACCTGCGCAGAGGGGTGAGTAACAAGTTAGGGGCATTTGCCAGGGGGGACAGGTAGGCCAGGAGGGGGGGATTTTTGCGCCTAGGGGGTTTCCTTCTCCTTTAAGTAAAGGATCTGTGGGTCTTGCATCAACTGTCCAGTTAAAGGGAAGCACTCTGTAAATATATGCTTCAGGCCTTCTTATGCATTAAAGTAGACATATACTGACATGCCCCTAATTTTGTAGGCAATAATGTATACTATATGGTTCTGGTTTTACCAGAGGACCCTTTATTGGATCTCCATATAGAGCTGTTAAGGTCCCTGTCAGAGTTTCAAATGAAGGGTGGGCATGTCCTAACAGTCCATGCCAGAAGCACAGTAGGAGGGAGACGGCCAATCACAGCCCTGCAGTCACGCATGCAAAGGCAGGCTTCAGTTCAGGTCAGCCTAGCTGGTTCCTATCCTACAGTGCAGTGTGCGGAGTGCCAGCTCCCCTGCACAGCCTGGGAAAGGAGGCAGCGGGAAGTGGAACAGATGGACAGTGAAAGTAGGGTTTTTGCAGAAATACAGAAACACAACTTTTTAAAGCACATTTCTTCTATATCTAAAAGCGTTGAATGCACTGGCACATTCTTGTTTTGTTACATATGTTATGCCACACAACAACCCACTCTTTGTTTTATGTTAACCATACAGTTAAGTTTACTGGTTCAGTAGTCTGTTTAATCACTAAACAAATTAATACCCAATAAATAAAATATATTTGCATGCAGGTGTTTCACTGTTAGTGTAACCCTTTCCCTGCCAATATAGAATTTACATGGCTGGCTAGAAAGTGTCATGGATGTACACTTCTAGGTTATGTTTCGGTCCCTCTGCATTACAGAGAATCTGCTTACAGCAAACAGGAGCTAGAGAAAATTTGGTATTTTTTGCTAATGAGAACTTATTACTCGTTGTTGTTGTTTTTCCAATATAAATTCTTCAGGAAATACTGGAAGATGGAGTGTGCAGAGAAGTTGAGATGGTGTCCATAGGTTATTTTGCTAAGTAAATGCAAAGCATCCTGTACAGTAAGGGATTTTAATGCTATGTGATAATCAATGGCATATATTGTCATCCTTAATATCCCCATCTGTTTCACCTAGGTACTCACTGGTATTTTTGGTGTTGGGATACGCACCACAGACAAATTGGTATCGAGATGGAGTACAGAGTTTAAGTGACTTGAAAGACATTGAAGGGAAATTGACTGGAGAACAGAAAGCTGGTGAGAGAAAGCTCCAGTTCCTGTTGGATTGCTGCATAGTTTTTTTTGTGATCCTAAAGGCAGGGCTGTCCAACTTGCATGGACTTCAGTTCTCTAACACAGGCAGAATTCTGCTGTTTATTTCCAAAAAACTAATTATTCAAGAACATCACACTTCTTGCACACGTTTTTTTAATCCAATATCCTTCATAAAACAGCAGCAAATTCATATCCAGACCTTACACAGCACAGTTCTGTGACTGTCCTGTAACACTGGTATATAAAATATGAAGTTCAGAAATATGAAGAACAGAAACATCAAAAAATGAAAGTGTTTTAAAGTACCGTATATACTCGAGTATAAGCCGTCCCGAGTATTAAGCCGAGGTACCTAATTTTACCTCCAGAAACTGGGAAAGCTTATTGACTCGAGTATAAGCCGAGGGTGAGAAATGCAGCAGCTTCTGGTAAGTTTCAATCTCATTTTTGGATGACTATTCTTAGGTGCCGGCTACTATTCTTAGGCGCCGGCGAATATTCTTAGGCGCCGACTACTATTCTAAGGCGCCGGCGAATATTCTTAGGCGCCGACTATTATTCTAAGGCGCCGACTATTATTCTAAGGCGCCGGCAAATATTCTTAGGCGCCGGCTACTATTCTAAGGCGCCGGCGACTATTCTTAGGAGCCGGCGACTATTCTAAGGCGCCGGCGAATATTCTTAGGCGATGCGACCGTTTTTGCACTTGACCCGAGTATAAGCCGAGGTAGAGTTTTTAAGCATATTTTGGGGGCTGAAAAACTCGGCTTATACTCGAGTATATACGGTAATAAAAATATAATGTAGTGTTGCCCTGCACTAGTAAAACTGGTTAAAAAAAAAATGTTACTTCCTTGTTTTGTGCCAAAAAGTCATGTGATTTCCCTCCCTGCCCCCTAATTTGCATATGCAAATTCGGATTCGGTTCTGCCGATCCAAAGCCTGCTGAAAGGCTGAATCATGGCCGAATCCTGAACCGAATACTGGATTCGGTGCATCCCTATTTATCGGTTATCTACTATTTAACTTTAGCCTTTTTTAAATTTCTGCCATTGCTACACAGCAGCTTGTTTATATGAACTATAGTAGTGTTTCTGAAGCTAACACATCAGTTTTACCAGTGCAGGGCAACACTGCATTATATTTTCATTACTTTAAAACACTTTCATTTTTTTGATGTTACTGTTCCTTTAAAGAACGAAGAAGCTCCACAATAACGTTAGAGTTTCTTACATGATCAGTTGACAGAAGACTGTGGGAGATCTACAAACTGTGGCATAGAGTTTTAAAGGCTCTTTAGTTATACTATTTGTTAGGGATGCACCGAATCCAGGATTCGGTTCGGGATTCGGCCAGGATTCAGCCTTTTTCAGCAGGATTCGGATTCGGCCGAATCCTTCTACCCGGCCGAACCGAATCCGAATCCTAATTTGCATATGCAAATTAGGAGTGGGGAGGGAAATTGCCTGACTTTTTGTCAGAGAACAAGGAAGTAAAAAATGTTTTCCCCTTCCCGCCCCTAATTTGCATATGCAAATTAGGGTTCGGATTCGGTTCGGTATTCGGCCGAATCTTTCACGAAGGATTCAGGGGTTCGGCCGAATCCAAAAAAGTGGATTCGGTGCATCCCTACTATTTGTATTGTTTGTGGTATGTATCACAAACCATTAATATTGTATTCAGGGAAAGCTTGGCCATATTGGAGAAAGTTTGCCTGTTGGGGTCTGACCTGCAATGTCTTAAGTCCCACTACACATGGTCCTGCCTCTAAGAAGTTAGACAGCACTGATGTAAGATGTCCCTTTCTCAGGACTGCTACACTACACAGATCTACAACAAGCAGTTACAAGAGATGAAGCAGGAAGAGTGGAGCAACTTGTCACTGCAGAGCTTTCTCCCTGATGTCCAGGTCACAATGACAGGCGGGTCCTGCAGGTAATAAATCACAACATGCAAACATATTACACTCTGTAAAAACAAAAGCTGTCTTTGCCATCTAGTGGCTACCGATGCACACTAGAGCATGGTAATACAGGTATGGGATCCGTTATCTGGAAAGCTCTGAATTACCGAAAGGCCATCTCCCATAGACTCAAATTATCCAAATATTGAAAAATTATTTCCTTTTTCTCTGTAATAATAAAACAGTAACTTGATCCAAACTAAGATATAATTAATCCTTGGAAGTTGGAAGTAAACCAGCCTATTGGGTTTATTTCATGTTTACATTATTCTCTAGTAGACTTGGTATGGAGATCCAAATTACTGAAAACTCCAGGTCAAAAGCATTCTGGATAGGAGGTCCCATACCTGGATCTAAAATTGGTGTCCCTGTTCTTTTGTTTTAATATGTAAGAAGGATTGGTTGTCAATATTTTCAATATGGAGCAACCAAATGTGGTCCACACAGGCTTCAAACATTGGTAGACTTATTTGTGACTTTCATGAGGATTATATATATATATATATATATATATATATATATATATATATATATATATATATATATATATATATATATAACCGATCCCATACATTTATTTTGTATAGTTTTTGAATTTGCCGCCTTCTTCTGACTCTTTCCAGCTTTCAAATGGAGTCATCTAAAAAAAAAAATACACTGTTTACACTGCAAATAATTCACTCTACAATATAAAATTTCATTCGTGAACCAACAAGTGTATTTTTTAGTTGTAATATTGGTGTGTAGGTGCATCTCTGGTCATTTTGCCTGGTCATGTGATTTCAGAAAGAGCCAGCACTTTAGGATGGAAATGCTTTCTGGCAGGCCGTTGTTTCTCCTACTCAATGAAACTGAATGTGTTGCAGTGGGACCTGGATTTTACTATTGAGTGCTGTTCTTAGATCTACCAGGGAGCTGTTATCTTGTGTTAGGGAGCTGCTATCTGGTTACCTTCCCATTGTTCTGTTAATAGGCTCCTGGGGGGGAAAGTGAGGGGGAGATATCCCTCCAACTTGCAGTACAGCAGTAAAGAGAGACTGACGCTTATCAGAACACAAGTCACATGACTGGTGGCAACTGGGAAACTGACAATATGTCTAGCCCCATGTCAAATATTAGAATTAATATATTTTAATATTGAACGGGCTGTTGAGAAAAGCTGTGGCATGGCTTGACCACAAGGTAAGGTGGCTGGATGTAAAGTGTCGGCGTTTCTGTGCAAAATACTTTGTAGGGAAGTAAATGACAAATGTGTTTTAGGGCAGAGACACACATGGAGATTCGGGGAGATTAGTCACCCAACGACAAATCGCCCTCTTCTTCAGGCGACTAATCTCCCTGCAATGCTTTCCCGCCAGCTAGAATGTAAATCGCCGGTGGGATGGCACTCGAACAGTCTGTTTTCTGAAGTTACCCGAAGTTTCCTTGGGAGGCAACTTCGGAAAACAAAGTGCCATCCCGACGGCGATTTACATTCTAGCCGACGGGAAGGCAGTTCAGGGAAGAAGAGGCTATTTCGCCGAAGAAGAGCCTATTTGTCGATGGGCAACTAAATCTCCAGAGTCTCCACTTGTGTCTCTGCCCTTATGTGTAATGGAGGCAATAGTAGAACAAATGTGAGTAAATGTGCTGTTGCCATGTGTGATATAGTTGCTACATACAATATGTGTCTTACAGGTATCTCAGTAAACCCTGCAGCAGATTAGGCTTAAAGAGCTTATCAGAACTAAATATAGTTGAGCTAAAAATGATTTCCGTCACCCCATCTGTGCTAACATTCATACCAAATTTCTTTCACCAAATCTAGCCAATTTTCTGCATCTCTCATTGGTCTGATAATGAACATTTAGACCAGAACTGTGCATGGCAGAAGTGCGACTCCATCCCGTTAACCGTTGGCTCTATACAGAATGGGGAGGCTCTGTTTTGATATTTTATATGCACATTTCAGTGTTGGGGACATTTACAAGCTTCCCCCACTTTGTGTACTACCCATTTTATATTTATAATTAATTGTTAGGAGTTTTGATAGGATTATTACAGGGCGCAGTTATGCTGGGATACATGCGTGTGCACCAAGCTTAAAGGGGTGGTTCACCTTCAGTTAACTTTTAGTATGTTATAAAATGGAAAATTCGAAGAAACTTTTCTGGCCTCCATTTTTTCTTTTTTATAGTCTTTGCATCATCTGTCTTCTTCTTCTGACTCTTTCCCGTTTTCAAATGGGGGTCACTGACCCAATGTGAAGAACAAATGCTCTGTAGGATAACAAACAGTACTGTTATTGCTACTTTTTATTACTCCTCTTTTTATGCAGGCCTCCTATTCATATTCCTGTCTCTTATTCAACTCAATGCATGTTGCTAGGGTAATTTGGACCCCAGCAACTAGATTGCTGAAATTACAAACTGGATGGCTGCTGAATAAAAAACCTAAATAGCTCAAAAACCACAAATAATAACAAATGAAAACCAATCACAAATTGTCTCAGAATATCATTCTCTACATCATACTAAAAGTTAATTTAAAGGTGAACAACCCCTTTAAGATGACCATACCCAGGCAGATTTAAGATGCTGATTTAGCCCTTCAGACTGAGTCGGCAGTTTATGTGCCGGTGTATTGGCCCCTTACCAATGGCCTATCCGATGAATATGTGAAAGAAAGAAAATCAGCAAGGTATCTTATTGGGCAGGTTTAAAAATCCCAACTAAGATATAATGAATCCTTATTGGAGGCAAAACCAGCCTATTGGGTTTATTTAATGTTTACATGATTTTCTAGTAGACTTAAAGTATGAAGATCCAAATTACGGAAAGATCTGTTATTTGGAAAACCCCAGGTCCCCAGCATTCTGGATAACAGGTCCCATGTATGTTATATTAGAAACCGCTTTCTCTCTGTTTGGAATGAGCCTCTGTCTTTCCTATGAAAGCAGTTTGCATATCTGTGAGTCGCATTTACATTAGACGTGCCTCATTTCCTATTTGTCCTAGCACATTTTCATGCTTCACTAATGCAGGATTTACATGTATTCATAAAGCCCCGAGAGATTCATAGCAGGTGGGGCCTGATGTTATTTTGCAGAATATGGAAACTGTCAATTATGTAAAAAAGTGCCCCTGTTTGAAAACCTGAGATAAAAAAAGCAGATCAGCTCAGTGGAGTTCCCAGGCGCCATCTTCAAAGGTTGAGTTGTGTTTTCCCGAAAAAATTCAAGGGTAGTTTTCAGTCAAAACTCGAATTTCCGGGTTAAAAAAAAAAAGACTTGAATTTTTGGGGTTTTTATTAAAAAAACTCGACTATTTTGAGATTTATTATACCCTGAAGCTGCAAATAGCTCAAAAATACAGCCGCTAAAACCTTTCGCGGTCATGTAGGAGTCAATGGCAGAGGTCCCTTGAACCATTTGAAGATGTTAATAGCCTCCATGATGTTCGGACTCTTTTTGGTGGGTTTCGCTCAAAAACTCGATTAATTTGAGTGATTAGAGTTTTTTTTTCTGCTGAAAACTTTTTTTCCTCCACAGCTTACAGACAGCATGCAGGAACTACATAACCCACAATGCATTGTGATGTTCCTTTCCTTATTGAAATCACGTGTGCAGGGAATTATGGGGTTTGGAGGATGCAGGTTGGGGACAGCTGGCTGTTGATACAAAGTAACAGTAGTCAGCCAGCTCAGCAAAGTAGTCAGACAGATCAGCAAGAGAGGCTAGGCTTTGGGAACTGTTAGAAACCATTAAAAATCATGAAAAATCTGCATATTTTTTAATTGATGTATATTGCAAAGTTGCTTGAAATTATATTTAAAGTTGTTTGTGTTGAGTTCCCCTTTAACATTAAAATGCTTAGCCCTTGTTATTAACGCAGTAAATATTGTATCTCACAGTGAAATGGACTCCTGTACTTATATCCTTTCCGTATTTGAAGAAAAAGTTACTTTAACACATTTGCCTGATTTTACGTAATTTTTTCCTAGTCCCACTGAAAACTTAAAAATGGAGGTTCTACTGTATCATAACCTGTTTGTGATAAGGAATAATTAATTGCAAGTGCTAACCAGCAGGTCGCTCTTTAAAAGCTGAATTATAGGGAAAAAAATCACAAAAGTAATTTTCTGGGCACAGCATTAAAATGATTTTCCCCGTCTTCATTTTCAGTTTAGGAATATCCGTTTGAAAAGCTCGAAGTGGCTTTAACAAATTACTCTAACGTTTCAGGGTTCCATTTTGTACTACCATGTGAAGGCGCAGTCTCAGAATTTCGGGAGGTCCAGCTCAATGGACGGCCATAAGACCTGTTGCGCTATTTTAGCTCTTCCAACCCTTTGTCCTGAGAAACCAAGTCCTGATGCGGGAAAGAACCAAAGGGATCTGGATCGATAGACCTTGCGCAATTGGAAATCCATCCGAGTGGATTTGGTGGTTGCCCCCTACTCGGAGTATTTTTATGCCCTCCTAGGCTGGACTGGGTCAAAGGTCAGTATAATTTTAGAGATGGATGAGATTGAAGGCTTATAAATCAAAGCAATGGGGAATCTGGATCCTTCTAGATGTGTTTAATGATATTATTTTTTTTTTTTGATTCAATGAGCTTAAAATTACACTTGTGCATACCTCCCAACTGTTTTTAGAGGGACAGCCCCTCTTTTGACAGCTCAACCAGCAGTCCCTCGTTTGTACTGGTCCAGTTTTTCTCTGCACTGAACAGCCAGAAAAATAAAGTTTCTAACTTAATTGGCTTTTGGCAGAGAGCACAGAACAGCCACAGAATCACATAAGATACCTTTAACAATTTGGAGATAAGGAAATAAGTAATTGTAACAATATAAAATAACAGGTCCCTTAGGAGAAGTTAGGGCAGGGGCACATGGGCAGATTTGGGGGGATTTAGTCGCCTGGCGACTAATCGCCTCTTCTTTGGGGCGACAATCTCCCCGAACTGCCTTCCGCCTGCTAAAATGAAAAATTGCCTTTGGCAATGCACTCACGGCGCTTCTATTTCCGAAACTTCGGCCAACTTCAGAAATCGAAGCGCCGCGAGTGCATTGCCGCAGGCAATTTTTCATTTTAGCAGGCGAAAGGCAGTTTGGTTTAAATGATTAGTGTTTACATGATTTTCTAGTGCTCTTGGATGAGAGAGACCTAAGCCTATGGTTGCTTCTGTCTTTATGGGAAATACTATAGGCATATGATTGAGTGGTCATGCCCAAAGTGCATAAGGCTTTGACCTATTAGTGATGCGACTTTAAATGGACTAAGTAAATTGTAAACCGTACATTTAATGGAATACAGAGTTGGCGCACAATATTTTCTTGCTTATATGACTTCATCATTTAAAAATGATCTGGCCTACAAATTTAAGTTGGCTTAAGTCCTATTTGAGAATGGGCACTGCAGATTCTTACATTTTCCAGTCCTGGTGCATTCCTTGATGATACAGATGAAGTGAGCTCCAATAGATACAAGAGATCTGATCTAATTCTCGTGTATAATGTATCCAACTTCTCAGTAGCGTCTGGGAAAGTGAGCTGTAAGGTTCAGTCAGTTATACTTTTAGCATATGGCAATGCTAGTGGGTCTCACCTTAATAATTCTCAGTCTATTGCAAAACACACCAGTTTTACCAGTGCAGGGAAACAGTACACTATATTGTCATTCCTTTAAAACACTTTCTTTTTTGGGGTGTTACTGTTCCTTTAACAATCCTAGCTGATGTTCATCTACTATGAATATTGCTGAATTTACAAAAAAATGTAATTTGCCCACGAATCCCATCTGCCCGTACACACGGGGAAGAGGAGCTGCTGCTCAGATGACAAATGGAACAATAGAAAGGTAATACTGTGTATGGGATCCATCTGTTTGGGCCCATTGTTGGGATATATCAGTAATCCCCAACCAGTAGCTCGTGAGTAACATGTTGCTCTCCAACTGATTGGATGTTGCTCTCAGTGATCTCAAAGCAGGTGCTTATTTTTGAATTCCAGGCTTGAAGGCAAGTTTTGGTTGTATATAAACCAGATGTACTGCCAAACAGTCTCCTGTAGGCTGCCAGTCCATATAGGGGCTACCAAAAGCCAATCACAGCCAGGTCTGGGAGTCAAAATAGGCCCTGGTATTCCAAGTACAAAGAGGCCCAAACAGCCCACTAAATACTGACTTTCTATGTCACCTGATAGCAGCCTCTCTGGCATTTGCCAGAACCCAGAGATTGCCAGTCCGGGCCTGATCACCTTATTTGGCACCACCCAGGAACATTTTCCGTGCTTGTTACTCCAACTCTTTTTAAACCTGAATGTTGCTCACGGGTGAAAAGGGTCAAGGACCCCTGGGATACAGTATTGCTGCCTTCCATCACATGGTATCTGTTTAAGAAATGTGAGTTTTCTTGTTCTACCAAGCAGGCAGCAGGGAAAAGTAGGGATGCGCCGAATCCAGGATTCGGTTCAGGATTCAGCCTTTTTCAGCAGGATTCGACCGAATCCTTCTGCCCAGCCGAACCGAATCCTAATTTGCATATGTATAGTTAGGGGCAGAGAGCGAAATAGTGTGACTTTTTGTTACAAAACAAGGAAGTAAAAAATTCGGTATTCGGCCGAATCTTTAGATAAGGATTCAGAGGGTTTGGCCGAATCCAAAATAGTGGATTCGGTGCATCCCTACCCTACAGCCGCGGACTCTTCCACATCAAGACGGTGAGCAAATGCTTCATAAACTGGAGCAATAGGTTTCATTTTATGTCAAACTGGTCAAGGAAAAGCCTTGCAACAAGAACTTTTTTTTCCTCAAGTCTGAAATGTGCTACAATAACTGTATTCTGTGAATGGGATCCATTATCCTGAAAGCTTCGAATTACGCAAACTCCATCTCCCATAGACTCCATATTATGCAGATATTATGCAATTTTTAAAATAGATTTTCTTTTCCTTAGTAATAATAAAACATTAACTTGTCCTTGATCCCAACTAAGATATAATAAAGCTTTTTGGAGGCAAAACCAGCCTATTGGGTTTATTTAATGTTTAAATGATTTTCTAGTAGACTTAAGGCATGAAGATCCAAATTTCTGTTATCTGGAAAATCTCAGGTCCTGAGGATTCGGGATAATAAGTCCCATACCTGTATATAAATATGTAATGTGCTTGCATGCTACTGCAGTTAAATCCCTGAAGTAAGAGGCCCATTTATCAAAGGTCCAATTTCAAATTCATGTGAATTTTTTTTTAATTTGAATATACTCACAATTTGACTGGGAGATTATTTAAGAAAAAAACGTAATGTCCAATATTCAATCGGATGGTTCCAACCCGAAAATTCTATTAGTACGAATAGATGTTAGGAAGGCAATTAACATCGCCAAATGTCTCGGCGGACCTCTGACATTGACTTGTACGTGAACTCGGCAAGGTTTTAGGTCGCAAATATTCGAATTAGGACTGTTTCCATGCTGGAGGTGTGATAAATCTCACTTTTGAATAGAGGGATTAAAATTTAGAATGTGTGAATTTTCACACTCGAAAATTCGAATTTACTATTCGACCCTTGATAAATTCCCCTAAGTGTTTGATTTTCTTTCCACACTGAAAGGCTGTCATATTTTTTTCCTCTGATGAAGTGTCAGAATGAGGCATGAAACGCATCAGGTGACTAGTCACACCAAAGGTCTCAAGATGGATACCTTTTTTAATGCGAACAAGGCAATTACGTTTTTTTTTTTTTTTTAATTTCACCCGTGGCTTGTTAAGGCTCCCGTTCATCTACTACTCTATTGAACGTCACTTTTTTCCCCTCAGAAATGCCACTACATCTGAAGAAGAGGTTTTTGCCCAACTTGGACTGCCCTACCTGCCGCCCTTGTAGAGAAACGCCTGAACGTCGGGCAGCAGGAATTTCAGGGCTGAATTAATTTGGCCATACAGCTGTTAAACATCTACGTATGGGAAGGCAACACCACCAGCCAACAGGTATTCATGTGAATATAGAAAAATTGTACTCCTTTCAGCATTTCTTTTCTGATGCCTTTGCAGAGCGAGCTTTAAAGAAAAAAACGTGTTTCCACGTGTAACTTAAATTTTCTGTGTGACCATTCGCTACTCCTTTTTTCATCATGCTTTTTAAACCAGCAAATTTAGCTCCTGCTGTTGCGTATATTAGAAGGTTATCTGGTTTTGTTTTTAAACATTAAAGGAACAGTAATATAAAAAAAGTGTTAAAGGAAAACTATACCCCCCCAAACAATGTAGGTCTCTGTAAAAAGATATTGCATAAAACTAGGGATGCACCGAATCCAGGATTCGGCCTTTTTCAGCAGGATTCGGCCGAATCCTTCTGCCTGGCGAACCGAATCTGAATCCTAATTTGCATATGCAAATTAGGGGCGGGAAGGAAATTGTGTGTCTTTTTGTCAGAAAACAAGGAAGTAGAAAATGTTTCCCTTCCCACCCCTAATTTGCATATGCAAATTAGGATTTGGTTCGGTATTCGGACGATTCTTTCTCAAGGGATTCGGCCGAATCCAAAAAAGTGGATTCGGTGCATCCCTACATAAAACAGCTCATGTGTAAAACCCTGCTTCATGTAAATAAACCATTTTCATAATAATATGCTTTTCTAGTAGTATGTGCCATTGGGTAATCATAAATAGAAAATTTCCATTTTAAAAATAAGGTCCGCCCCTGGTATCCTATGATTCATGGTGCACACAAACAAACCATACATGTTAGGTCACATGAGCGAATTAACAGACAAAGTTGTGTCTTTTGCTTCCACACTTCTTCCTGTTACAGTTGTAGTATTTCTGGTCAGGTGATCTCTGAGGCATGTATGTAAAAGGGCAAGATTTACTTAAATATATAGACCAGTTTGGTAAGATTCTTTAATATTCCACTTAATATGTTAACTATCTGTTGCTTAAGTATTCATTTTGGGGGTATAGTTTTCCTTTAAGGAGTTAAAATAGAACGTACTGTTGCCCTGCACTGGTAATACTGATCTGTTTGATGTAGAGACACTACTCTAGTATATATGAATACGCTGCTGTGTAGCAATGGAGGCAATTGATAGAGGGGTAAACGGTGCAGGTTAAACCACAAATAACAAATAAGCTCTGTAGAACACCATTATATTCTACAGAGCTTATTTGCTATGTAACCTGTACCTTTTTTCTTTTGAATGGCTGCCTAATGACAGCTTATTTATATAAACTATAGTGGTCCAGGACAAAACTACATTTTTGTGTTTTGGTATTACTGTTCCTTTAAAAGGGCAGTATATGCCATTGGTCAACATAACTACAATGAATAGAGAGATTAAACAGGCAAAACAAACAGTTCACTGAGAAGTCTCTATAGAAAAAATAGAAGACTGTAGCTGGGGGAAAGGAGGGGTTTATTTATACAGAGACTTCTCAATGGACTGTTTTTTTATTTTGCTCTATAGAACCAGGAAGTAGCAAATATTGCCCTGTTTAGTGCAAGAAATAATAAACATAAATTTTCCCTAATTGAGAGCTTAGGTAAAAAGTATGTTCAGCACAAGCCATATTCATCTAACGAATGTTGAAAAGGTGTATACTGTTCCTTTAAGTTGGTTTAAGCATTCCAGGACACAGCAAATATAGTGGTTTATATTAATGCAGCTGCCAGGAGCTGTAGTGCTGCAGAGTTTTTTTTGTTTTTTTTTAACCATTGTCTTTTTTTGTGCCCAAATTCAATAATTTCTATTTAGGGAGGCGACTTTGTTGCTGATTTATGAGACAGACACATATGTAAAAAATGGTTTTATCTCTTCCATTTTTGTATAAAACACACGGGAGAAACCTAGCCAATCAACACATGGATTCAGTCACATAAGGAACTTTCTTTATCTGTGAAACTTAACCTAAACAACATACAAAGGTTTTCTTAGTCTACACTGTGGCACCTATTCTCTTCTATTAAACTATTTCTTTAAAAAAGAAACTTTAAATGAAAATAAACAAAACAAATTCCACATATCCCAATTTTTCTTTTCTTCTGTTACAGTACAATATTAGTGGGAAGCAGGGCACAGGTTCCTTATGCGGTTTTCTGCTGCCCCTTCTTTCCAATCAGAGACTTGTGGATATGAGGAATGACACCTGTGGGAGAAAAAAAGGTTAAAATGTTATTTGGCAACTCTTAAAATGCAAAAAACGTGAAGGCGTAGAAACCACCAATATGAGCATTAAAGGGGACCCGTGACCCAAAAGAAATGATTCAAAATCCTATTATCACATCAGTCAAGCAAAATGAACTTTAATTACACTATATAAATTATTTGAATCTTGTTTCCTTCAGTCTGGGAATTCATAATTATAACAAGCAGGCAGGAGCCATTTTGTGGACACTGTTATTAAGGCAAGTCTTGTATCATCTCAGAATCTTGTTTGTGCACCAGAATGGGGGACCTGATGTCCATCCCCATGTCCTGGCTACACAATTAAATGGTAAAGAGAACTGGAGAATGTGGGGAGAGCAGTGACATGTAGGAAGTGCTGAATGGAAAGTGAAAGTAATTGTCTGCCCCGCCTCTATGCCCAGGGCACAGAGGAGGGGCAGACAATATTTGATTGACAGCTGAGATTTTTAAATGAGCTTACAACAGTTATGAATGCTTTAATAAAAAATAGAAATTGGATTTCATGTTTAATTTGAAAAGGACTTTTATCATACAGCTTTTTGTGTCTGGGTGACAGGTCCACTTTAATGATAAAACATCAACATGTCGTTTTAATTCCATATACCGCCAATCTAAAAACTATTTTGAACTCTTTAAATTTCCTAACCGTATTTCTTGGGAAAACAACTAGGCTTGTAGTGTTTTAAACATATAGCATATGGCATTTTACATGCAATAGTTAATCTTGAAATAATCCTGGGTAATTTTAGGACTGTTTATTTAAATTCCCCAGGGTTACTTCAATGTTCATTTTTATGTGGGATTGAGAGTCCAACCTGTGCACCGATTAGTAAAAATGTGCCGAGTATAGTATTGAGAAAATGTTACCTCCTCCAGCAATGGTGGCTTTGATAAGAGAATCAAGCTCCTCATCCCCACGAATGGCTAGCTGCAAGTGCCGAGGAGTGATACGTTTCACTTTCAGATCCTTGGAGGCATTTCCTGCCAACTCCAGCACCTAAATAGAAATGGAGATACATTTGGCCTGAGTCTAAGAGCAATCTGTTGTCACTGTAGTTAAGTTTCATGTAACCGTGCTCTATGCACAGCTACTCAAAGCCAACTTTCTTTTATTTTCTGCACAGATTTAATATGTTGTGGAAGAGCATCAAACCTCAGCAGTAAGATATTCCAGGATGGCAGCACTGTAAACGGCTGCAGTAGCACCGACTCTTCCGTGGCTTGTGGTACGGGTCTTCAAGTGTCTGTGAATACGGCCCACAGGGAACTAAGAGGTACAAAGGAAAAATAATAAGAACATTGGTTAACCTGCAATAGTTCCTCCTGAGTGATTGTTGTCATGAAAAAAATGTGAATAAACCTACCTGCAGTCCTGCCCTTTGGGAGCGAGATACTGCCTTGGCCTTAGCTTTTCCACTGTCTTTCCCAGCCTTTCCACCAGCCTAGAAAAAGACAAAAGCTGTTCAGCCGGCTACTGAATATTCTCTTACTTTTATTAGTAAGTGAACAATTAAGGGAATCTTGTGTTAAACAGAGGAAACCCCTCACTGTCACAGCTGCTTCCTCTTTTAGGAATTGCAGTCATGCTGGTTTTTCCCCAGATATAAAAAAGTAACAGGTCTACCCTTAACTGAGTTAAAAGGGGTTGTTCACCTTTGAGTTAACTTTTAATATGATGTAGAGAGGGATATTCTGAGACAATTTGCAAATGGTTTTCATTTTGTATTATTGAAGGTTTGTGAGTTATTTAGCAGCTCTCTAGTGTCAGCAATCTGGTTGCTAGGGTCCAAACTACCCTAGCAACCATGCATTGATTTGAATATGGAATATTAATAAGGGAGAGTCGGAACAGAAAGATTAGTAATAAATAGTAGCAATAATAATAATAAATGTGTAGCTTTAGAGAGGATTTGTTTTTAGATGGGGTCAGTGACCCCCTTTTGAAAGCTAGAAAGAGTCAGGAGAAGAAGGCAAATAATTAAAAAACTAAAATAAATAATGGACCAACTGAAAAGTTGCTTAGAATTGGCCATTCTACAACATACTAAAAGTTAACCTGAGGTAAACCATCCCTATAAGCTGCCATAGATGTACAGATTATGAGCCTATGTCGGACGAACGATCATTCATGGCGATCTCCTGACCTGCAACTCACCGTTCCGATTAATATAAAGTAGTAAAGAGAAAAAAATCGCACAATGCTTGGGCCATTAATTGATGGACAACAATCGTACGAAAGTTATGTCTGAGAAATAGTAGTGACAGTTTCCCATTGAGATCATCAGCTAGGCAATACATGCAGAGATATCCAGTAGCCGATATAAATCTTTTAACCTGTCTGATCGACTGAATGACCGATGGTGTGAAAAATGGTGCAACACTCCACAAGGTTCGTACAATATGTATGGTATGTTTGCGTCTGTCTTATAAGCAACTAAGTCACCTTTACCTTATGTGACCCAAACTGATGTATTTTGCTCTAATTAGTAGAAACAAAGTGATGGTGCTTCCGTACTCTGGCTTACGCTCACTTACGCACCTCAAAGTTCGCAACTTGTATTTAAAGTAGCTGTATAACCCTTTTTTTTTTTTTTTTTTTAAATAAGATGTGTTAAAACGAAGAGTCAATCATTTGTGGAAGATTATGTTCAAATCTTATTGCAGATAAAGTATGGAATAGCATTTGTTTATTAATCTGTCCAAGTGTGGATGTTACTGGCTGCTGAATCATGAGCCTGTTGGCCTCATCACGTGACAGACTACGCAAACTCTTAGTACCAGGACTGCTAAAGTAGTCCTCACCCGTTTTCTAGCCTTCCTGATTAAATCCGATGAGGACCACTTTCACAGTCCTTGTACTAAGAGTTTGCGTAGACGGTCACGTGACGAGGCCTAGGCTTTATGGTAGGGAAGCAGTCAGTACTAATGAGCCCTGTATTAAAACACACAATTCCCAAAGACCAAAATGTTAAACAATCACAAACCATTCTGCAATTCTACATCAACCAATCAGGTTCCAGGAAAGATAAAGCAAGGTCTTTGTCTAGGGAACACAAAACCCCCCTGTACTAAGCAGGCTCTAATACATGGTTCTCTTTTTTTTTTTTTTTTGGAATTTTTGAGTGCCTGGTTCTATGGTTACTGAAGCCAGAATTGTATTTACAGGTTTCAGAAGATGATGTGGTATCCTTGATCACTATTGCTATAAGGCAGTGGGGAGGTGGGTCTAGTGCAATACACAAGCAATATGTAGGCGCAAATATGTTTTGACACTCGTGTGAAGGGTTTGCTACAGTAATGGCAGCAGTTCAAATAATGGAACAGTGAACATGTTACTGAAAATTTGGATTTCTGTTTAGATTTCCTACGGCTTAAATGTTGTCACAGCAAATTGTATTGTTTTGGTAGTAGCGGAGATTATAAATATATTTATCAAACGTCATATTTTCCATAAGAAATAAAATAGTAGGAAAATGAAGTGTGTGTATTATCTTGCTGTCCATGGTATGGTTTGGGTCATGCTACAGCTGCACTACACCTGGGGGCCGATTCACTATTGGTCGAATATTGAGGGTTAATTAACCCTCGATATTCGACTGGGAATTAAAATCTTTCGATTTCGAATATCGAAATCTAACGATTTAGCGCTAATAATTCGATCGAACGATTTTTATTCGATCGAACGATTAAATCCTTCGAATCGAACGATTCGAAGGATTTTAATAAAACGATCGAATGAAAATCCTTCGATCAAAAAAAACTTAGCAAGCCTATGGGGACCTTCCCCATAGGCTAACATTGACTTCGGTAGGTTTTATCTACCGAAGTAGGTGGTCGAAGACAGTACTTCGATTATCGAATAGTCGAACGATTTTTCATTCGGTTGGTTCGAATTCGATCGAATTTAACCAATTCGATGGTCGAAGTAGCCAAAAAATACTTCGAAATTCGAATTTTTTTTTATTCGAACCCTTCACCCGAATTTTGTACATCTGCCCCCTGGTGTTCCATATAGAACGTGGACTACCTCAACCCAGATGGATAACGCAGGACTGGCCATGTACACGGATAGTGAAATGCAGTTTGTTCTGCTTCCTTTTCTGGCAAAGCCTGTGAGGGTGCAGTGGCAGATTATTCCATTTTTGGTTCGGAAACAAACCCGACCAGTCTTTTGCAATTCAACCAAATCTAGGCAGGTGTAGCCAGCAGCACATATAGACACTGTTGCACTGGGCATTTGAGATTAGAATGTTTTATCTGTAAACTTCTAAGAAGGGAAGCCATGGCCTCCATGTGTGTTTGATGTAGCCCATTATTGTGAGTAGACAGCCTGCAGATGGCCATGGAAACAAGAATGTTCCATTGATGTCCTTGGAAAGTTCACTCTGATAAGCACACACCAAGTACTATGGGTCAGTCAATTAACTAATCCTATATTAAAGGAAAACTTAACCCCCCAAAACGAATATTTAAGCAGCAGATAGTTTACATCATATTAAATGGCATATTAAAGAATCTTATCAAACTGGTCTATATATTTAATTAAATATTGTCCTTTTACATCTCTTGCCTTGAACCACCATTATATGATGGTCTGTGTGCTGCCTCAGATCACCTGACCAGAAATACTACAACACTAACTGTAACAGGAAGAAGTGTGGAAGCAAAAGACACAACTGTCTGTTAATTGACTCGTGATCTAACATGTATAGTATGTTTGTGTGCACTGTAAATCCTATGATCCCAGGGGGTGGCCCTTATTTTTTTAAAATGGCAATTTTCTATTTATGATTACCCAATGGCACATACTGCCAACAAAGTAGATTATGAAAATCGTTTATTTACATGAAGCAGGGTTTTACATATGAGCTGTCTTATTCAATATATTTTTAGAGACCTACATTGTTTGGGGGGGGGGTATAGTTTTCCTTTAAAGTGACTGTTGCTGACTGTACTTAGTCTGACCCTGCAATGACAGTAACTGACCAGTTGTGTGGTATCAAGATAATGAAAGATTTGATTCCACCAGATTTTAGGACCTCCCGTCACTCTTAAGCATTCCACCTCAAAATAGCTTGTTTCTGCATGTTAATACGGTAGAGCTTGCAACAATTAGTAATAAGTTCCCCTGAAACCACAAATGAATATTTTCATGCATACTTAACTCTCACAGCCCACTTATCCTTTCCAGCCCTAGGAAAAATTTGCCCACGCTCAGGCATAATCCTTTACAATCTGCTTATTCACCCCGCATGCTGAGCGATTATGCTTTATAAGGGGTTGTCATATCCCACAGTGCCTTATAGAAATTATTTATATGACCTGCATCAGTTAAGCTTGCAGTGGTATTTTCCTCTCTCACAGGTCAGTTTCAAGAGGAGCCAAGTGTGAATTCACAAACCCAAGTCCATGCATTTACTGGTTCAGTTTCTATCTGGCTCACTGAAAAACCAGTGAAACCGCACGGAGGGGTAAGTAACAGGGTTGCCAGGTTTAATTTTCAAAACCAGCCCAAAAATAGCATAATATGCGCAGTGAAAATAAGTCTAAAAAATAAATGAATAGATGTGAAAGTGCACCTTTTTAAAATTTTGCAAGTTTTTCCACGATGCAAAATGGGACAGATTTGCTGTCACCAGGGGGTTACTACAGAGTGGGGCACAGGCGCTATAGGGGTCCCATAAGGCCTAATACATAAACAATTTCAATAAATATTGGTAAAACATGTCAACCTCTAGACATTTTGGTGGCCAGCAGATTTTGTTTTGCCCAAAATTGTCTGAAATTGGGGAAAGTCACCAGAAAATTTGACGGGAGGTCCTAAAATCTGGTAACGCCAGACTTCTACACAAGTCAGTCCCATTGCATGCTGGGTATTGCAGTCTTACATTAAAGAGATACTGACACCTGAAATTAAACTTTTTTTTACATCTGTTATAATATTGGCTTTGCAAGCTACTTCTAACTTTGCCATAAAGTATTTGCATGATGCTTTTACATTACCTGTCTGATCCCCCATGTTCCTGTATGAGGGGGCTGCCATATTTGTGCAGCAGGAGTCCGTTAGCATTAGAAACTGTAACTAACAGGCTGAGATGGGACAGTCAGGTTGGCAAAGTCAGAGGGTCAGAGAGTCAGGCTTAGGAACTTCAACCAACAATTATATACAAAAACAACCCTCTCAGCAAAAATGATCAACATAACCTATAGGTAACATTTAATGTTCATTCATATGCTAAAATTCATTTTTTAGTGTCAGTATCACTTTAAACTTGGCAATTGGGAAATTTTAAACAAACTAGATTACCCAACATGCACTGGGACAGAGGCTTGGCACATTAGCGCAAGAAACGTTGGCACAAATCAGCCAAAGGTCCAAAAAAGAAAAATCCGTACATTGGCTACTTTGTACTGTCAAAACCCGCCTGGGCTTTAACGTAGTAGCCCGATTTGGCTGGATAACAGCCAACCCTGGTAAGTAAAGACTTAGGGGCATTTGCCCAGGGTAAAACTTAGACTGGGGGGTTGGAGGGGTCTATGTAGGGTAGGGGGTTTTTAACTTTTGGGTTTGCTTCTCTTTGAGCATCCAGAACTAAACATAAACGTAATATGTGGGGTAGTGATCTGCAGAGAGCTGAGCCACTAAGTGTGTAGTTGCAATGCTAAGCTGTGATTCAGTTTTGGAGGAGTAGTGTTTGCAATAAGAACTGCTTCAGTAGGGCTGTCTCTAGACTCATAAGAACAATGGGCCCCTGGCAAAGTAGCCTGAGGCAGTGCAGGGAATGCTGGGAGTTGTGTCACCAGCAGGTGTAAATACACTGAACACTAGCGCTGGCAATGTATGTGCATAGCTCCTCCCCGTATGGGGCAACTGTCAGCTGAGGTGACAGGAATGGCAAGTATAAGTCAAGCACTCATTGCCTCTCCTATGGAAACAACACGAGCTGCTGCTGTGACCCCCGAGACAAGCCGTAATAGACGGTGTAGAGTCCTACTTGTCAGCTCCTCGGCAACTTTACAGCCACCAACACGAACAGCCGCATCGACAAATGCACGGCTGAAGGATTTCCTGCAAACACCGTGTCGCTCCGCTTCCCGCCGGTAACTTTGCTGCCCATTCCTCCACACATTGCCCATATTAACAGGACTGCACTCGCTTCCAATGAAACAGGAGTATAGGCTTCCCGCCATTTCCCACTGGTATTTACGTTGGGTGATTTCTCTCCTTTCCAATGGCCGCCGAGTACACTGGGTGGTTTCTGCTTAATTTAATGGGCGGGTATTTACCATGTTCCGGAGGTCCGCGCGTTGCCGTAGAATAATCCGGAAGAAGTTGTCCTTCTGTTTGTGCTCAGCTGTCCTGCCGGTACCGCGCACTCCTAGCTTTACACACACAATAACCCCCCTGCCCGTCAGGCCCGAACGAGAGGACACCCTGCCACCAATCACACGATGTGTTCCTGGTTTGAAACTACAGTAACACCAATCAAGTATCTCCTTCTTCCAGAGGTGCCAGATGACGTCCCGCCCACACTCCTTAACGGCCGTTTCCCTCCCAAGGCCCTTCAGCTTGATTTTGCACACGGCACGCAAGGCGGGAGGTGGATCCACTTCACGTCAGTCAGTGAGAATCAGCGTATCACGAAAACGCTTCAACCATCACTGACATTTACAATAACCAATAAAATACACTATTTTGAGTGGGCGTTTCTAATAGTGCGTGTGTCAGGGAATTTAGCCAATAGGATGAATGGGTTGAGACAGGGACGCACTCCTCCATTTCCCGCCCTATTTGTCTTGTTTGCTTTAGAAAAAAGTTAAAATGGCGGACGATCCTTCGTTTTAGCGAAGCAGTAGGGTGTCTGAGTTTCGTTTTGTCTCGGACGTAGTTCACCACCGTTTGGAATACTCGGTTTCTCGGAATATATGTAGTTACAGCGTGATATGAAATGTAGAATCCTTTCAATAAAATGACTTCTGGGTTTTTATTTCTTTTGTGTGTAAAAAGCCCATAAAATCGAATCGCTTTTATTAAAGTTCTTGCTTCATAAGATTGCCTAGTAAGTCTGTCTTCAATCGAGCTACGACCGACACTTTAGCTCAGCTGTCTCCTGCTAAAACTGAAACTGGCCTTTTATTTCTCTAGGAAACTTTATGTAAAACCTGAGGAGAACGGTGTTAGAATTAGCAGCTGGGGGGACACATGCCTTGAAATGCACGAGCACCAGTTGTGGATGATCAGTAACTCATATTGACTGGTGTGTAAGGGGAGAAGTGCAGAAAAAAAAAAAAAAATTATATATATATATATATATATATATATATATATATATATATATATATATATATATATATATATAAATAAATAAATAAATTATGGGCTTGTTCCAACAGAAAATGCACCAGGTATATACTTCTATAAGTGACTACATTGCATTAGCCCTATATTTTATTGTACGCCTGTTTCTAAGTTTCAGTGCTGGGGGGTTATGAGGTAGAGAGAAACAATGCTGCTGCTGCTGCAGAACTTCAAACGGAGCAGATTTTGAGGTGCATCGTCCAGTGTAGGTAGGGCTGCCACCTTTTCTGTAAAAAAAATACCGGCCTTCCTATATATTTATCTTTTTTTCCCCTATTAATAACATTGGGATCCATTATTTGTACCGGCCAGGCCAGGAAAATACCAGCCAGGTGGCAACCTAAGTGCAGTAAGGGGGGTAGATGGAGCAGCAGTGCCCGGGCCACGGTATTTTGGCACCCTAGGCAAGGGCTTCAATCAGGGTCCCCCCCCACACCATTACCATTTCCCACCTTACCATTCATATTGCCCCCTGTACCTGTGCTGGCACCTATCATATTGCCAAATACAAGAGTCCTCTGCGCTCAACCCATCATCAATATATTTAAGACGTTAATTTTTTTAGTAGCAGTATGCACAAAATGTCTCTGTCTTAACTATATTAATAATGGGTTGAGTGCAGAGGACTCTTGTATTTGTCTATATGTATTTTGTGGTCACAGCCTCATTGCACCCCCGCCTAATGGTTTTAAAAATGAGTGGTGAGCACAACTTTCCCTTGTTTGTTATACCTATCATATTGCCCCCATTTGTACCTGTTCAAACAACAGTAAATCTTTCAGATTGCCCCCAATCTGTACCTGTGCCAGCATAAGACAAAACATCCATCATTTTGTCTGTACCTATGCAAGCGGCAGCCAAAAAAATCCATCATATTGCCCCTAATCTGTGCCTTTGCCTGCAGGAGCCTAAATCCATCATATTGCCCCAAACATGTGTGTACCTGTGCCAGCAGCCACCATATTTCCCCATGTACCTGAGCCAGCAGCAGTCAATCCCTCATATTTATGGATGTACTGAATCCACTATTTTGGATTCGGCCGAATCCCCGAATCCTTCTCGAAAGATTGCATTTGTAAATTAGGGGTGGGAAAGGGAAACATTTTTCACTTCCTTGTTTTGTGACAAAAAGTCATGCAATTTACTTCCCCACTACTAATCTGCATATGCAAATTAGGATTTGGTTTGGCTGGGCAGAAGGATTCGGCCAAATCCTGCTGAAAAAGGCCGAATCCTGGATTCGGTGCATCCCTACTCATATTACCCCGATCTGTCCAGCAGCAGCCAAAAAATCCTCAATATTGTTCCCAAATATGTACTTGTGCCTGCAGGAGCCAGAAATCCATCATATTGCCCCCAAATATGTACCTGTGCTGGTGCCAGCAGCAGCCAACAATCCATCATATTGCCCCTAATCATCTATTTACCTGTGCAAGCAGAAGCCAAGATATTGCCCCCAAATATGTACCTGTGCCAGCAGCTGCCAAGAGGGAGGTGGGGAGTGCTTCTACCTGCAGTATGAATCACGGGCAAGAGGGGGTTGGAACAGGCGGTATATAAAATTGAAAAACTATTAAAGGCCATGCAAATAAGGGTTTTAAAAAAGAAAAAAAAATCCTCTTAAAAGTGCGCCCCCCCATGATTGCGCCCTAGTCTGCCTACCCCTAGTTCCAGCCCTGGTAGGAGATGACTGGGTAGGTTTATGGATCAGCAAAGAATGTGGGAAGTGAAGTGGGGATTGGTGAAGTGACAGCCAGAGCCTATAGGAGGGATGACTGACTATTAGGGTTACCACCTTTTCTGGACAAAAATACCGGCCTTCCTATATATTTATCTTTTTTCCCTATTAGTAACATTGGGATCATCCATCATTTTTACCGGCCAGGCCAGTAAAATACCAGCCATGTGGCAACCCTACTGACTGCAGGCAGAACATAGAGAGGAGAGGAAAACAATTGGGCAGCAAACTAAATTGGACATAAAGAAAGATTAAATTTAAATGAAATGGTAAATTGGTGGTAAAGTATACCATCTGTGCAGCTAAGGGATAATCAGATTGAGACAGCCATTCCCACCTTCACTGGCTGCTGTTTCACCAGGCAAGTTTGTTCCCTGACCAGAGCAGCAGTCTGTTCAAAATCATCACCCAGCACTTCAGTTCGTTCTCACTCTCACCACCTGATGATGTCATCACTGGCAGATTTAATAAGGGTCAAATTGAAAATTGAAAATTATTTTTATGGTCAAAACTGTCAAATTAGACAATTATCCAAACTCGATTCTAGGTTTTTTTTAAAAAAAATTTAATTCAGTTTTGAGATTTAGCATACTCTGGCCCTTTAAGAATTCGAATAAGACTATTCGCCACCTAAAACCTGCCAAATTACTGTATAAGTCAATGGGAGAAGTGCAGTGACCAATTTGGAGATGTTTGGAGCCTTCCTGATATCGAGTTTGATCTAATTCGAATGTAACTTGAATCTAGTTTTTGGGTCGTTTAAATTTGTCAGAGTTTTTAAAATTCTATTTTATTAATAGATTTCCCCAGGTTGAATTCAATCGAATTTAAGGTTTTGAAAAAAACTCACATGAATTCGAAATTCAACCCTTGATAAACCTGCTTCTTAAAGGAGAATTCAACCCTGAATTTAAAAAAAACCCTACCCTACATAGATCCCCCCTCCCTCCTACCCCCAGTGTGTTACCCAGGGCAAATAACGTTTTACTTACCCCTTGGTGCAGATTCAGGCTTCGGAGTTCATGGGCGCCATCTTCAGCTGCTTCGGTAATCTTCGTAATTAGACAATTTTCAGCGCATGAAATACAAAATTGCTCCAACTGCACATGTACCGCCACGCTAGTCTCATTCCAAAGATTTCCGAACAGAAGAAGATGGCGCCTGTGAACTTCGATGCCTGAATCTGCCCCGAGGGGTAAATAAAACTTTAGGGGCATTTGCCCAGGGTAACACTTAGGCTGGGGGGAAGAGGGAGGAGGGTCTATGTAGGGTTTTTTTTTTTAACTTTAGGGTTGAATTCTCCTTTAAGCTGGCCATACACGGGTCAATAAAAGCTGCCGACAGACCGAGACGGCTGCTTATTGGCCTGTGTGTGGGGCCTTCCGACAGGCTTCCCCCGATCGATATCTGGTCGTAAGTCGGATCACGGCTGCATCTGTTTGTTGATGCGGTCCCGCAATCCGACCGCCTGTTTTACCTACATTATGATCCAATTGGATCAGCCCTATATCGCCCACCTCAATGTGGGCATATTGGGATCTCTATGTGTATGGCCACCTTTAGTGTATACAGCTGCAGGAGGCTGGTGTGTCCATGCACACAATCTTTTAAGATTACATTAATCCTGGTGGTGGCCAGTGTCGGACTGGCCCACCGGGATACCAGGAAAAGTCCCTGTGGGCCCAGGTGTCAGTGGGCCCTCATGCTGCTATATATTTGGCCTATTTCATGGCCATTCCATATTTCTATGAGAACAAAGAGGCTAAATAGAAGGAAAAACAGAGTATAGTATGTAAAGAAAAGGGAATAGGAGAATAGAGGTTGAGTGAGGAGAGTAAGAAAAATAGTACTAAGAGAGGGCCCCTTGCCTAAGATTAATTGGTGGGCCCCTGGTCAAAGGTTTTTGGGTGGGCCCCTGGTGTCCCAGTCCGACACTGGTGGTGGCTGTGGCTCGGAGAGTGGAAGGAAAGGCTAGAAACCAGTTCAGTGGGGCCCATAAGGACTGGGGGCCCATCTGGTATTTTCCCAGTGTCCTGCTGGGCAAGTCTGACTCTGAGTGGAAATCTCAGAACCCTTTGTGGTGTCAAGTGCTATGCTGGAGGATCCCCGCCTGCTACATTGGTCATAAACATATGCAAAAAGAGTACCAGCAGCACACTGTAGCCTGTGACATTTTGCAAAAGTTTATTCAGCCCAAAAACATACAAGAAAGGCAACCGCGAGACCAAATACAGACAAGTGGCCAACTTTATATTCTAAGGTCCCTATCACATTCACACACACACTACAGTCATTTTTATCAGGACTCTTTTTTCAAAACAAATTTATCTGCACTCACCATCTTGTAACTCTGCTGCAATTGTAGAGTGTGTTAAGCCTCTCACAGCCTGATCCACTGTGCAAAAGTCCACATACAATAGAATACAGGCATGCACTGCAGCATTTCAATTGGGGAACAACATCCATTTTTTTTATAAGATTTCATTATAAATGATACTGTGAAAACAGTGTGTGGCCTGTTTGCAGTTAATGCCCTCAGTCTCTGTAACCTTGTATTTTATCACTTGCTAAAAGTCCATCCATTACATTAGAAGAAGTCACGGAGGAGTTTGTGCCTTATAAAGGTGTGAGACTGCAGAACTAGTGCTTTTATCATAGAACTCCAGGGTTAATTCTATTATGCTTTTTTTTTTCATCAGAGGGTAAATCATTTTTAAAATACCCACATTTCATTGAATCACGTGAAAAACGGAATCATTTGCACGGATTATTAATACATATTTTAGGATTAGTATAATTAATTTTATGTTTGTGGTAACATTGCATTTCAAACCCTCATATGGCAGTTGCTGTTAGATCCATGAAATGACAATCATCGTGGAAGGCAGCGAGGCAGTAATTCCAGAATGCAGTGAACCTAATATTTTGAGATGACTTCCCTCCACCCCTTAGTAAAGGGGTCATAATCATTTCCAAAGACGAGTTATATTCTGTTTTTGGCACAGCTTATTACAATTCACACTGGTGTTTAATTGTAGTAGCATTGTACACCTTTTTTTAAAGTAGGCAATATTCTCGTCACCATCGGCGCTGATCCAAGACACGGCACACAGACGACAGCATCAATGCAAAAGGTTGGCTTTATTAAAACACACACATACGGTTGTGGATTGCAGCGGTGGACATACAGGGCTGTCTGACTTACGCGTTTCTTGCCGGATCCCCCGGCACTTCCTCAGAGTCAGTGCAGATCACATGACTCAAGACTTAAATAGCTAAAGTGATTTACATCCGTGTTAGAAGTACAAGTGCATTTGAATAATCAATATAATTAACATTCAAGTGTATAAGTGTGTATACAAAATTCATTACAATAGACAGTGCATATTGCTTTTATATATTTGTATAATATCTCAGAGCAAGTAATACAGTTATTATATTATTAATATTTGTTTTGAATAAAAAAAATACTAAATAGTGACCAAACAACACATAAAGTCAATCAATTAATAAAAATGAAAATAAAAACTTAATAAAAATATCTATATTTCTCAGTCACCTTATTCAAATCAGTGATATTGTAGTGAATTGTGTGTTTAAATATTTAAAAACACTAAATGCACATTGGCATATCTATAAAAACATATGCACATAACTATAAGAATAATTATGTTTCCTATGAGGAAAAATTATGTTGCTATATTGTATAGAGTTACATTTTTTCTTTTATATTCATGTAGCCATTTAATTTATTTATTGTCACTCTTATTGAGCAATAGGAAACAATTGTAACTTCTTAACTGTTTTTTAGTGTCTGAAGTCATTTGCAGAGCAGGGAAAAGATTTCTTTAATTAATTGAAGTGTCTTTATATATTTTATTCTGCCTTAATCTCTTTTTATGCATACATATAAATGTGCAGTCACATCTCCATAAATTGTCATTATTATTAGTTATTAACTGCACATATATATATATATACATCAGGCTAATATAGGCTAGAGCTGGTATTTACTGTATATCATTTTGTATATCATTTGGTATGTTTCTATTATTTATATAGATTTCTCAAAAACTCAAACATTTAGAATAAATTGAACCAATGATATTACACCATGGTAGATAGTATTAACAATTAAATTGCTTGATTTTTTATTATTTTTTATTTTTTACTTTTTTAACTTTTATTAATTTTCTGGTCTGGATTAGTCAAAATATCTGAGGAACAATGGTGATATTTACAAAAAGATAATGTTAAGTAAAAGAAACTCAATACACACTGACTCCCTCCCAAGGGTAGTCAATATATAAGAGTCAAGAACATACTATTATCTTATGAGATACTTTATATCTCCTTCTTTATTAAGTCCTTTCGGTTTCACAGTATTCAGGGTCAGTATCCAATGGAATTCTCTCTTAGTAAGTTTTTCTTCTAAATCTCCTTTTCTCTTACCTAGTTTAATGCACTCAATTGCTTGGAAAGTTATATATAGTTCATTCTCCTGATGCTTTTCTATTACATGCTCGGCTATTGCTGATGAAATATCTCTTCTATTTATGCAAGCTAGATGTTCTAAGACACGATCTTTCAATCTCCTAGTAGTTTAGCCTACATATTGTTGTCCACACTTACATGTGGCTAGATATATGACATTCATAGTTTTACAATTTACATACATCTTATTTTTAAAGTATTTCTTTGTGTTAGTACTCTGAAATTGATCTGATTTGTTAATAAAGCGGCAGCACTTACATATATTCGCTCCACACTTGTAGGTGCCCACAACTGTCATCCAATTGCTGTTATCTACCTTATTAATATCCGGTAGCATACTGGGTGCCACTTTGTCCCTAAGATTAGGGCCCCGTCGATATACTATCTGTGGTCTCTTGAGATCCAAATTGGATAGTATAGGGTCACCTTCAAGTATAGACCAATGTCTGTAAATTATATTCTGTATTTGTTTTGCCTCTGTACTGAATGTCGTTATAAATCTAACCTTTGAGTTTTTTTGTTCATTCCTACTTTTTTTTGATGTTCTTAACAAATCAATTCTATTTTTAGTTACTGCATTCTCATAAGCTTTTTTTACACAGTCTATTTCATAGCCTCTTGATATAAGTCTGTCCCAGAGCTCCATCGACCTCTGGTGAAAGGTGTCCCAAGTGGTACAGTTCCTTCTTAGTCTGATGAACTGACCAGTCGGTACACCTCTCAGCAGTGGTTCAGGATGGCTACTCTGTCTGTGTAATAATGAATTCCTACTTATAGTTTTCCTATAGACATCAGTAAGGATACATGACTCCTTATTTATAAATTGTATATCAAGAAAATCCATCGTTAGTTGATCACTCTTATAGGTAAACTGTATGTTATTATTATTATCATTACAATAATCTACAAAGCTTTGTAGTTGTTGTTCGTCTCCATCCCAAATGATGATCAAATCATCGATATAACGATGGTATCTCTTGATATATTTCTTATAGGGATTATTGTCAGCGTATATATGATGTGTCTCAAACCACCCCATAAAGAGGTTGGCACAGGATGGGGCAAATTTTGCCCCCATCGCTGTGCCACACCTCTGTAAATAATACTGCCCATCAAACATGAAATAATTGTGTTTTAGTAGATAATCTACTGCATCAAGTATGTATTGGTTCTGTTGTGGGTTGTATAATTTCGCCTCATTTAGCCAAAAATATAAAGCATGTAAACCATCCTGATGTAATATAGACGAATATAGAGCTGAAACGTCCATTGTAACCCAGGTGTACCCCTCTTTCCATTCCATATCAGTTAATTTGCTGATTGCATCCCCACTATCTCTCAGATATGAGGGCAGTGTAACTACTATTGGTTGTATCAGTTTGTCCACATATTCACTTAATTTCTCATTTAGGGACCCAATCCTTGCAATTATAGGACGTCCTTTAGGTCTATATTGATCTTTATGTACCTTCGGAAAGGTGTGAAAAATAGGAATTTTGGGATATTCCACTTGTAAATACTGTAATTCATTGTCATTTAATATACAATCAGTTCTGCCAAAGTGTAAGAAATCATATAATTTTTTTTGAAATAATGATGTAGGGTCTCCTTCTAATTTGACATAGTTATTAATATCACCCAGTTGTTCCTTTATGTCTGTTTCATAATATTCACGATTCAAAATAACTATGGAGCCCCCTTTATCCGAATTTCTTATGACTATATTGTTATTCGTTTTAAGGGAGTTTATTGCTTGGTATTCTCGTTTGCTCAGATTATTTTTATTTTTATTTAAGGTCACCCGTTTTTCGGATAGTTTTTTCAAATCCGAGATCACCAAGTCATAAAATCTCTCCACAAACGGTCCCTGATGTGTTATGGGATTGAAGTGAGATTTTACCTTTAAATCAGTGTGTACTGTTTTAGTATTTTCTACAGTCACTGTCTCATCCGGTATATGCGTATTCCCAACTCTATTTAGCAGATCTAATTGATCTATAGCCTCTAATACATCTTGAGTTAGGAAATTACTGTCTGTACCCACAAGTTGTAATTCATTATTCTTATCACGTGTATGAAAAAATCTCTTTAATGCTAAACATCTAACTAGCGCATTTACATCCATAATGGATTCTGTTAAAGAGAAATGGTTAGAGGGGCAAAAAGTCAAACCCTTATTTAACACCGTCCTCTCATCATTAGACAGTTCATAATCAGATAAATTAATTACCAAGTCCCCTTGTTTGTCTTGTTTGTCTCGATCTCCTTCTATCTGTATTTCTTGTTGGTCTTTGATCTTGTTCCTTTCATGTTTATTGTTGGTTTTCCTTCCTCCTCTCTGTCCTCTCTTTCTTCTCTTGATTTTTTCTTTGAAGTTATCTGAATTTTCTTCTGTGTTTCCTCTTCTGGGGTATCTTCTAGATCGCTGCCGGATGTCGCTAAAAAAGAAACGCTGACAGAAGTGTTATCTGAATCATCATTTGAATTAGCATATTCTTTTTGATTGCCTCTAAAAGGAGATTTGTAAGGGCCACGGGTTTTAATTGCTGGTTTCAATCTCTCCCACCTGCCCTTTTGCGGATTCAATTTCATTCCCCAAGAGAACACTCTATTTTGTTCATAGTCTGCTTTATCTCTAAGAAAATTTTTTTTGCTTAATGTCCATAATTTTTTTCTCCAGATTTTCAACATCACCATTAATTCTTGTAATATATTTGTCATAATCCAATGAATCTTTGTGAGATTCCAAATTTTTCCATAGTTCTGTGATTTCCAGATGTATTCTATCTTGTTCTTTATCATATTTATTAATCAATATGTCCATCAATTTAAAGGAACAGTCCGCCAGAGTGCTATACCAGGTTTCCATTAGCATATTATCTTGTATCTCAAAGGCTGGGAATTTTTTTATACGTAATCCCCTCGGGATCCGTTTAACTTCAATGTAATTCTGCAAAGTAATTTGTTCCCAGCCTAATTTCAGCTCTTTAATTCTCAATTTTTGTAATTTTTTAAAAAGCATATGCATATCCGTGGAGGATTTCCCCTTCTCATGTGATAACCGGGGTTCCCCATTAGGATCTGGAGCACATCGTTCGGCAAAAATGGACCGTGCTTTTTCCCATCTAGCTGTCTTAGCCTGTTGTGAATTTCCCTGCTCAGGTTGTATTGTTAGTGCAGCCCCCACCGCTCCACTCCCGTGTGTGTTATTAGCCATAATGACTGGAGTCTTTCAAATGTTCATTGCCGTATAGCGTTTTCAATTATAAAACAGTGGATAGGCATATGCAGATACTCCAGTGTATACAGGGGTCTCCCTCTAAGTGAATCGCACCCTTGAAGTCAGTCAACACAAATAATTATATAAAGAATGATGCGATACACATCGGAGCTCACCCAGTAGCGCTGTGTTTCTCCTGGTCGCAGCCCGTGCGAGATGCCGGCCACTTCCCGCCGGTATTCTGTGTAAAGTAGGCAATATTCTCGTCACCATCGGCGCTGATCCAAGACACGGCACACAGACGACAGCATCAATGCAAAAGGTTGGCTTTATTAAAACACACACATACGGTTGTGGATTGCAGCGGTGGACATACAGGGCTGTCTGACTTACGCGTTTCTTGCCGGATCCCCCGGCACTTCCTCAGAGTCAGTGCAGATCACATGACTCAAGACTTAAATAGCTAAAGTGATTTACATCCGTGTTAGAAGTACAAGTGCATTTGAATAATCAATATAATTAACATTCAAGTGTATAAGTGTGTATACAAAATTCATTACAATAGACAGTGCATATTGCTTTTATATATTTGTATAATATCTCAGAGCAAGTAATACAGTTATTATATTATTAATATTTGTTTTGAATAAAAAAAATACTAAATAGTGACCAAACAACACATAAAGTCAATCAATTAATAAAAATGAAAATAAAAACTTAATAAAAATATCTATATTTCTCAGTCACCTTATTCAAATCAGTGATATTGTAGTGAATTGTGTGTTTAAATATTTAAAAACACTAAATGCACATTGGCATATCTATAAAAACATATGCACATAACTATAAGAATAATTATGTTTCCTATGAGGAAAAATTATGTTGCTATATTGTATAGAGTTACATTTTTTCTTTTATATTCATGTATCCATTTAATTTATTCATTGTCACTCTTATTGAGCAATAGGAAACAATTGTAACTTCTTAACTGTTTTTTAGTGTCTGAAGTCATTTGCAGAGCAGGGAAAAGATTTCTTTAATTAATTGAAGTGTCTTTATATATTTTATTCTGCCTTAATCTCTTTTTATGCATACATATAAATGTGCAGTCACATCTCCATAAATTGTCATTATTATTAGTTATTAACTGCACATATATATATATATACATCAGGCTAATATAGGCTAGAGCTGGTATTTACTGTATATCATTTTGTATATCATTTGGTATGTTTCTATTATTTATATAGATTTCTCAAAAACTCAAACATTTAGAATAAATTGAACCAATGATATTACACCATGGTAGATAGTATTAACAATTAAATTGATTGATTTTTTATTATTTTTTATTTTTTACTTTTTTAACTTTTATTAATTTTTCAGTCGTCTGTGTGCCGTGTCTTGGATCAGCGCCGATGGTGACGAGAATATTGCCTACTTTACACAGAATACCGGCGGGAAGTGGCCGGCATCTCGCACGGGCTGCGACCAGGAGAAACACAGCGCTACTGGGTGAGCTCCGATGTGTATAGCATCATTCTTTATATAATTGCACCTTTTTTTAAACCTATTGGAAATGCATTTTCTTATTTTTTTTATCAAAAACACAAGTGTTTTTCCCTCCCTCCATAACCAGAATAGTTTAAGTATAGATAATGATGTCCATATAAACAAGAAGGATTCACTAGCACTCAAAGGCTGGTGCAAGCAGGGATAACCCTTGCGAGTTTATTTGCAGAAAAAATACAACGTTTCGGGGTTGTACCCCTTCTTGTACTATTCGATTTGGAGGGTGCCGACCCCTTCATCACCGTGCACCAGGAGTCACTTCAGAAGGCCAGGGTGTGCTGACTCAATATAAACAAGCTCCAACCTTCTACAGCTGTTGCATGTATCCAGGGCCGCCATCAGAAATCGCAGGGCCCCATACGACAAAATTTCCTGGGCCCCTTGGGCTGCGCCCACCAAAAGCCCCACCTTCAGGTCCGCCCTCCCCACCCCACAGGTCCACCCCCACCACACAGTAAAAAAAACCTTGGTGGCTAGGTTTCCCACATGTTAATAAAAAAATATTGGTGGTCAGGGCCCCCTCATTGAAAAAAACATTTGTGGTCAGGACCCCCCAATTAAAAAAAAAACACGTGGTCAGGGCCCCCCCATTAAAAAATATTGGTGGCTAGGACCCCACATGGGGAAAAAAAATTGGCGGCCAGGGCCCCCCTTAAACATCCGTGTAAGAAAACTTGCCCCCCCCAGGGTTAAAAAAATGTGGTGCCCAGGGCCCCACCACACAACAGGCACCATGAAGGGTTACCTTTAGGGGGGCCCTGCCATGTTGCATTTACTTCATAAGTGTGGCCCACCTGCTGTCAGTGAGCTGCCAACTACAGAAGGGAGGAGGGGCACAGGTGGCTGCATCTTCTTCCAGTGACAGCATTTTCTTCCCTTATTGGTCACAGAATTTCAAGTCCTGGTAACGCTGCATGGTGATTGGATGAGCTGGAGGAGAAGTTCAAACCTCAGCTATCCAATCCCTGAGCAGCTCAACCGGGACTTAAACTCAGTGACCAATAAGGGGAAGTATTGGACAGAATATACATCCACTTGTGCTCCCGCCCTGCCTTCCCTGAAGTCAGCAGCTCTCAGAAAGCAGGGGGGCCCGAGTAATCAAGTAAGTGCGGCATGGCAGGGCCCCCTTACCCTAGGGGTCCCCTACAACTCTCCCCCCTGTCTCCCCCTGATGGCTGCCCTGCATGTGTCACTTGGTTTTACTGTACATAAAAGGTTTTATTATAGAGGGGGCTCTTGGAGTTCTTTTTGTTTATTATAGAGGGAGTTTAACTGGAAAAAAAGAGTATTTAAATGAAAGCTGAGCATACGCTACAGATCCACACGTGTAACGAGTTCTTTGCTGGATTTTGCCACCCAGGTACTGGGCCAAATTTGAGATCATTTGGCCCCCAGGCCAAAGATCTGATCAAAATGCAGGCATATGCAGATCAATTGGGAGAACACTTCATCAATGGCCTGATGCAGTTCTCAATTAGGGTTGCCACCTGGCTGGTATTTTACCGGCCTGGTCGGTTAAAATAATGGTTGATCCCAATGTTCTAAACAGGGAAAAAATATAAATATATAGGAAGGCCGGTATTTTTTCCAGAAAAGGTGGCAGCCCTATTCTCTATAGACATTACTTCCTAAATTGCCATGGGGTGTATCTATAAAGGAATCAGACTCTGTGGCTGGGGGGTGGCCATGAGGCCCAAATTAATTTTCACATATATTGGTAAAACAGGTCAACCTCTTGATATGTTGGGGGCCCTAAAATTAATTTGCTGTTGCACCCAGTATCATCTAGTTACACCACTGAACTTGCCCAATAGTTATCTGGCTCATTATTGGCCAGGAAGGCCCCATATCTATACCATTAAGATGGTGAATTGGTCTGGAAATGTACAGTCAACTTATCTGTCGTCTCTCTTAAACAACTGCTCTGAAATATTAAGAAGGTTGAAAAATAAAAGTTCTTTCAATGTTCTTTTTCTGCTCTGTACAGTTACCCTAGCAACCATGCAGTGATTTGAATAAGAGACTGGAATATGAATAGGAGAGGCCTGAATAGAAAGATGAGTAATAAAGTAGCAATGACAATACAATTGTAGCCTTACAGAGCATTTGTTTTTAGATGAAAGCTGGAAAGAATCAGAAGAAAAAGGCAAATAATTCAAAAACTATAAAATAAGTTCAAAAGTTGCTTAGAATTGGCCATTGTATAACATGCTCAAAGTTGGTTTAAAAGGGTGAACCACCCTTTTAAACCCAGCCATTTGTGGCAAGCCAAAGTAACTGTGGATATACTATATATATTTTAGTTGACATTGGTATGTTAACAGTTACCTACATTAAGATAGGATATTTCCCCTTTAATTATTGTATATAATTGAGGAGAAAGTGGCTGGCAAGTGGTCAGTGCTTCAAATCTAATAACGTTTTGCTTTTTCATTACAGTTGTGCAGCAGTGTTTCTCTACTGGCAACTCAGAAGATCTGCAAAGGTCAGTTTGGTCCTCCAAGTGTGAGCCCAAGTTGGCTAATGATTGATTGGGTTTAACAACGACATCTGCTAGAGTTTGTCGAGCAATAAAGAATCCCTGATAACCAACTGTAACCCAATTAAGCCGTTAAATAAATGACAAAATATTTACCAACCTATTTCCCTACTCCAAAAGAAGCTTCATAGGTTAGGGGCAGACATACAATGTATCTCGGAGATAATATCCAGTTTAAAAAACAAAGATATACAGACATACCAGGCTCTCTTGGGAAATAGAAAGTGTACTGTATTTTTGTAGCTACAGTTGTATTCACTGGCCAGCAGAGTGAGCTCCTACTGCATCATAGTGTTCTATTATAATTCATAATAATAATGTCACGGCTCCCTAAATCCAGAACAGGTACTAGGCTCCCTGGTCATGGCTCTGCTTCAGTCTGTAGCAGCCAAATTTGGCCTCTGGAGGAGACCTCAGGTCTTAATAAGAGAGGAGCAAAGCAAGAGTTCTGGAGAGGCAAAGGGGCACGGTTGTTACAGAGATTTTGGACAGAAGGCACCAGTTCAGAGAATAGAAGCGTAGTCAGGCAGGCCAGAGTCGGTACAGGCAGGGTACAAGCAGGGTCAGACAGGCAGTGGTCGGTTCAGGCAAAGTTCATGCAAGGTCAATCAGGCCAGGGTCGGTACAGGTACTCATCGTGATGAGGAGGAAGGAGGACCACACGGCGGGCATCCCCACCGGCCCACTAGACCACAAGGGTATGTTACAAATAATTGCACAGCAGTGATTATTTATATAGCACCATCCAGCATTCATTCCTGCGCACACATATTTTAAGAACATCACATAAACAAATTATGTAAATAAGCATAATTTAGTAGTATTTCAAAACCACCCACAGAATTGGAGTAACCCAGAGGGATACTGGGAAAAATATGGTGGACTTTGGTGGGTCCCAGACTGGTCTAGCAGCATCTATTACTCTTTTCTCCTGTACAGCTGCTTCCACCCAACCCCCTTCCCCATGTAGGGGTCTGCCATTATTACAAGGCACAGTACTGGAGTGTGGGGAACTGTAGGTAGGGCATGGGGAGGTTGATGCTGTATTCCTGTTGTTCTCCCTTTGCAGTACTACCTCCCTGCCACCTATGGAAGCATATTTATCTCTTTGTTTTGCTTGTCTTCTCCATTCCAAAGCTATCCAGAGAACTCCTTCAGAATAAAAGCTACAGACGGACCAAGTCGGCAAATTATCATCATGTGTATGGAGCCCTTCAATGAGCCTACACAACTGATATCTGGCTGAAAATTGGGATGTCAATCGTACAGGTTAAAAATCCTGTCAGACGAGGTCAACATCATCTTGTTTATGCGGTCCTTGCCGGCTGAATATATTCCTATCATAGTGACTGGATCATTTGGCCCCAGACTGTGATCTTAAAATATATGTACTGTATGTGTATATATGTGCACTGGAGATTAGGCCCGGACTGGCAATCTGTGGGTTCTGGCAAATGCCAGAGGGGCTGCTATAAGGTACCATAGAAAATCAGTATTTAGTGGGCTGGCGGGGGCTGTTTGGGCCTCTATGTACCTGAAATGCCAGGGCCTATTTTGATTCTTAGTCAGGACCTGCTGGTGATCATTTGGAGGTGTTGAACTTGATGGACCTTGGTCATTTTACAACCCATCTTGACTATATAACACTTTTTTTCAGTTCAGTTATCTTCAGATTGTTCACCAGAAATAACGACCTTTTCAACTGGTTTTCAATTTTTATTTTCTTGGTGGTCTAGAAAATGGGCATAAGTATATACCGTATATACTCGTGTATAAGCCGACCCGCGTATAAGCCGAGGTACCTAATTTTACCTATGAAACCCAGAAAAACGTATTGACTCGCGTATAAGCCTAGGCACAACTCAGAAAAGTCTCAGAAATATCAAACAGTTGGTTTAATGTTAAAAATCAAGCCATGATGCTTAAAACATTAATTCATAAAAACAAGCACAAGTTTAAAAAAAAATGTAATTTTTATGAATAACCTGTTCCATGAATATCAAAGGCCCCAGTGTATTTTGGAGACTATTGGCCTCATTCCTCCGCACTTTGATTGGCCAGGCAGCAGCTAGTCGTACCCACCTCATAACAAAGGGAACAAACATCCCAACAGATCCACTCAATAGCTGAGCCACATATATAAATAAAATACAGGTGCTAATAGCAGGCGTGATGTTACCAGTACAAAGAGGCTCTGCCCTGAGCTCTGTTAACCACTCGAAGCCTCTAACTGCAACCCCCAGCGTTGTACTGACAGCAGAGGATTGTGGGAATTGTAGTTAACTGAGTCGCCTTACCTAATCGCTTCCAAATCTCTACGCCCGCAGTGTCCCGTCCCAAACCGATCGTTTTGCTCACCGCAGCTCCCGGTCGTTCCCGGTCGTTCTCTCCCCCAGACCTCTCCCCCAGACCTCGCACCTCAGCACCGCTGACTTCCGCCTCCAATCTGCGTCATCGTTACGTAACATCTCCCGTATGCCAGAGAAAGGCATGCCGGGAGGAGTAGTTTTAGCTCTGCCCGAAGGGAATTGCGGCTTGTGCGCAGGCGCGGCTGAGAGAAACAGGAAGTACCGGTAGTTGAGAGTAAGGGGAGACTGAAGGCAAAGAGTAGCAGGTACTGGGGTGGGTTTGTTGGTGGGACGGAGGAGGGTTACTCTCTTACTGCCTCTCACCGCGCTGACCCGCGTATAAGCCGAGGTAGGATTTTCAAGCACATTTTGGGTGCTGAAAATCTCGGCTTATACGCGAGTATATACGGTAGTGGAAATATTATTTTTCTTTGGGAGAAGAGTAAAGGGGTTACAACAGATTAGCAAGTTGTTGAAAGCTTAGATCCTTGGTTTCCAAAATGTGAGGAGAGCCTGGAACAGTGGATGCGGGGTGGGGTCTCAGCCTTCAGTCCAAATTAGAAAAATTGGGGAGATTTGTGTAGAGTGTCTGTTTTCTTCTGTAGATATTTCTTAAAGCTTAGGGTGAAGGTTATGTAAGAGTGGGAGAAGCGTTACTTCGGCAATGCGAGCAAATCAAAGCGAAGATTCGCTATCGTTCAATTCTGCCTAGCGCAACTTCATTAGAGATATTCGTTCATGCTAATTTGCATATGCGGGGAAATTTAAAGTGGAATGGACATATATGTTGCAGCAAATACATTACATTACACAAGTCCAGGGAACCTTAATAAAGAAAATAGAATTGTTATATTGCCCTACACATGAGCCCACTGTATAGTTAATGTTCCATATGTTAGGAAATGTATGGGGGAACCTGGTTACCCAAAAAAAAAGTCCATTCGCCAGAGCGAAAATACAGTGCGAATATCCGCTAGCATCTCTCTCCTTCACTAGAGAAGTGATGCCTGTGCCTGTTAGTAATCGGCACAGTCCCTGAAAACTGTAACGCTGGCGAATCTTCGCAGTTGGAGAAGTCTTTGATTTTTTGACAACTGCGCATGTGCCAAAAGTGACGGAACTTGCTGAAGCGCCGGAAGATTTCCGAAGAGAAGAATCTGCAACGAGGGGTAAGAGTTAGGGGCATTTACCGAGAGTAACACCTAGGCTGGGGGCGGGGGAGCAGGGAGAGGATCTATGTAGGGAAGGGGATTTTAATATAAAGGGTTTGGTTCGCCTTTAAGAGGAAGGCTTGGAGGCTCCAAATATGTCTAATGGGGATGGGCTTCTGTTTGTAAATGTTTTGGTCTGTATATGGAGCGTCAAATTTTAGCCATTCAGACCATAAGAATATTCACAACTAAAGTGCCAAAATGCACTATAATGTGGCAACAATAAATGGTGTTGTGCACCAAAATTCACGTTCCTTCTTCTTTTTTTTTTTTTAATTATTACTTGTGGACAATACATACTGTAGGTGAAAATATAAACAGTGAAACAAATATAAGACATGAGTTGTGTGCTTACATTGCAACATTTTATATCTTCTTCAGATGCATCAGCAAACTTGGCTCTGTTTGTATATTGCGCTTAACAGGGGTGGAAAAAAGCCGCTCCTGGCAATTTAAAGAGACAAAACTGCTATTTTTATATTGGAATATAAGCTCTTCTAGTGCAGAAACCCACTTCAACACAAGGGGGTTATTTAATAAACTGTGATCAGGCTTTTTGGGTCAAAACTTTTTTTTAAAAAAAACCTCAAATTTTAGATTTATTAAAGCACAATGCAGCAAAATGTCAGAATCCAAAAAACTGTCATCTCAGACCTGCCAAGGATGTGTATAAGTCAATGGCAGAGGTTCCTATTTTGAAATTTCTATTCTATGCACGGGCAAAAATCCAAAAAATTCGGGATTTTTGGAAAAAACCCCAGAAAAAACCTCACGATTCTGGATTGCTAGATTTTACCGAGTTTTTATCTGAACCGATTAAAAAGCCTTAGGGGTTGACAAGTTATTTTGACCACCAGGAGGCAATCTTGTCTTAGAATATATCACAAAAATAGGGAGATACAGCTTTACAGCAAAATATTTAAACTGAAATGCTCCTGTTGATCTGCTTTTATTAAAATGAAAAATATACCACACATGGAGTTTGTTGGCGTATACTCCCTAATACACACACACACCCTTTCACACCCATGTTAGGCTCTCAGTGGGCTGTGTGTAAATTCAAAATTGTCACTCTAAGAAGCTTTGCAATATACATCAATAATTCAAATGGTTTTAATGTTATCTGTAAATGCAACTTCTATCGATAGCAGTGTTTTTTTTAGCCCCTTCTGTTCTCTGGTTCTTATTCATGAAATAGTGTAGAAGGTCAGGTCTCCGTTAATCTGTTGGCTTCTGCCACATTTATTCAATAGTCAGGACCCAGCAGTGCAGATATTAGCAACTGTTGAGAATAAGTTGGGTGTGAGGGCTTCTCACCCTGGTGGCCTAGTGTGCCGGTGGGGATGCCCACTACGCTCTCAGCGGGGATGTCCGTCACGCCGGTCTTCTTCTGCGCCGGTTTCCTAGTGCGCATGCGGCCCGCATCTGCTATTTATATAGGCGCATTGGCGCTGGTGTAATGACGTCAGCGCGCAAAGGCACCAAATTCAAACTATTTAAAGGGGACTTGGCATCCTATTCATTGCCCGTTATGGAATCTTTATTGTGAATTCCTGGTGCTTCTGTGCTGTATATCCTGTCTGATATTGATACTTGTTGTTTTTTTGCCGATTCTGACTTCTGTATTGACTCTTCTGTATCCATATCCCTTCTGGTTGATCTCCTGGTTTGACCCTTGCCTGTCTGACCCTTGAAGCGAGAGCCGTGAACAGGGTGCTTAGCATCGGTTCTGGATTTAGGGTGCCGATCGTGACATTGGGTGTGACAAATCTAAATGTAAACCTTAATTACTGTGTGCTTCAGATCAGATAAAAGCAAGCTGCCTCATGTTCAGACATTGGTTTTCCATGTAACTGCTCTAATTTCAAGTTTGTGTTGTAGACCACACGTGGCCCTTATACACAGCATTTTTACATATTCCCTTTGCGGCATAGTTACACCAGTGCATAACCATGGCGGGTTCAAACTAATTTCAGGCAGTAATTGCATAACTCCATAGACATAATGACCCTGGGCTCCACTAACGACGAGGTACCAAGCTTCGGTCAAGAAAGTTCCTGGTGTGCATCAGCATTTTCCTATATTGTGTATTTATTTCTGATTTGCACACAGGCATTTGTTTATTTAAGTGTGTGCCTAAGCAATATGATATATATATATATATCCAGAATGTTATGGTACCTGGGGCTTTAGGGATAATGGATCTTATCGTAATTTGGATCTTCATACCTTAAGTCTACTAGCAAATCATGTAAACATAAAATAAACCCAACATGTTGAATTTGCTTCCAATAAGGAGTAATTATATCTTAATATAAAGCAAGTACCAGGTACTGTTTTATTAACACAGAGAAAAAGGAAATAGTTTTTAAAAATGTGGATTATTTCGATAAAATGGAGCTCACTCTATAAAACGGAGCTTACTGGATAACGGGTTTCCAGATAACGGATCCCATACCTGTATTTTTTTTTTCCCTGTGATAATAAATCAGTAGCTTGTACTCGATGGTAACTAAGCTGCGTGAATCCATATTGGGGCCAAAATAATCCTGTTGGGTATTAGGATAATAATTACTATTAGGTATAGTGACCCAAACTGGAAATATCCCTTATCTGGAGCCCTAAATACCCCGTAACTGACATCCTTATAAATGGTGCTTATCATATGTGTCATTAATGTCACATGACTTATTGTGAAAATTGTGTATTATAATAAATAATGTACCCTCTATTGTATGCAGTTCCATGACTTGTATATGGTCATTGAATTCCTCTGTGACTTCTAACATCCTTATATTTTACAATGATTATTAGCTATATCGGGACATTTCAGTAACAATCCGGGACTGAGGGTTGAGCTATCGAAATCGGGACTAAGAAAAGCAGGACAGTTGGGAGGTATGAAACAACCCATATCCTTTTACTCCACCACAGCGTCTGTAACGCTACACCCAGGAGTGCTTAGATGTACTCATTACAATCAATCATTAGAAAACTAAAGTGCTGGGTTAACAGTATGTTATTTGACATGATCCAACTAGGCTCCCCTTAAGAAATAAGTGTTCTTGTTTACAAGAAAGCAATTGCATTTATGTCATGGCCTGATATGAACTATACTGTCGGCGGGCGAGGCTACGCTGTGTTTATTACATGGGCTGCTTTTTTACATGACTGAAATGGAGCCGAGAAGAAGAGGAGAGAGTCGTAGGTGCACAGTTGTGAACATGTTCAACTCCCACCCCCTCTTATAACAAAGGCTATATATAGATATGTCTTCAGCAGCTGCTTGCACCCCCAGCTGTCATTCTGCAACTGCCAGCGGGAGAAGACAATAAATAGGAACATGTGAGATATTTTCACCTGGCAGTGTGTGATTTAAATGCACTGCCACTGATTTATATAGAGCAAAATACACTGGACAAGGGCAGTGGTAGAACTACAACACTTGAGCCCTGATGCAGGAGCTGTGGTAGTTGCAGGAATAACCTGAATCCCAATGATGAATATGCTCATTTAAAAGTTATTTCTGGTACTTTGTTAGTTTCTAGTTGCAGATTAATGTGACCTTAGTGTACATGCGGTGACACTCACTGACCCCAGATATTTTTGGCTGGTCTGGCTGAGATACTACTCGCTCTCTTTGCAGTATTCTTGCAAGTTGTGTTGGGTTTGGGAAGGAGATGCTGTCTGGCAAATGTGAAACTCTTTGGGCACAGGGGGAGGGTAGTGCAGATCAGGGAAAGGTGTAGAGAATGAAAAGAGGGATAGTGTAATATGCACAGGGCAGGGTGCAAAGTGAATAAAACAGGCTCAAGCTACTATGTTTTGTTTTTTTTACTTTGCACCTTGCCCAATGGGTGAGCACCCAAAGGCGCAGCTCCTTGTGTTGACTTGCTCTTCCCTGTTGAATAAAGCAACGCTGCCTGTTTTTTGACAGCACTTTATCAAGGGAAGTGGGCACATAGGCTTCCCCTTCCCATCCCAGTATACTGCACTCTGCACTTTAGGATGCCAGCCAATCCCTATCTGGTTGGTGAGTAAGCAACCAATAGTTATGCAGACCTGACCAGGAACTAAACTACACTTATAACTTAACCATAGAACATATTTATTAGACATATACAATCCTCAGTGGACTGTACATAAAAGAGAACATGGAGGACCATACATCAACAGTGGATAGGCAATACTCACAGCACCTTTGGTCAATATAAGTTCCCTCGTGAACGAGAACAATGTATGCAGCCTTGAGAAGGTACCACCAGCTTTCAGCTTTTTCCCTAAGTGGAACCTGAGAGGAAACTCTACCCTAGATCCATATTCATTTAGTCCCCACTTCTGGGCAATTAGTACCTGGGATCTTAATCCCACTCACAATCCTCGGAGGAGCCTCAAGCTGCTCAGCTAAATACCCTGTCTATTTGTCATTCCTAGAGTGACCTATAAAGGTGAGTAGCCTATCCTAGCTAGACTTGACCTGTCTAGGTTCCACTCGAGCTCTGCCTGCCTGCTCAGGCTAGAGCCAGCACAAGATGGACACTGAAAGAATGGCTTCAGAGGCTTTTATACTTTAGCACAGTGCCCTCTACTGGTCACTGTGAGAACAGTTCCCCCTCCTAACTGTATTTTAGGACCCAGTTAGATATCTATAACACTAAGGGACTGCCTACTAAATAATACTGGGGAACTAATTTACCAGTCCCCTACATGTTATTTATCATGATAATGGCATGCCCCCTTTAGGGCGCTTACACATAGGTGTTTTTGCCCTGTGCTTCCCTGCGTTCCATTTTAATTTGTTCAGGGGAGCACAGGAGTAAACGCATCTGAATCGTCCTTATGGGCGCATACTCGTGACAGCACACATAAGCTCCGAACGCTGATTTCAAAAAACAATTTCCTTTTTGTCTGTAATAATAAAACAGTAGCTTGTACTAAATTGTAACTAAGCTGAGGCCCAGATTTGTGGCGAGGCCACAAAGACCCAGGCCTAGTGAAATTTTAGGGACGGCATGCCACCCAGCCACATTAGAAACACAGCATTCCCCAGCGTCAATGCACATGTACCCTCACGCAGGTGGTGCACATGGACCACACGGACGATGGGTGCTGACTAAGCTGCATGAATGCATATTAGCACTAAGCTGCATGAATGCATATTAGCAAGCCCGCCATCAGGGGGGCACAGGGGGTATTCATGTACCGGGCCTAAAGGGGGGCCCGGCTGTGCTGCACTTTTGGAAATAGCCGGGCCCCCCTTGACAGCGCTGAAGCCAGTCCTGAAAAGCCAAAAAGCACTGAACAGCTGACGTGTCGAAGCTGTGAAAAGACCCAAAGCCCCGAAACCTGCCAAGTTGAAGTCCCGAAGCCTCGAAAAAACTCTTAAGTCACAAATACAGCAGAACTTGAAGTCCTAAAGCTGCAAAAAGAGCCAAAGTTATGAAAAGAGCCAAAGTTGAAGTCCTGAAGCCACGAAAAGAGCCAAAGTTGAAGTCTAGAAGCCGCAAAAAGACCTGAAGTCATGAAAGGAGCCAAAACTGAAGTCCTGAAGCCACGAGTTCAGTTCTACTGAACACCAATGTGTGTTTTTTTATTTTATTAAACCCCTAGCCACCAATGCATTATTTTAATACTATATAGGACCCTGTCTGCCACCAATGTTTTTTTAAAAAATATTCTCTGGGGCCCTAATGTGGGGTGGGGCTCTGGGCCCTGAAAATTTTGTTGCTGTGATCCCTAATGGCAGTCCTGCATATTAGTGACAAAACCAGTCCATTAGGTTTATTTCATGTTTAAATGATTAAATTATAGGCAAAACCTCTTATTTGGAAAACTGCAGGTCCTGAGCATTCCAGATGATAGATCCTATGTCTGCACTACTAAAGGTGTCCACACATTGACCGATCTGCCTGGTATTCATCAAATCATCCTGAAGGCTGAAGAGATAGCAAATACGAGATGTGGCTATTCATTGGTTCATGGCCATAATGAGTGGAGGGAGTTCCTTTCACTTTCTCATTTCAAAATGAACCATTCACTACATAAGAACTGACATGTCAGCAGATTATATTTAGTTAGGACAAGCGGGTTGCAGGACGGACTGTCAAAACTGTCCAGGTTTTGGACAGGCAGTATGGTTCAGAATTGGCCACAGTGCCATCAAATCTGGGTATACAGTATTTGGACAGTTTTAGGTAAAAGCATAGATTTAGGGGGTTATTTACTAAAATCCGAGTTGATCTCATAATATTGATAATAAAAGCTCAACCCAACCCCCATTTTAGCTTATTTATTAATAAAATCAAATCAAATTAATCGCATCATGAAAAAAACTCGATAAAACCTAGTAAAAACTCTGGATCTTTTTAGAGTTTTTGCCCGAAAACCCAGAAATGGTCAGATTTTCAGCCAAAACTATCACAGACCACGATAATTTCAATTTGGGAACGGTGGCTCTCCCATTGACTCATCGACTGGTCTGAGATGGCCGATTTTCGCATTCTGGCTTTTTATTCAGCCTTTGGGTCTAATTAATCTCGGAGAAAAAAAAACGATTTTTCTTTCCTCTAAAAGTTTTCTAGTGAAAAAAAAAACATTTTTTTGAAGATTTCACAATTCGACTTTTAATAAATAACCCTCAAAATGTTCATGGAACATTATATAATGCCATCTTTTGTTTCTTTAATGCTTTTTTTATTCACAGCAGGGTTATTCAGTATTATGAGCCTTGTCTCTTAATAAGAGCTTGAGGATCAGCTGTTCTGGATTAAGCAGACAGGTGGACGGGCCGACGAACAGCTGCAACAAGGGGTATAAACACAAACATTATACTTAGTCTCACACACACACACCACTAACACTGGCACAAACTACTTCTAAACAGCTGTTGGTCCTGCAGGCCCTTAATTACAGTTTATTATACAACGTACACAGTAATATTTATTTTTAAGGGGAGCTAAACCCCAAAATGCATTGATGTAAACTTACCCTATAACTATGTTTAAATATATAAGGGGATCATATAATAATCTCTCTAATGCTTTATTTATCACTAGACATTAAGCCCGTTAAATTAACGGCGCTAGAACATATGTAGTCAGACGGTCCGTGGGGCACATGCGCAGTAGCGCAATCCCACGGACACAGGGACTGGACGCAGAGACACTTCAACTTTATTGTATAGGATAAGGTCCTTCCAGCTGACAAGAGGGCACCCATTCTGAATACAAGAAAGGAGGTTCCGTCTAAATATTTGTGGGGTCTTCACAGTGAGAGCTGGAAAGATGCGTTTTCTCCTTGAATCAGTCGTACAGGCTGATTACATATTTAACAAGGGGTTGGATGGTGTTTAACAAGGGAGAGAATACAGGGTTATGGGAGATAGCTCATAGTACAAGTTGATCCAGGTACTAGTCCGGTTGCCATCTTGAAGCAAAATGGAGACTTCAAATGTTTTTTTTTTTTGCCATCCTCTGGATCAACTAGCAGGTTATATACAGACTTAAGGTGGAACTTAATGGACGTGTGTCTTTTTTCAACCTAACTTATTGTTACTATGTTACCCAGAGAGGCCAAAAGCCTGCTATTAGAAGTCCTAAACTGCCAATATCTCAGAAACCACCAAAAGTAGCAAATTCATGTACATTGCATAAGTGCTTAGAGCACTCACACCAGTTGACCTAAAACACTACTAATGCAATGTACAGTATTCTCTATGGTGTGCCGCCCTGCCCCCAGTTATACTTGCCTTAAAGGCAAAGTAAAGCTTAACTAAAGAAGTAACTAGAAATGTTGTACACCTCACACAGCCAAAAGTGACAGGAGGTCTGGGCTTACCGGATTTCTGGGCTTATCATAAAGCTGCCATCCTGCAAAGAATTTCCGTGTGCTGCAGCCCCCCAAACTATGGATTGGCGTTGTACAAACCAGTGATGAGACTCCGCTAGATACATATTTGTGGTTACCCAAATCAGATTGAGAGGTTGGCAAATCATCAGACCCGACCATGACAGAGATTATTGCTACCTGGGACTCATTAAAATATAGACGTTGCCTTGTTAATGAAAACTCTAGAATTACCCCACTACTGCATAATAAAGAGTTCCCTCCGGGACTGAGACACATAAACTTTAAACATTGGACTTCGATAAACTCACTTTGGGCCTATCAATTACTTAACGGTAGATCTCTTAAATCCATGGCGGATATATTACCACTAGAGAATACAACACCACTGGAGCGGTTATGCTTACACCAAATCCAACACTTTTTGGCTGCTAAAAGAATTATTGATGACACGGGACCAGACGACACTTTATTTGAACAAATGTTTACTAACCTAGAGCGTACCCTCACGAGATTGCTAATATTTATAAGATGTTGATTTGCCGCCCTGTCACACCAATGTGCGCTTTTCGACGACAACGGGAAAAAGAGTTACTTTCTACTTTTACAGATGAAGAATGGGAGTCGATAGTGACAAAGTCGTATTGTATATGTCTACTAGCTGTTCCAGATTGCTAGAGAACAATTATAAGATGCTCTCCCGTTGGTACAGAGTACCAAGTGCTCTGTCAAAAAAATTTCCCAATGTCCCGGATGTGTGCTGGAGGTGCGGCCAACCCGGCGGAACTCTTTTACATATCATGTGGCAATGCCCTAACATACAATTGTTTTGGACTCAAATCAAACGCCTGTTACCTCGATTCACAGACTTGCCTATACCAGACTCTGCACCTTTTTTTCTTTTACACAGCAATGAGATGTCCCCAGTGCAATATAAAAATGCTCTTATTTCCATTTTGATACCAGTCGCAAAGTCGTTAATTCCATTATTTTGGAAATCGAGTCTCATTCCTACACTTAAGGATTGGGCACTTAAGGTCAACGAGATCCACCAGTTCTAAGTTTGTAAAGTGGACATTAGTAGGCCAAAACAACAGGAGAGGCTCGCTTTGAAGTGGTTCCATTGGACACAGTTTCTTGAATCACCAGAATACTATGCTCTGGTAACATAGCTGATGTGGATGTGCTTTTCTGGTACTGTTGAGACCCCTGCCATTGGATTCGGTTGTTACATACCTGTACTTTTCTTTGATTTAATCTTAATACTCATATTGCAAAGTGCTTACTTCTCTAACTTTGGAGCTCTTACTCAGTCCGTAGAGGCCCGCCCAGGCCGTATGTTACTATTTCTTTTCTTTTTTCTTTTCTGTTTTCTTGAGCTTCTTTATACGCTCTTCAGAAGATCCTTTAATTATGACACAGGTCAAACATACTTTTGCTATTGTATATTTGCTTAGACGGATGCTGTATGTAGAACCTTGGTTTGAAATATGTGCCTTATCTATATGCCTTGAAGATGTGTTTGTACTGACATTTCCTGTGATGTTTTGAAAATGACGAAAGAAATTCAAAATAAAGAATTTATAAAAAAAAAAAGAAATGTTGTACATTATGTTTTGGGCTTCTGTACCAGCCCAAGGCAACCACAGCCCTTTAGCAGTAAAGATCTCTGTCTCCAAAGATGCCCCAGTAGCTCCCCATCTTCTTTTCTGCTGATTCACTGCACATGCTCTGTGCTGCTGTCACTTACTGAGCTTAGGGACCCACTCACAATATACAGTACACATAGAATAGAAATGTCACAATATAAGGCTGATTAGTAATTAATACAGATAATTACTACATGGCAACACAGAAATGAGTACAATTAGCATCAGTATTAAATAATCAGCCCTGTAGCATCAGCTTATATTATAGACCAACCTCATTTTCTGCTGGATAATCAGCGACGACCCCTAAGCTTAGCTTCTTAACAGCTGCTCACAGCCCAATGAGCATATTCCGCAGACACTTTCCAAGATGGTGACCCCCTGTGACAAGTTTGAAGTCCTGGATCATTGCTGCTATTGACAAGCTGGAACTTTAGGCTGGTGAAATAAGTTTAGTTTATAAAATATGGCATTTTATCCATATTAATTGTTAGGGTTTAGTTTTCCTTTAAGCTGTGAACTGCCTAGCAAGGGCAGAAATGTAACAGGTCAAATATAGCTTAACTTGCTTACACACTAAAACAAATATTTATAGAGCAGAAAATGACAAGCGCACAATGAGGCAAATTACTTCCTAATTACTTTGTTGATTGCAGCTTTCTTGCCTATATTATAAGGCTAATGTAACATGGAGATTATTAGCTACTACTTTTAGATGCTCCCTCCCTTCCCTTTTGCATACTGATTGTGAATATGCCTTTATTTAATTACACGCCCAACACATCAAAGTCCATATATTGCCTATATATATATATATATATATATATATATATATATATATATATATATATATATATAAGCACTGCGTATCTTGACAGCGATAATGATGATGATGATATATATAATACACAAAAGCCATGAATATCCTGTAAATTATATCCTTGTAAACGGTGAGAAGTGATGTCATCAGTTATAAACGGTTAGTAGTGATGTCATTTCTGTCACATGACTCACTGAATCTTGTGTATTATAATAAATAAAATATTGCAAAATATGAGGATATTATAAGTTACCTCGGAGTTCCATGACCTATATAAAAACACTCGGCCTTCGGCCTCATGAAACTCCTTGGTAACTTATAATATCCTTATAATTTACAAGAGGGGGTACTTGATTCACTATATATTGTACGTTTTACCTGTGTAAATTTGGCAGCAGAGATGGGGGGTGAGGCATCATCTGGCATATTGTGGAGCAAGTGCATGGCTGATGGGGGTGGAACCAGACTTAAAGGAACACTAACACCAAAAATTAAAATATAAAATATTATATTAAAATAATTAAAATATAATGTACTGTTGCCTGCACTGTTAAAACTAGTGTGTTTGCTTCAGAAACTCTACTGTAGTTTATATAAACAAGCAACTATGTAGCCAGGGGGGCAGCCATTCAAAGCTGAAAATGGAGAAAAGGCACTGGATACACAGCAGATAAGCCCTGTAGTATTATGTTAAGTGAAAGGAAGATCTATTAACTGCTATATTACTTTGAATGATTAAAAAAGGGAACCGACTTGCATCAGTGTATACAAATTTTTTGATTGGAGAAAAGAGAAATCCCTTCCTTATCAATTAATTAAAACGTGTTTTAAATTAACTGGAAGATTCTGTAGAACGACTTTTTTAGAAAGAGCTGGATATATATTACTATAACCATATATAAGCTGGATATATATTACTATAATCATATATAATACTATAATCATATATAACTATAAATCTAAAGTGCTTGTGCAATAAATAATAATAATAGTAAATATTTAAGTTTGTTGACTTCCTCACCGGAGGCTTAAAAGTGTTCAGATAATAATTAAAGTGACTGAGTGCTAAGTTAATAATTTATGATCTTATAAATCCTGAACAATTCATTACCACCGCTATATACAGCTTTAGATTATGCAGGGTTAAAAAAGTATCCAATTAATAAATTATAAAGTGATTAAGTGCCAAAATTAGACTTCCCAATTCATCCAGAAAAATTAATGTAATTGCTCAGATTTCTTACATAAGTGGGATAAGGAAATAACAGAGGGTGGAGAAGTCCTGTGGTCTTATATTTTGCTATCTTCGGGACCCCACAAAGGTGAAGTCAGGGCTTCTGAGACTGTGGTCTCAAAAGTTACCTTATCTAATTTGTGTGAAGAGCTAACTTTCCTACAACACCAGAGCACTTAATAGAGAAAACAGATTGGTAGCATTATACATTTGATTTCTTAGCAAGAACAAAGAGAGAAGAAAAAAATCGCTTCCAGAAAAATCTTTAATCCCTCCCCCACTAGTTTCTAGTAAAATGGTATGAACCGTCAGTATATAAAATCAGGTGCCGACGCGTTTCGCAAAAGATTTTTCTTTCTAAAGAAGTCATTCTACAGAATATTCCAGGTAATTTAAAACACATTTTAATTGATAAGGAAGGGATTTTCTCCAATCAACAAGCCCTGTAGTATACTATTGGATTCTTCAGAAAATATCTGTTATCAACTGTGTGTCCTGCACCTCAATGGCTGCCCCCATTGCTACACAGTGGCTTGTTTATATAAACCAGGGGTCCCCAAGCTTTTTAACCCGTGATCCAAATGCAAATGTAAAAACAGTTGGGGAGCAACACAAGCATGAAAAAGTCCCTTCGGGTGCCAAATAAGGGCTATGATTGGTCATTTGGTAGACCCTATGTTGGCTGGCAGCCTACAGGAGACACTAATTGGCAGTATACTCAGTTTTTATGCAATTAAAACTTGCTTCCAGGCCCAAAATTCAAAAATAAGCACCTGCTTTGATGCCACCGAGAGCAACATCCAAGTGTTTGGAGAGCAACATGTTGCTCACGAGCTACTGGTTGGGGATCACTAAGTAAACTATAGTAGTTTATCTGAAGCAAACATATCAGTTTTGCCAGTACAGGGCACCAGTACATTATTTTAAAATACTTTCATTTTTTGATGTTATTATTCCTTTAAGGAGTACATTGTTGAGTATCAATCGGCCTGTGTGGTTGTATTTTTGTATGAAATCTGTATATTTTACCCACAGCATGTTCTCTTGTATATATATATATATATATATATATATATATATATATATATATATATATATATATATATATATATATATATATATATATATATATATATATATATATATAACCCATGTGCATATTCAGAGGCAGCCATGATCAGCACCCAGGAAATAAAATTGGATTTTATTGTATTGCAGTAAAATGCATATTCAGCATACTATTAGGAATGTACCAAATCTTCAGCGAAAGATTTGCCAACCCTCTTTTTCATATTTAAACTTCAGATACATCAAATTTTTGGTGCTTCTGTGTGTAACTGGTGAGATTTGCTGTGACTTTTCCACTTATCATTGCCTTGACTAGGGCACTACTTCTCAAACTGCACCCCAACGGTTACTTCGGCCGACCCATTATTTTTCCGGGCGCTAGCAACAGAAAACAAGAGCCGGACAACAGGACATTGTTTCATTCACTTTTCCGCATACTTTATTTGTTACAAACATACAATTCTTTTAAATATATAGATTGTAAAACTCAATTTGCAAAAATCTGTTATTGTAAGGAGTGCTGACTAGCATGAGCTGGAACAGTTTCACTGTGTTATTCGTTCTTTTTTATTTATCCCCCCTGCTGGGAAGCTAGTGGTCATTCCAAGACCTGCTGTCATAAAAACCAGCAAAACCTTGTTTGGCTTCTGAAAATCTTTGTTGACGAGACTCAGCAGGGAACAGAACAAAGTTCTCCTCTTTTGGAAGGAGATTTTTTTTTTAGCCAGAGAATGTCTACAAATAACCAACATAATCTTAGAAATGCAATTTTTCATACCAGGGGTCAACAACCTTAAGAGATATCCCTCTGTTAGAAGTGAAACTCTGCAGGTCGCCGACCCCGGATTTATACCGTTTTGGTTATTCTGAAAACAAGGTCTTGGCTACCCAGCGATGGGAACATAAATACTGAACTTGGATCTAGCGTCAGCAGTCAAGAAATGAAGGGAGCAGGGAACGACTAATAACCATATCTTCTCAAGGGATAAATTGAAGGATATATTCGTCTGGTAGATGTCTAGGGAGCAGCTGGTTAAGCTGGCATTTTACCATTTAAAGTGCTTTTAACAGAAACAAATATATATATTTTTTGATATAATTCTCTGTCAGCTAAATGACATTGAAGGCTATGTTGATTTGTTTAATGCCTACAGCAGAAATGTTATATGTTTATATATATATATATTTTTTTTAAACAGAACCAAGCACAATGAGCGCAAACTGCCATCCCCAGCCACATGTGATCTTGATTTCTGAGCAGATATAGTGTCTTCCTACTAGCCAAAGCTTGGTAGTGCAATGGGGTTTGTCGCTGAACTGTGCTTTCCTATGAACTACCAGGTTTGCCTGATACCTGTTCTAGACTGTAATTCAAGTCTGAAGAAAGGTAAGAAGTGCAGGTTATACTGTAGTGCTTCCAACCAGAAGTCTGACCTCAGCGCACCCATTATAGCAACGCGGTGCAAATGCATGGAGACATCTGACTCTGCATTTATTAAGGCCATTAGATTTACAAGGATTGTTTTCAACCAAACACCACTTCTTCAGACATCAAGAATATATATATTTATATATTTTCAAATGTCAAAGCGGAGTCTACAAAAAAAAAAAAAAACAAATATATGAATGAGCAGGTAAGGGATAAGGTGTTGACCTTTGGAAACCATATACAAAAGCTAAGTTGGAAGCCAGAATCATTTCTGCCAAGGCATTTAAACCACAACTCCAACATGGGAACAATACAGCAAGTCCTCTCTGGAAATTATCAGATTTTTGGGAAGTGGTGAGGGAATGATACCCTGTATCAACGTTAAGAGGCCCGTTTATCAAAGGTCGATTTCGAATTCATGTGAATTTTTTTTAAATTCGAATATACTCGACTGGGAGTATATTCGACTGGGAGGTTATTTATGAAAAAAATCAAATGTCCAATATTCGATCGAATGGTCCGACCCGAAAATTTGAATTGTATTCAATTTGTATAAAGAGATTTTCTCTCGGGAAAAAAACCCCCATCTCTAAATGGCTCAACTGACCTCTCCCGTGGACTTGTTGATGAACTCGGCAGGTTTTAGGTGGTGAATATTTTCCAATTAGGACTGTTTCCATGGACGAGTTGTGATAAATCTCACATTCAAATTTGCATTCGAATAAGGGGATTAAAATGTAAATGTTTTCATTTTTAAACTCAAATTCTAATTTGATTTAACTATTCAACCCTTGATAAATCTGCCCCTAAACGCAAGGCTCTCACTTCTTAATATCTCATTCGTCAAGAGAGATGCAATGCCAGCCTCGGGACGACCGAGAGTCTATGTTTGATCCTGAACACAGATGGAGGTATCATTAGAAAATGCAACCTGGCCAACTGATATATCCACTTGTGCGCTCTAAATTATACACATCTACAAGGAGATTCCATGGCCTGGCTCTGTAGAACTCTGCCGTTCACAATACTACATAATGTGTAGCAGACATACCAATGTAAGCTAAAGGATACTCTTTCAACCTTAAGGAGCAAGTAAGAGTTTAACCAATAATGCTTTCCAATGTCTTAGCATTATTCTTCAAGTCACCACTTGCTCTACAGAGCAACCCGGAAGTTAGGTGACCATATTAAAAGGAGGAAGGAAAAACAATATCCCATAAAAATGAACGTCCTATACATCCTCACCACTGGATGCCAGATTACCATCTGATTTATTTGGACAGCTTCTCTAGAGAGAAGCAATACCTAGATTTTTATCTCAAGACCTCATTCATCAGCGTGTGTGTGGTTTAGGTCTGCCAATTTATCACTAAAATAATAATGAGTATTTGTTAACTGCAGGAAAATGTATAACAAAGCAATTTGGAATAAAACGAAGCACTTTGGCCGAAACTGCACTCTTTTAACAAAGGAGGATGCAATATATTATCACAATAAGCAAGGCCCTAAATGCAGCGGATATCCTTACACAGTGGGAGTTAATGTAACCTGTAAAGGATCAGATCAGACATAACCAACAAGCTGGTTGCAAAATAAAGGATAAAACATCTATAAGACACATAGATCATCTGTCTATAGTTATGTATCTAGATAGAATCTAAAAAAAAATTTTATACTTGAAAAGTTGCGTGTCATTTCTGTGCCCAGTAGGCGTCCAAGTGCAGAATCAGTTGAACTGTCTGGGTAAACGTTTCGTTCTACTACAGTATAAGATATTTAAGAATAGAGTATTATTTGCCCTTTGATCATATTTCCAGTCTATCCCCATATATATATATATATATATATATATATATATATATACATATATATATATATATATATATACATATATATATATATATATGCCTTTCCTTCAAGTGGTGGCTTGAACTTTCTACAACTCTTCCCCTCTTTTCTCAGACCCGGCTTTTGCTTTCCATTAGTGCTAATTTAGCTTGCACTTAAGTCTCTTAGGTAATCTGAGAAGGTTTAAAATTGGAGACTAAGACACGTCACAGAGGGATTTGGTTGAAATTGCCTGGTTTATATTTCAGGTATCTGCTGTAGGTGACAGTCTGTCAGCCGTACTAAGTTACGTGAATTCCTATGTAGAAAAAAAAAAACTAAATTTGAAGTTTGCTTAGTAAAATGACCTGAAAGGTCAAGTGGTAGCAGGACACGTTCCTCTCCCACTTTTCAATACTTGTCAGGAATCTCATTTTAGCTTATATATCTGATGGCAAAGCCATGTTACTAAAGACCGCAGCAGATCTGGATAGACATGTACAACCTCCACAGCAAAGGTCAGGAGAATGCACGGATCTCCTTGCAGAACATTACACAAGATAAAGGAAACCTATGTCCATGTGTATAAGTGAAGAGAGCAGGGCATGGGTGGGGCTTGATTTTCTGACACAGAATTAGAAGGATGAATGAGCTGATGGCTAACGCAGGCATTTTAACAGCTGCCACAAATAAAAGCAAAGGGAGACACAAGGTTGATACAGCAGGACACTTAAACAGCTGCCTTGCAGGTACAAAAATACAGTACAATATACTGATGTGATTAAAACATCAAGAAATACTATTGCTCCCATACAATTAAAAATAACATCTAGATAACTAAAATAATAAATTGGGGATTAACTCGGACGTTGATGGAATTGAAAACAGCAGCAAATATACTTGCCCTTAAATCATCTATTTCCACAGCAGCCTGCAACACATTGCCCTGCACAGAACCACACAAATTGTGACATGCTTTTCAAAACTAAACCAACCCCAAAATCAATAACCTCCCCACTTTTCTATTTTTTTTTTTTCCATCGGAGGGGCTCAAAATATACTGCAAACCATGCATTGCAGGCCCATCTTTCAATCAAAGGATTACGTATGTCAGATAATAAATTAAAAGGCCTACCGAACTGGGACAAAGTGGTGCGACACTATATAAAGGCAGCTCATGTGAAGAAACCTTCTGGGTATTAAAAATGAAGTCGTGAAACCAGCTCGCTGACCGGCTCCGTGTTTCAGAAACTCAACGCTTCTTTGTAAAGAAGGTTGGGCATTCCGTGGCATGCCCTTTCTGCAAGGACATCGTTAATGCATGTTGCAACAGTTGCATACCTTTATTAAAATCTAGTATGGATTTTAGGATAATCTGGTTTAAAACAAAAATACATATAAATATAGGCATAAAGGAAAAAAAATACTATAATTTCATTTAAACGCTTTTGAGACAAGAGGAGGCTCCTTAAGAGTCCTGCACCTCTATTCCCAAAAGACTTTCTTGTTTAAATGTATAAGCTAGGGAGCGATTCAGTTATAGTTAAAACCATCTGTAGACAATTCATGATAAAAGTACAGGTGGACAGTGGCTTACAGGAGCCCCCCTTATCTTTGTTGTGAAGGAGGCCAGTCAGTCCATCCATTAATTTGTATTTTCTTAACCGAGTGCACAGGTGGAGCACATGACTCTCCATCCCCCCAGTGTTCTTATATAATAGTACTGCTTTGGGTTTTTAACCAACACAACCAAGTTTCTTCCAGGCATTTGCCGGGAGCAGTTTAGGGGCACCTTCATCCTCTGAGGTACTGAATTTTATGGAGGTCTTTTTTTTTTTTTGTTTAATAAAAAGTCTGGTTAAGAGAATAATTATGGACCTGAGCTTATACTTTTTTTTTTTGTTTCTTTAATGCGTCTGTTAGCATGAGCCTGAACTTGTTTTATTCCACTCTTATTTCGTAGAAAGCTTTACTGGAGATGTTCTTTCACAGACTCAGGATGAACAATTTCAGTTTTGTTTCACGATATTCCTCTTGTACTGAAGATCATTTCTTTTGACTTGTGTCAGTGCTGGTATTAAAAGAAACTTACGGCAGTCAAATAATCCATTATTGGCTGGAACACAGTTCTGTCCTGTAGGAATGGTGGCTGGTTCTGTTACGAGATGCTCTGCTGTTGGTAAAGCAATTAGCAATCCAAGTGGCTCCCTTGTGCTTTAGGAATGGTGGTCTTTTTATGCTTCTGCAGAGCCAGATGAACAGGAAGGCTGTCTTTTCCGAGGGGCATCACTGCAAGACCCCCGAAAACTGAATTAAACTGAAGGTGGTGGTGGTTAAGGGAGACAGGGGAGAAAGGAGTGAGTTGCCTACCTATTCCCCCTCATTTTTTGTTTAGTAAAACTCTATCCTATAGATCTATGATCTCCTCTGGTGTGTGCACTAAATTGCTCCCTGCTTGTGTTACATGGATATTTTGGTTGTTAACTAAAAGCCGCATGTGCTTACAGTAACACCAACTCAAGATGTGTGTCGTCTCGAAACATAGCCGTGATAGCTTTCAGAACTGCCTCCTCCCTCCCATGGCCTCTGCAGAGGAGAGCAGAAGAGAAATATCAAGTTTATCTTGCATATCTCAATACAGGGGATTAAGCTGCGGTGTGACATCAGTACAGGAGAAGCCAGAGTCATATTACTTAAGCACTCGGCTCGGTGCTTACCAATACAACGCCGGCAACTCGTGGGCTGATAAATAGATCACTGTAAAAATGATGGGAAGGTCAGAGGATACAGATGGCAAAGCCACTTTGGTAGATTACCTTTTTTAAAAGAAACTACAGAGTCGATCACTATCAGGTTTGGATTAATCCTTGGCATAGATGCCATACAATCAGTTCCCTGGCAGCCCACTCAGTGGCTAGTGTTGGCCCCATTATAAGTAGTAACTTTGTGCATCATTCACATTGCAGATGTTAAGACATGACTTTGGTGTTTTGTAGCATAATCGGTCTCTTATTTCTCTGAATGATGTGCAAAGCTAATTCAAGGAAAAATCTGCCCATCAATATTTAAAAGAAAATAAATTGCAGACGTTCAAAGGTTGTGAAACAATGTCAGCAACGCGAGCAGTTTACTGCTTTGGGATCCAGTTTTTTTTCCCCTTAAATAGGGAGATTAAAGGAATTTTAGAAGTACTGCTTGTTTCTTTTCCAATGCACAAGTAAATAAACAGAACATTTGGGCTCATTCTGTCGCTAACGTGTTTGCATCGATTATATGGGGCCCTGGGCCAAGCCCTCAGCTAGAAATGAAAAAAAAAAAAAAAGTTTATCTTTAGTGGTCTATTGTGGAAGTGGTGAAATAAAGGGACCCTAAATCTGAGTGGGATGTCCAACCTGCATGTAAGAAAGCTGGAATTCGCCCAATGCAGGTTAAACGGCCCCTGCAAGTGTTAAAGAGCCAGCAGCCAGTTAGTGAATGGTGAGCCCTGGGGTGTGTTGCAATGAGTTGGAGGATAGCGGGCATTTCAGGGCACCATTAATAACAACTCCCTGCATGATGGTGTTTAACAGCCCCAACATGTCCCTCACCCCGTTTGTTTGCTACTGTTTCCTATGATTATTTGTGTGTGTTACTGAGCTCCCCTCACCCCAACTTTCTCTCCCCCTTTCTCCACTGCCTCCTGTTGTTTCTTCTTTAATCGTCGTCCACATCCTCAGTCTCGGAGTCATCTCCTCCTCCTCCTCCCCCGGGGCCCAGGCTTCTCTCTCTCTCCCCGGGGCCCCTCCGCTCGTACATCTTGTCCCGCTGCCGCTCCTGGATCTCCTTCATCTCCTCGGAGTATCTGCAGAAGGCTCCGCCGAACTTGCCCCAGGCTTTGAGGGGGACAGTGATGGAGTTGCGGTAACTGGGCTTCACCTCGCTCACCCGCAGGAACACCCCGTACTTGTTACTTCCCACATCGAAGAAGAAGCGTTTGGAGTCCACAGTGATGGACGTGCCCTCGGGCAGCTCTCCGTACATTCCGCCGCCGCCTCCTCCCGCTCCGCCGAGCCCCACGCCCTCGTCGTCCTCTCCGCCATAATCGTCGATGAGTTTAGCCAGGGCGTCGCGGAACTCGATGAGGCCTTGCGCGGGCAGAGCGATGGTTTGTCCGCTTTGTAGGCCGGCGCCCCCTCCCGCACCTCCGCTGAATCCGGGGCCCCGGTTGATGGTCTGGCGGATGCGCAGGAAGCGGCCCCTCTGGTTTTCCTTCAGGTCCAGGTAATACTTGCGGTTCTCCCGCACCAAGAATTCGCTTTTCAGAGCTCGACGGGGACCGCCCGGCCCTCCAGCCCCGTCCTCCCCAGAGGCTTGTGCGATTTGCTCCGGGCTGCTGGGCCCCAGCTGGGCGTAGTGTTCGATAAAGTCCCCGAGGTAGTCGCGGAACTCCGCTGCCACCCCCATAGACAGGGTTAGGCGGCTTTTCGAGCCCCCGGCTCCGACCTCTGCGATCTTGATGAAGCGGCCCTTGGCGTTTTGCTTTACATCCAGGTAGAAGCGCTTGTTCTGGATGTCCAGCCGCTTGGTGGCCAGTTCTTGGGTCTCCTGCTCTCGGGACATGTGCTGGGAAAACCCGCCGGGGCCTCCGCTGCTGCCCCCTCTCTCACTCCCGCTATCCCCGTCCGCCATCTTCTTCTCCTCACACAACCGCTGCAGCACTCAGCTTCTTAGCCTACCGGCTTCCGTCCGTCTCTTGCCCCGGGGCACCCTTCTCTCTCCAGTTCGTGCCCTCACCCACCTCCTCACGTTCACCCACACTCAGCCACTCTCCTTCCTTCGCCCTCCTCAGCTCACCCCTCTCTCTCTCAGCCCAAACTCTCCACCTCTTCCTGCGTCTATCTGCGCCAAGACGTGAAAGTGCGGGAATCTGAGTAGATGCACGTCCCGCCATCTTACTTCTGGGCAAATAAGGAACGCTAACGTTTGTTCTGCTGGCTCTGTGTGGACAGTTTGCCCTTACCGTGCCATTTTTATTACTCTAATGTACATTTCTCCTACTAACAGAACTGTAGTTGTGTTTCATTAACATATAGCTAGAATGTAGTATCACCTCTCTGTCCTAGAATTTATAGGTGCAGACAGGGCCATGTGGTGGCACAGGGAGTTCTCTTGTACTTAGGGTTGTCACCATTTCTGGAAAAAAACACCGGCCTTCCTATATATTTTATTATATTTTTTCCTATTAATAACATTAGGATCAACTGTCATTTTTACTGGTCAGGCGGGTAAAATACCTGCCAGGTGGCGATCCTACCTGTGGTGGTTAGGGTTGCCACCTTTTCTGGAAAAAAATACCGGCCTTCTAGAGTTGCCGCCCGGCCGGTAAAACACCTGCCAAGGCCGGGCCCCGGTATTACAAATTTACCGGCAATGCAATTGCCGGTAATTTGTAATACCCTTTAAAAAAAAGCCCCTGGCCTGCCCCCAAATCGCAAAAAACGTACCTTTTTTCCAGCACTGTGCGATGTTGCTCAGCCCTTTTGTGTCACGTCGCGTAGCTCTGCCCCTTTTCAGCATCACAGACTGCCCCCTTTTGGTACCCGCCCCACACTGGCCTGTAAATTTTTTTAATAAAGGTGGCAACCCTACGGCCTTTCTATATATTTATCTTTTACCTATTAATAACATTGGGATCAACTGTCATTTTTACCGGCCAGGCTGGTAAAATACCGGCCAGGTGGCAATCCTAGTGGTGGTTAGGGTTGCCACCTTTTCTGGAAAAAAATACCGGCCTTCTAGAGTTGCTGCCCGGCCGGTAAAACACCTGCCAAGGCCGGGCCCGGTATTACAAATTTTGCCGGTAATTTGTAATACCCTTTAAAAAAAAAGCCCCTGGCCTGCCCCCAAATCGCAAAAAACGTACCTTTTTTCCAGCGCTGTGCGATGTTGCTCAGCCCTTTTGTGTCACGTCGCGTAGCTCCGCCCCTTTTCAGCATCACAGACTGCCCCCTTTTGGTACCCGCCCCCCACTGGCCGGTAAATTTTTTAAAAAAAAGGTGGCAACCCTACGGCCTTCCTATATATTTATCTTTTACCTATTAATAACATTGGGATCAACTGTCATTTTTACCGGCCAGGCTGGTAAAATACCGGCCAGGTGGCAATCCTAGTGGTGGTTAGGGTCGCCATCTTTTATGCAAAACAAATACCCGCCTTCCTATATATTTATCTTTTTTCCCTATTAATAACATTGGGATCACCATTATTTTTACCGGCCAGGTGGCAACCCTAGTGGTGGCTAGGGTTGCCACCCGGCCAGTAAAACACCTGCCAAGGCCAGTATTACAAATTTACCGTCAATGTAGCTGCCGGTAAATTTGTAATACCCTTAAAAAGACCCCCTCGGCCCGCCCCCAATCCCCTGGAAACATAACTTTTGTTCTCTGTCTTGAAATCTCCAAGCCGCGGCCCCATCCCATTTTGCATCATGGCCCGTCCCTTTTGATTTCACACTCCGCCCTTTTTGTTCTCGCCCCCCCACACCAGCCGGTAAAAAATTTAGGAAAAGGTGGCAACCCTAGTGGTGGCCTAGGGTTGAATAATGAAGACCAGTTGAAAAGTTGTTTAGAATTGGTTATTCTATAACATACTAAAAATTAACTTAAAGGGGTTGTTCACCTTTGAGATAACTTTTAGTATGACGTGGAGAGTGATATTCTGAGACTATTTGCAATTGGTTTTCATTTTTTATTATTTGTGGTTTTTGAGTTATTTAGCTTTTTTATTCAGAAGCTCTCCAATTTGCATTTTAAGCAATCTGGTAGCTAGCAACCATGCACTGGTTTGAATAAGAGACTGGAATATGAAGAGGAGTGGGCCTGAATAGAAAGTAATACAAAGTAGCAATAACAATACATTTGCAGCCTTACAGTGAATTTGCTTTTTAGAAGGGGTCAGCGACGCTCATTTGAAAACTGTAAAGAATCAGAAGAAGAAGGCAAATAGGTATAAAACTATAAGAAAAAAAAAAATGAAATCAAATTGAAAAGTTTCTAAGAATCGGCCATACTATAATATACTAAAATTATTTTAAAGGTGAACCACCCTTTTAAAGCAGAATTCAACCATTTAGCGGAAAAAACCCTACCCCCCACCCTACATAGACCCCCTCCCTCCTCCCCCCAGCCTAACTGCCCCCCCTGGGAAATGCCCCTAACATTTTACTTACCCCTCAGCGCAGATTCAGGCATCAGAGTTCCATGCAGCCATCTTCCGGGTCTTCATACGACTGCTGTCTGTCAATTAATGGCCAGAACATCGCCTGATTTGTTATTTTTGCTACTTTATCTGAATGGTTAGTGGTAGGTCGTGACATTGCTACACACGATTGTTCATCAGACATAAGGATAAATCTGCATGTCTGTGGTTAGCTTAAGGGGCAGGTTTATCAAAATAAGAGTATACCCTCCAAAAAATCACCCATTTTGAATTCATTCCTGTGGGATTTCTTGAAGTGTATTTAACAAATGGTCAACTCATTGATAAATACACCTCTAAAAATCCCATTGGAAAGAATAGAAAGTGGGTGAGTTTTTCTGTTAAACTCCATACCTCCCAACATTTTGGACGTAAAAAGAGGGACAAAAAAATTTTTCACTCGTAGCGCTGCAATTTTTTTTGACCACACCCTTTTCTGTGGCCACACCCCCGCATTTTACAAAATTTGGCAGGTTATAAAAGTTTGAAAATAATTCTCCTTATCTAAACTATTTTTTTGTGTCTCAAAATTGTTACAAAGTATCTTATTTGCACCTGTTAGCTGTTCTGTGCTCTCTGCTAAAAGCCAATTAAGTTAGAAACTTAGTTTCTTTTTCTGGCTGTTCTGTGCAGAGAAAATTTGGACTTTCCAGTACAAATGAGGGACTGTAGGTTGAGCTGTCAAAAGCGGGACTGTCCCTCCGAAAAAGGGACAGTTTGGAGGTATGAAACTCACATTACATAAATTTGCCCCTTAATCTCAGCCTCCATAAACACAGGGTAAACCTTGGGCCTTAGTTGCCATTGCTACAAATTTCATGCATGCCAGTGAGGCTGTAGATTCTGTGTGTGATTTCTATCTGTGACTAGTAGAGGGAGCTCTGCGGCATCACACACCTTTACCCTGCTTGCCTTTTCTCATATGCCTGTAGTATGAGATCTCTGAAAGCAGGGACCAAGCACTGCCATCTCCTGGCACTATTGTTGGAGGGCAGAATGTGAGCAAGAAGTAGGACCTCTTTAAATATTCCTACCCTGTCAGCTGTAAACTGTTATTAGCAACATTATTGGTAACTGATTTAAAATCCAAATGTGGCCAATTGTAATGTCCATTTTTAGCCAGTGGAATTGCTGCTGAGCTGGGGTTGCAAGTGTAATTATGTGTTATTCCACTGTAGATGAGAGAAGTGCTGAGAGACGTTGTACTAATCAGTTAAAGGAGTTCATTAAAGGAAAAGCAAACCCTACACCCTACCCTACATAGACCCCCTCATGAATTTGCATGCATGCGCAAAATGGAGTGCGTTCGCGCGCGCATAATCGAAATGGAGCATGCGCAGAAGCACAATAAACTAAGTAATATCAGTCGGGGAAAGAAGGGACTGGGCATGTGGTAGGCGACTGAGAAGGTACGTGCCTGGCGCCCCCTCAGCTTTGCGCTCTAGGCACGTGCCTACTCTGCCTACCCCTAGTTCTGGCCCTGACCACAGCCCTTTAGCAGTAACGATCTGTGTCTCCAAAGATGCCCCAGTAGCTCGAAGTATTCTTTTCTGCTGAGTCACTGCACATGCTCTGTCACTTACTGAGCTTAGGGACCAACTCACAATATACAGTATACATAGAATATAAATGTCACAATATAAGGCTGATTACTAATTAATACAGATAATTACTATATGGCAGCACATAACCCAGTGCAACTAGCATCAGAATTTAATAATCAGCCCTGTAGCATTAGCTTATATTACAGACCAACCTAATTTTCTGCTGGATAATTAGTGACGACCCCTAAGCTTAGCTTCTCAACAGCTGCTCAGAGCCCACTGAGCATGTGAGTGTCACAGACACTTTCCAAGATGGTGACCCCTTGTGACAAGTTTGAAAAAAATATGGTAGATCTATCTATCTATCTATCTATCTATCTATCTATCTATCTATCTATCTATCTATCTATCTATCTATCTATCTATCTATCTATCTATCTATCTATCTATCTATCTATCTCTCTCTATCATCTCTCTCTCTCTCTCTCTCTCTCTCTCTCTCTCTCTCTCTCTGTCTCTGTCTCTCATATATCTGTCTGTCTATCTATCCATCCATCTATCTGGCATGCTTTCTATAAATTCCATTTCCTAGAACTCAATGTGGGCAATTTGCTGGTGGGTGCCTGCAAGTTTAGTCTCTTAGGGGCAGATTTATGAAAGTGTGAAATTAGAGCTCATCACAGTCTATTCATGGTTTGATAAATACGCCTCTAAAAATCCCAAAGGAATGAATAGAGAGCAGTGGAATTTTACTGTGGTGTGCTCCAATTTCACACTTTGATAAATCTCCCCCTTCATGCCCAAAAGCCTTTCTGTGCGTTGTGGTTCAGCAACAAATGAAAACCCATAGCTATTATATATGATTGTAGTGGAGTCACTCTAAGGGTCTGGCCACACGAGCAGATTCGGGAAGATTAGTAGTTGCCTTCGGACGACTTCGGGAAATGAAACGCCGCGTGTGCCTTCCCCCAGTCGATTTTCATTTTATCCCGCTGGAGGGCAGGTGGAAGGCAGTTCGGGGAGATTGTCGCCCCGAAGAAGAGGAGATTTGTCGATGGGGTGACTAATCTCCCCGAATCTGCTCCTGTGGCCTGACCCTTACTGTTTTCTATTTCTTTCTGTCATTTCTTGCCCATTGTGTAGGGAAAGCCATGCCATGATGTTACCCTAGTAATAATGGTAGTTACTGCATATAAGCTCAGATATCTGCTAGAGTACAGGTTGGGAGAGGAGTTAAAGGTGGCACCCCATCACTGGAGCGCAAGGAAATTGTTTTCCAAAGCACTTAAATATCTTCCATCCTTGCTTCACAAGCCCCAGATCACCTGCTCATTGAGTGTGACACAATAAACTTCCCGTACAATCATTCACAGAGGTGGTTGGATCAGGTGCCGACACTCAGCATCCTCATGATGTAATGCTGACGGCCATTGGATAGAGGGGAGCGCAGGAGGAGAGGGGGAACGGTAACCAAGGTTACCATAGGAAATAAGGAACGCATAGCAACCAAGATAAAAATGACAATGGCAAAACAGACATATGAGATGTGAGGCTGAAGGAGACTATTAACCCATTCACTGCTGCAGCACTTTAACCTTGTCATTATGCAGCCTCCACTTATCCTTTATTTCAATAGCATTTCTAAACCCATCACAATGGCGTCTCCTTATAGATCCTTCTGTTGCTGAGCCTTTACATTTGCTTTAAAATACAGAAATCTTTCACTTGCCAAAAAAGTGAGCATTTATTTCATGATACCAACATTTTCAGTGAGGTGTGTTACCCAATCCCTTTCTTTCATGAAGATTGGGTAACACACCTCCCCTAAATGTTGGCAGGGTCGGACTGGAACCTTGGGGGCCCACCGGGTTTCATACCACCGGAGCCCCGATGTGGCACACAGCTCCCAGTTCCAGGAATCCTTTGCTGTGGGTCCTGAAGTGTGAATTTGCCATAGAGAAAATTGCAAGGAAGTTGTTTAAGTGACAGCACATTTTGTGAATTATTTTTGTGCTATCAAAGTATGATTTTGTAACAGGAGCACCCCTACTGGTCTATCTGTCCGGATAGAATTCAAATAGCCTAAGAGAAAAGTTATTGATGCAGAAGGCATCTCCTGATGTTTCTCTGCTCAGTTCTCTCTTGTCACAGTGAGCAATAGAATTGAGCTCAGCAGTAGCAGGAGATTTTGGGACAGAACAGCAGTGTAAAACTGCTTTTTTTTAATAAAAATAAATACAAATTTAACAATGAAGAATATTTTTCCTAATGAGAGAATATATACTTCTAAGCAATGTTCCAATGTACACGTATCACACATTTCTAATGCTTATTTGTAAATGTAATTACTATTGAAATTCTGTCCCTTTATGCACTGCTGGTTCCGTCTCTTGAAAGCAGAAAAAAAGCCTTGTCTGTATCTTAAAAGTTCTGTTAATCTGCTGCCTTCTGTCACACGATTTCTAAAGTTCAAAATCACCAGGGAAAAGAATAGAGAGGGAAAGACAAATTGTGATTTTACTAGCAGTTATATTCAGAAATGGCTTTAGAACCATTGAAAATGTGTAATGACTGCATATAAAGATCATACAAAGATGCTTAGAACTGCATTTTCTTTTTCCCTTTAAGCAAAGATAAACACAGAATTTTCTAAGAAGCTTTGGCACCCAAGCCAACAATTGTTGATATAATTATAACCACATGTATGGAAAGTGAGAGCCTGGACTAAATGTTAGGTGCATGGAATGTAAGGGAAGTGTTATGTTTGAATGTGGCTCACGGATATAAAAGGTTGGGGAGTAATAGTAAAGTGATTCTGATTCCAGGGCTGTATTTACCATTTAGTGGCACTCAAGGGCACACAGGGCCGCCATTAAAAATCACGGGGCCCTGTACAACAACTTTTTCAGGGCCCCCTGGGCCCGCCCCGCCCACCCCGGCCCCCAGACCAGATCCCACCCACTCCATATCACAGTTAAAAGACCACACAGACATCAGCACTAAAAAAGATAACCCCCCACACACACAAGTTATAAAAAAAAAAACATTGGCGCCAGGGCCCCCCATAAAAGTTTTTTTTTTTTAAAAAGCATTTGTGCCAGGGCCCCCTTACAAGTAAAAAAGAAAAATTGGGGCCCCAAAGAAAATTTTTTAAAAAAAACATTGGTGCCAGGGCCCACCCTCACAAGCTAAAAATACAAGCTAAAAAAAAATTTGGGCCCCAAAGAATATTTTTTTAAAAAAAACATTGGCACCAGGGCCCCGCTTACAAGTTAAAAAAATTGGGGCCCCAAAGAATATTTTTTATAAAAACATTGGCGCCAGAGCCCCCCTTCCAAGTTAAAAAAAAAATTGGGGCCCCAAAGGATATTTTTTTAAAAAAACATTGGCTCCATCCTTTGATCCTTGATTTCGGGTCTTTTAGCCGCTTTAGGACTTAAATTTCGGCTGTTTTCGTGACTTCGGGTCTTTTCGCCGCTTCGGGAGTTCGGCTGATCGGCTTTTCGGCACTTCTGCATTTCGGCTGTTTGGGACTTCGGAAGGGCAGCACAGCTCCGGCGATGTCAAGGGGGGCCCGGCTCTTTCGAAAAGTTCAGCACTGCCGGGCCCCCCTTCCGGCCCGGGCCCAGTACACTTGTACCCCCTGTGCCCCCCTGATGGTGGCCCTGAGGGCACATGCATAAAATGGCAGATTTGGGGGACAGTCTCTGGGTAAAATACATTTTTCAGGGAAAAAACTCTCCCCTGCAGCTGCCGGATACTTTTTTGTGCCCCTCTCTTCGGTGATATATATATTTGCAGACTGTACTGCACATGCACCAGGGGAGTAAGTGGTTGGTGGTCTGTTGCTTAGGACAACACTGGACCAACTAGAGCAGTTTATTGTGAAATACTGGTATTCAAGTCTTATTTAAATAGGAGGAACAAACTATCCAGGGATTGCCTTAAAACAGGAAGAAAACATAAAGTCATCGAGGGGGTGCCAATTTGTTAAGTATCCAGTTTGCTTGCCCACTGTTCTCCACAGGAAAAAAAAAGTGCCAGGCAGGGAAAAACTGAGCCGGAAGGGTAAAATAAAAATATATTTATGTGCCCACCCCTCCTTTCCCATCCTATTAGAGCTTTTTTTTGTTTTGTAGAAACCAGTAGGGCTGGGTGCACAGTCCTAACAACTTTGGCAGAAAGATTCTAAAGCAGAAAGGTGGTGGGGAAGAAATGTTGAATGCAAAAAGGGCCTGGTAAGAGCACTGTTACCTTCTACCTTGGGCCAGTTCACCTCTTCTATAAACAGCGCAGTAGTCTGTGTATTTTCCTGGGGTGTACCCCCCCCTGGATCTGATGCATATGGGCCTCTGCCACCAGGCCTGGCAATCTGTGTGCCAGAGGGGCTGCTGTAAGATGCCATAGACAGTCACTATTTATTGAGCCTATGGAGGGCTGTTTGGGCATCTGTGTACTTGAAATGCCAGGGCCTGTTTTAAATCTCAGTCTGGTAATGGTTGCCACCAGTGCCATAACTAAAAATGAATGTGCCCTACAGCAAATTATTTTTCAGGCCCCCAAAATATCTAGAGTTTGACCTGGTATACCAATATTTATTGAAATTGTATATGAATTAGGGCCTTATGGGGCCCCTATACCTCCTGGGCCTTCCTTCAGCCGCAGCTTCCTCTGTAGTTACACCCCTGGTTGCCAACTTCGCCAGCAAATATTACTGGCCAGCATTCTAGGTGGGTTGGGACAATGATGAAAGGTGGTAGAGTAGTATCATAATATGGGCAGATGACATAGCAGGATGGAACAATGACATCATAAGCTGGGGACTGGGCAGTTCTGAGTTGGGCCCAGGTGCACAATTTTTTTTTTTTTTACTGTGCAAGGAGGTGGGGGAAAGAAAAGGAATTGCAAATTTACCAGCAACTCTATCTTGACTACATGTACCAAATCCAAACTCACACAGGGGGCATCTGGGAGCTGGGGCTAAGTGGAGACAGACAGCTGTGCACGAAAGTACCCTAGGTGGGTTTGCAGTTTAGGTAGGAAGTAAGCAGTATCAATAGGTGGTCATGAAAAATGTGTTATGCTCAGTGTTTGCATTTGCACCTTTGTTCTAGTCATTTATAATTCTGGCCCATATAGACTGACTGCTCTGCTGAGGAAGTAATGGCAGAGCACACAGGTGGCTCTACAGTCAGGGTTGCAGAGCAATGCAGGAGGAGCATGCGGCGAAGCACTTACCGAGCAGTGTGTGGGCACAGAGTATGAAGTGTGCAGATTGGTCGCCTGCATCCAAAGAACCATATAACCCGCAAGGACACGCTCAGTTTTGTTAACAAGGCACAAGGAGATTACATAAACAGCAAAGGCCGGCGAGTTACAAGGCTGCAAACTTGTTGGTTTTATATTATTTCATGGTTACCATGGGGACTGATGATTGTGTATGTGGGTATGAAGCTGTGAGGCCGGGGGGGAATGTGGGAACGACAAATATGGGGGTTGGAGAGGCTGACAGAGAGATAGCCAACGCAGAATACACTGCTGCTCCTACTTGTATTTAACAGGGCACATTTTTGAATATGGTCTCCTGTGGCTTAAAGAACAATGCTAGTTGCAGAGACATCCTGGAGATAAATAATTGGATCAGGTGTAGGTAAATGGCCCTCTTTTTGTCCTTATAGTATTAGGTTCTTCAAACAGAGTATGGGAGCCGCCACTTCTCCTTGTCTTCATAAATTAAATCACAACTCTGGAGAACCAGTATCATCAATCAAGTGGTATTTTTATTTGGTAGCACATTATCCTGGAGATAAATAATGAAGGTTTTGGCAATAAAATGCATGCTATATTGTGTGTGGCTTAAAAGTACACCACCCATGGGGCCCTTTAAAAAGTAATTGTAGCCAGGTCAGAAGAGAAGTATTGGCAGAGCAAATGATAACTGTCTAAAACGATAAGGTCCACCAAACAAACAAGATCTAAACCAACGCTCTGGGCCAAATCTGATTAATCGTTTGACCACCCCCCACCCCCAGCCAGCTAACAACTGGATCATACTGTAGCCCATGCAGACACATCAGATGAGGTCGGCACCAATGTGCCAATGGGTTTGGGTTTCCTAACCTGCTCGATAGCTATCAGGACTGCCATGGCCTGTCAGGAAAGAGCCAATGAGCTGCTGACTTAGTATGGCTACCTTTAAAGGAGAGGGAATACCACTTTACACATGGAGGTGCCAAAAGTTAGGCACCCCAACTGATTACTTTTACTTACCTGACACCCCGGGCCGGTGCTCCTATCAGCAGAAAACCACATTGTCCCGGGGTTCTAATAGCGAGCACCACAGAGCGAGGAATCTATTCTGTTTCAGCTTTGGGCATATAGTAAATGGAATGAACATGGATTAAACAATACATAATAGATACACAATGGATACTTTTATTAAACATTCCCATGTGCCCCACTATTTTACATTTTGCACCTAAAATGGGAAAATACATAATTTCTGCATTAAAATCAACAGTAGAATATGCCCTGTGGCTGCCAGGCAGAATACAAACTGAAACTATTATCCCCCTGCTCCTTCAGCACAACATAATGCTGTAAGGTGGGTTCTTTGGTTTTGTATATTAATGCTTTCCTGATGTTCCCTTTGTCAGTTTTTTCAGGGCAGAAATGACACATTTCTCTTTTTATACAATTTTGCTTCAGGCCAGTCTATTTTTATAATAATATTTGTTTTTAGACTTTTATAAATATGGGAATTATTCGCCAATATTCCCAGCCAATACTGAAGTGTATATGCAATGTATTTCAGATACTGTTTATTGTAATACTAGGGGAGATTGCCTCTTTCTTTTGGAAGTTTTGAACATGTAATTGGAATTTTTTTTTTAAATTTTGCCCTATGCACCTTGCGAGCACAGCAGCCCTGAATGGAAATGAATAGACTCCCTTGTCTCAATCAATCTAATAAATCAAAGGAAGCTCGTGTTGTGGTGCACCAAATCATTCATTTTTTAGGATCCAATTGAATCATAAGCATTGGAAGCAGGCAGGCCTGCTGTGGGTTCTGGCAAATGCCAGAGGGGCTGCCATAAGATGCCATAGAAAGTCACTATTTAGTGGGCTGGCGGGGAGCTTATTGGGCCTCTCTGTACTTGGAATGCCAGGGCCTATTGTGACTCCCAGTCCAGACCTGGAAGCAGGCCCCCCCCCCAGAAGTTTTAACCCAGTTAAATATGGGTGGGTCAGCAGGACCTAGGAAAAGTTTTTTCCACTGTGGCTTAGGGGTCCACTGAAAATGGTTAGGAATGTGTCTAAATACTGCTTCTTTTTGTAGTATTCAGATTTGGACAATTTCAGCCAAACCAAAGCCAAAACCCAATTTACTTGTAAGATCTGCCGAACTGAACATGACAAGTATTTGATCGGCTGATGATTTTTTTCAATACTTTTCTCAAGTTTCAATTTGCAAATTAGGTTTTGGATTTGATTTGCTGTACATCCAGTGGAAGATTTGGCGTTTGGTTGAATTAAAAAATTGTGGATTTGCTGCATCTCTGCTGAAAAGTGAATCCTCCACTAAGAATCAACCGGATATTCTGAACTATATCCACATTTGAATATATTTCAAAAGATATGGAATTCTTTGTAATGATTTACTATTTTACTTATGGCTAGGGATTTCAACCTCCAAGGAATCCAGACGGGGGATTTATAATAATGCCTTGTTACGCCCTGACCATGCCCAGTTACACCCCAGCCATGCCTACTGCTTCTGAGGAAGTGGTGAGATGTCACAAAACATGTAAACCGCATATTCCCTCAGTGTATTATACATGTTGGAATGTTTTTAAAATAGACAATTAAAAGTAATATTTTATTGCCAGTTGCTGATGCTCTGGCGCAAATTCACTAAGCGCCGAAGTGCCGAACGCTAGCGTCAATTCGCTAGCATTTGTCATTTTCGGTACTTCACAAATTCACTAACGAACGCTGGTGTAAATTCGCTAGTGTTACTTTGCACCCTTACGCCAGGCGAATTTTCACTAGCGACGTAACTACGCAAATTCACTAACTTGCGCAGTGTACTGAACGCTACCTTTTACGCTAGACTTCCTTCGCCACCTCAGACCTGGCGAAGCGCAATAGAGTAGATAGGGATTGTTTCAAAAAAAGTCAAATTTTTTTCTAAGTCCCAAAAAACGCTGGCGTGTTTTCTACATGATGGGTGATAGGCTGAAAAAGATCGAAAATATTTTTGGGGCTCCCCTCCTTCCCCCCTACATTTCCTGACTCATGGCAAGTTACCTAGACAGTGGGCACATGTGTAGGGCAAAGTAACATTTTTATTTGCTGATTTGAAGGTTTTCTAGGCATTTGTAGTGCTAATACGTGTTCCTCCATTGAAATTTGAATTTGGCGCTGTATGCAAATGAACCATCGCTAGCAAAACTTTGATTCGCTTGGGAATTAACGCTAGCGCAACTTCGAAAACTTACACTACCCCTGTGCGCAACTTCGGATTTTAGTGAATTTGCGGAGCGCTGGCGAAAATACGCCTGGCGAAGTGCAGTGAAGCACGGCGAAGTTGCGCCTGGTGCAACTTCGATTCTTAGTGAATTTAGGCCTCTGTGTTTTTACAAGAAAGTTCCATTATGACCCTGTCTGTCTGACCACAAGAAGTGGGGCTTTTACACCAAAAATTCTGATGTGGGGGGTGCTGATGGACAAGGAAAGTTGTGGCCAAATACCCTATCGCAATGGCAGCTTAGGCTGCAAGCTGAGCCAGAAATACCTTCATATGAATTAAGGGGAATTCATAAATAATGCAGAAAGAGACGTCTGTTAAATAAGAAACAGTTCAGCAATTCCTATTCTCCAAAAGATAGAAGGTGAAAAAAACTCAACTGCACTTTTCCTTGAAACAACTTGAAACAAATTCCTTCCTGGCTCCATACTGGCAGTCAGACTGGACTTTGGATGAACCTTCAAACATTCTATGGTTTCTATAACCCAGTATTTTATGCCTTACTAAAAAAATAGTGGATGCTCATTTTCCAGCTCCTAAAATGTGCTGTGGTTTCTTTTATGACACAGGAGGGATCATATTATACAAAGGCAGGTGCAGAGCACAAAATCTTGCACAATATTGCACACAATCAATTGATAATAAAACATGACACTGGATCTATTAGTGCTTAGTGCTTAGTGCCAGTGCACCTGTTCAGCCTGTGCTGATGATTTTGGGAAATTGTGCACAAGATGCAGAGATAACTTGTTGCACCCAGACATGTGACTGACTTGCACCTAATCAATTGCACGCTGATGCCATTATTAAGATAACGGGTATTAACACACCAAAAAATAAATATATTTGTGCTCAGATTGAAAAAACTGGGTGCTACAGATTGCCGCTTACCAACACAGACCATAGAATGCATTTGGATAGGCACAAGCACTAGTAAAGGGCACAAAACTATACCCAGTAAAATGTTATTTGCCTAGTGCCTAAGAAGATGTGTCTTTTTCCCTGTTGTGCTTCTGCCTCTGGAACAAGGGAGGAGCCCTGTTTTTAACACTTGCCTTGTTCAGTTATTAAAAGAGACTTATAGGATAAATGAACACCACCACCAATAATATTATAGGCAATAATGAATAATATATGGTGCTGGGCTAAAAGTTAATATTATCTTTAAAATTGCTCCTTTATTGGATTGGTTGCAAACCTTTTCTGGAAAAAAATACCGGCCTTCCTATATATTTATATTTTTCTGAATGGTGGGCGTGTCGAAATGGTCTCTGCCAGAAGTGCAGTAGGAGAGGGACAGCCAATCACAGGCATGCAGTCACACAAGCAAAAAACAGGATTCAGTTCCCTATCAGGTCATACTAGCTGCTGATTGGTTCCTATCTTACAGTGCAGTGTGCTGAGTGCTGCCGGCTCCCCTGCACAGCCTGGGAAAAGAGGAAGCAGGAAGCAGAAGCGATGGGCGGGATGAGCAGGGTTTTTACAGAATTATTCAATAAATCATCCCGAAACACTACTTTTTTAAGCACATTCCTCTTGTTTCTAAGAGTATAATGCACTGGCACATTCCAGTTTTCACACATAATTTTTCCTTTAAAAGAAAACCACAGAGGAAGTGTAAAGATAGTGCAAGATAAAATGCCATATTTACTCTGTAGAATGCTTTACCATACCTGAGAAAGTAGTTCTAGAAGCTCTCTGTTTGTTTAGGATAGCAGCTGCCATATTAGCTTGGTTGGATATCAGTTCCTGCCTGAGTTTCTCCCTGCTCACTCATACCTCTGAGCTCAGATTATAGCAGGGAGGGGAGGAGGGAGAGAGTGGAGCAAACCGAGCATGCTCAAGCCCTAGCCCTGGAGGTTTAAGCTGAAAACAGGAAGTCTGATACAGAAGCCCATGTGTACACAATAGAAGGAAAGAAACATGGTGTTTATTTTGACAGAGGACTCAGAGCAGCATTACTTTGAGGGGTAACTGGTGTATTTAGATAGACCTTTCTGATAAAGCTTACTTAGTTTTAAGCTTTCCTTCTCCTTTAAGTACATACAAGGTATTGTCCTGCCCCCATTTCAGTTCCATCTTGCACCTACTGTACAGCTCACAGGTCATATTCAGGTGTGGCCCTTACATTACAAGCACAGCTTGACACCAAATGTGTGTTATGCCCTCCTGGTGCAAATCAGGTGCAAACATTTGTGCCATTTAGAGGCTATTTCCACCATGCTTTTTGCACTTCGGCCCACTTAATAAATGAGCCCTGTAATATTCTAAGCTGAACAATTAACTCTGGGTGGAATCCAATTGCCAGTTCCAAAGGAATTTTCTTCTTAGTTGAAGCTAGCTGGAATGATTTCATTAGGTGTGTTTTACCAAAGGCAAAACCACCCCACTCATTCTGACCATATGTTATGAATAAACAGGTTCCACATGTTCCAATGTAATATAAGAATCACTTTTTTTTATTTAAAGTGCTACTTACACCAACCTTGGAACATTCTAAGTGATGCAGTAGTGCCATCCCTAGGACATCGGGTTCTTCTTTTCCACTTCTCATTGAAGCATCAGACTGTATTGTTGGGTGCTTCAGCTCTGAATATAGTGTGATTCCCAGAAAAACAAGGTGCCATGCTCAGGACCTGGCCCTGGGTGTGGTATAATGTAGAATGTTCAAAAGTGGGTGTCAGAATCACTATATACTTTACATCAGCCTTCTTCCTCCCCAAATCCCAAGGATGCGCTATATATTGAATATTTATTCTACAGGACTCAGAGGCATGCACCCATCCAAGCCCAGCATGCAGATAGAATTGATGTACCCAGCATGGTACACATACTTGGCACCCTCTATTACTTTGAATTAAACACACAGACTTGAAACATCTGCTATGTACGTCCTAGGAATAAATCCAACAGAGAGGTGTTAAGGATCTGGCTATTTCACATATACTTTTATTTCTGTAGACATAAGGCGGTTAGATGCTCAGGGCATTTAAACTTTCCATGCTCTGCTTTTTTCTGTATATTCCATATTTACACAAATATATATAACTATACATATATGCATGAAACAATATGGTTTTATTTCCTTATATAAATAATGATACGTTTATAATTAAGGACCTGTGCCCATCTTATTCTCAAGGTGCAAAATTCAGCTTAAGCATCCCTGTAGTTCACCCAGCACGGACAATACTAGCCTCCACATTCCAGATGCACATATTAACGCACAGAACATACGCTGGCAGGGGCAATGCCAGACTGCCCACCAAACACGGAGGCCTAGGCAATGTTTATTTATGCATAGCACAGGGCAGTTGGAGTGCACTTGGCCAGGGGACCATCACACATTCAGATATTAATAGCATGGGAAGAACAGGTCAGCTAGTGGGCCCATTGAGTCCTAATGAAATATTATATTTTGCAGTTATTTTTTGTTAAATAGCTCAAGAATAGGCAACCTGTGGGACCTTTATATGTTGCTTGAAAAAAAGTAGCAGACCCTACTACTACTGATTCTAGGCAATGTTTCAATTGGAGTGAAAAAAGTGGAGGGAAGCTCTGTGTGGTGAGCGCGCTAAAACAAGCTCCTCCCACAACGATAAGCCACACCCGTTGTTATAATAAGCCTCACGCACCAATACTTTCTGGTTTCCCCCACTTTAAAGCAAAACCATTTTGCTATTTCCATTCTGATATTTCCTTCTATGCACAGTGTGATGTCCAGTATGTATAGATTTAGTATGTGACCTGTAGGGACCCCAAAACTAAACTTGTGCATATGACTTTTCTTGGCGGTCAATCCAACTTCTGCAAACACAGCTCCTTGTCTATGTATTGTGTCATAACCCCATCATATTCTACATTACACAAGATTATTTCATATACTTTAAAGCATTCTCTCAATATTCCTTAATCTGCTGCTGTTTAGTACCTTCATTTTCTCATTTTGTTTACACTGTCTTCTTCTCTCCTTTTCGCTGTAACCCTCTCTGATGCCTCCACCTTCTTTTTTTGTTTAATGCTTCTCAATCTATTCTCTATTTCTCTCCCAGCAATTTTTTCTCTCCTTTTATCTACTACAGTTTATATTTAACTATATTATATTTTACCTCTGCATTTTATTTGCATGTAGAAGTGGAGAGGAGCAAAAGAAAGCTCCGGGATTCAAAACTCTTGTATCCCCTCTGAGGGGATGCAATTAAAAAATATAGAAGTGAAGCAATAGCATCCCTCCACAATTCCAGCACTGATTTTAGGACATAATGGCCCCCTACTGTCTTGTTCTGCCCCTGATAAACACTATTATACAGTATGTCTGACCAGCACAAATATAACATGGCAGTGCTACGGCCTTTACTGTATCAGTAGTCTAACACAATACTGCTAGAAAGCAGATCTCACCAGCCTTCCAATCCCATACAATTTTACAGTTCACCAAACTCACCTAAACAGAATTTGCAGCAGTAGTAAGGGAATTGCCAGCTCCCCTTGCACATGCACAGTCAAACACTAGTGTACCATAATACATAATGGATATTAAGAAATGTGCACAAAGTTTGCCCCAGTTCAGTAACCCATAGTAAGCAGACATAGGATTGCTTAAAGGGCATGTAAAGACCAAAAAATAAAATCCCATTTGAAAAAGAAACCTATCTTCAAAATACTTTAATTAAAAAATGTGTACAGTTTTTTTTTATAAGAAACCTGACTGTATGCAGTGAAATTCTCCCTTCATTTACTGCTGTGGATAGGAATTGTCAGACGGTCCCTAACTGCTGAGCAGGGAAACAATCATACTTATGAATAGCAGGGGGAGCCCCCGCCTTACTTCCCAGCCATGCAGAACTCAAGCAGCTTTGTTTATGACGATCCCTAAGCAGCCCAGACCACACTGAGCATGTGCACAGTCTTAGTCTTGCAAAGGTGTTTAACAAAGTTACAAGATGGAGACCCCCTGTAGCCAACTTTGAAAGCATGAATTATTTGTTTGATTAGGCTTGTGGTGCAGTAAGTTCATGTTTATATTTAGTATACAAAATACAGCATTTCTAACCTTATTCTATTTTAGACTTTATATGCCCTTTAAGTTATTTATACTGCCCTAGACCTGCTAAGCTATCTACTGATTGTTTGATGTAAGCTACTAGGCCAGACCAAACTTTTCCTTTGTTACTAGCACCATCCATATTGTCAGTGAAAACACAGATTTTCCCAACATCCCATATGGCATGACACACTGGGCCTACTTTCACAGCAATACAAATTAAAAGCTGCCAGTGGTATATCTGTTTTTTTATATAGGCCCATGATAGAAATAAGGATTGGCTGATGGGAATTCTGTTCCCGTTGGCAGATCCTATGGCACTCTAGGCTGACACTGCCGAAATCTGAAAATTAGAGGGTTCAGGATGCTGCCATTCTACCATGGCTGGAGAGCTACATTGTCAATTAAACACATACATTACAATACACTTATACAGACTGCAGCTGTTCCCCATTTGTATTAGAAAATAGCGCTGCAGTTCTCTGGGCACGAAAGCAAAAAATTTATATAGAAAAAAGGGGGACAGTGTACAATGAGGACGCATTTATCCCAAATTTAGTAGCTTCTTATATACCTAGCCATCAGCAATGACTAAAGGTTTAGCAACAAGAAAATAACATTGTTTGATATCTACATCTGCATCATATGTAATTACATTCACTTTACTTTTCTTTATTGTTATGCAAGTAAGAAATGGCCAAATCTATATTAACTCCCGTAAAACATGTCACTTTGACATATTTGGCATAAAAGGCTATATTTAGAATCAATACATATGATTGGGTTCAACGTCTATAGGTCTTTAAAACTAGAATGGTCTGAGAGAATAGAGCATGGAGAGAGACAAGAAACATCATGGCATTTAGCCTTTTGCAGTAGCAGAATGTTGGTTCAATATATTAATCCACGTGTTGCTAAGTCATAGTAAGTTATCATGGTGGTATGATTGACTTCAATTAATCCACGTAGACCTTGCATGGGTTTACAAGAGTGTTACTCTTCTGTTGGGGCTCTGAATATGAACCCAATCAATAAATGCAGCATTATATATGACTCTGGCCAGGTTTGAGAACTGAGATTTGGCCTCACAAGAGGAGGTAGATTTCTTCTCAGTACTGGTACTCCACGAGCTTCATCAGTCCTTCCGTTTGGCTCATACATTGTTTCCATTGGTGATGACACTCTGCAGGGATGCTTTGGACACCTCAGTGCTGACAGTAGAGAGTGGGAAACTCTCATATCGGTCCCTACCCCCAGCACAGCGGCAACGCAGTAAAATTGTCTTCACTTCCTTCTGGAAGTTGCTGTTGAGAAAGCCATACATGACTGGGTTGACGCAAGTAGATGCCATTGCAGCCAAGTGGCATAGGGAGAAGATGAGGTTGTGGTAACAGGCTGAAATCTGCTCGTGGTCCCAGTCGAAGAGAGCATTGAAAACAGTTAGAGGCAGCCAGCAAAGCCCAAAGGCCACAACAATGGAAAGCAGCATGACATTGACCCTACGATGGCCTCCCTTGCGTCCTCCTGCATCTCCGCCTCCTGCCCTCTCTACCACATCTCTCCTCTTGCGAAGTCTAAGGAAAATACGCAGGTAGCAAAGCAGGATGAGAAGCAGGGGGAGGCAGTACTGGAAGAGCAATAGGCAAGTGGTGTAGGCAAGGCGGTGGTTCTCAGAGGGCCAGCTGTCTGTGCACACAAAATGATCAATGAAGGGGTCAAAGGGAAGAGAAAGATTCTGGAATGGGTGTCTGGTAAGAATGGTGAAGGAGAGGAAAGGCAAGGAGATAAAGCAGGACACAGCCCAGGTTACTGCCACTGCTAGATAGGCATGCCAGGGTAGAGGCTTCCAACCTGTTGGGTGAATGATAAGCTGGTGCCTTTCCAAAGCAATGAGCACTAGGGACAACACTGAGACTGTGACTGAGATGCACTGCACAAAGTTTGTCACCTTGCAGAGTGCCTCTCCCAGGATCCATCGATTCATTAAAGTGTAGATAACAGTTACTGGCAAACACACCAAGGCCATGAGGATGTCAGAGCAGGAAAGGTTTGCGATGAAAATGTTTGTAACATTGCGCATTTCTCTCTGGCGAGCAATGACAAAGACAAGGCAAGAGTTTCCAATGAGTCCCACTGCTATTAGGGCACTGTAGGCCACCACAAGAAATGTCACATTGCCCACAGAGTCTGCGCAAGGGTCCTCTCCCTCCCAGCCGGGGCCCAGCCGCCCAGACAGATTCAGGTACAGGAGACGCAAATAATCTTCCATCTTTACCAAACAGGCTGTTCCTGTGGACGATCCTGCAACATACAGCAAAAGCCAGTTATTTGCTTCATTTTTACTGTGAAAGCTACATTGTTTAGAGACAGGGGCATAGTATGTAAGTGTGAGAATAGAGCACTCCACAGAAGGACATTTGTTTGTTCTCTATTCACCCTTTGATAAATATGCTCTTACTTTCAATCTCTACCTTGTAGTAGACTGTTCAAAACAAATTGCTCATTGGTTGCTATGGACAAACAAAGCAATTTTTACTAGCAGAATAGAACCAGCTGGTCCAGCCTGTCTTGCCCATTAAATGTTATTTTTTTCAGAAAGAGGGCTTTAAATTAGATAATCCAGAGATATTATGGAAAATAACCTAATAACTGAGATGACAATGAGATAATGCACCCTATTTCGATACCCTTAGATGTCAAATCTATCTTCAAGGAGTCCACAAAATGTCAGAAATAAAATTAGAAATTGACCTTCCTCTAGTCTAGTGAGTGTTTTTTTAGTTCAAGGCAGCTTTGGTGAGCCCCTACCCCCTAAGCTTGTAACAAGGTCACCGATTCTGGAATTTCCAGTACATTATCCTGCACTGGTTTGTTTAGGAGATGATTAAATTACAAGCATTACATAAATTATAAGCAAGGGTATCTAGGATTCTAGGTTTTATTCACACTAAATTATAAGCAGCTCCTTAGCCTTCATGTTATCCTTAGCAGGTCCTGACACCACAAGGGATCGTCAACTGGTAATAGTGAGTTCACCATCACCCTTGGTCAAGCTACTATTCTGTGTTAAACCTGTTTATATATTTGAATATGTAACCCCGTTTCTGAAACTGCAAACTGGAGAGCTGCTGAATAAAAAGCGAAATAATCAAAAATTAAAACCAATTGCAAATTGTCTCAGTAAGAATATTCTGCTGATATACGGGGTATATCGGAACATCAGTTGGTACCATGAGAACCAGGGAGCTGACATTTAGGGGCCTATGTAATAAGCTATGAATAATGATTTATACCATAACAATGGAGTTATAAGCAGTGTGAAACAAATGGCATATTTATAAAGCTATGTATTTGCTTTATCCATCACAGCTGGAGAAATCAACCATTAGTACGGGAAAATCGACACTATTATATTTTACCGGATTTAACGCAGAAGTGACTGTGTGTAGGGTGTTGCAGCTTTATAAATAGATTCCCTATAGTTACAGTCCTAGTAAGGTTTCCAGTAGAACTGTAACAATTTATCACATTTCAAGTGTGAAATACAGAAAGTGTAATAAATCCAGGCTGAAATCCAGGAATATGGGGAAGCCTTTTATCATGTGCTTTAACACATCACTGATGCTTATACCTGAACTATATTTTATATATGTGTGTGTATAGAAAGCTCCAAATAACAGGAAGGCTAAATCCCATAGACTACATTTTAGACAAATAATTCAAAATGTTAAAACCTAATTCTCTGTAATAACAAAGCAGTACCTTATACTTGATCCCAACTAAGATATTATGAATCCTTATCAGATTCTGACGGATCTGACGTTGGGCGACAAAATGCCTGTGTCAAGTTGTATGCGAAGGGAAACAAGGTAAGTAATACAAAAGTCGGATGGTGTCACAGCGTTCGTCTGACGTGACACGACTGTTGGATGCAGAGTGCAGCGTTTGCATACGACAGTTGTGTCGCGTCGGACGAACGCTGCAACACCATCCCACTTTTTTATTACTTTCTTTGTTTCCCGTCGCATCCGACTTGACATGGGCATTTTGTCAGCCAGCGTCAGATCCGACAGAAGCGCAAGGAAATTGTCCGTGTTGTGCTACCCTTAAGGTATGGCAATCCAAATTATGGAAAGACTCCTTATCTGGAAAACCCCAAGTCCCGAGCATTCTGTATAACAGGTCCCATACATGTATGTATTCATAGTCCATATCTGTTGCTAGGGCAGGGTAGGAGCATTATTAGAATTGAATTTGAACTAATAATCACCTGTTGATCACTAGCTCGGCCTCACTATTACACTGCTGTAGGGGTGGCCTCCATCTTGTATGAGATGTTAATGGCATAAAGAGACAGTAGTGGACATCTAAATAGCTATGCTTATAGAAAAAATCCCAATCATAAAATCTTAAAAATCCCATTTATGTTGCTTTTAAGTATGGTGAGCTCTGATAGTCCTACATGGCATGTCCTAGTTAGAATTCATTTGAGAGCTAGGTTTGATACAAGGTCAAACCTGGAATACCTCCAGGGTAGAGCTGGAGCCCCCAAAATTAAATTAGGCCCTGGACTATTAAATTAACTGTGACTCCCAGTACTCCCTGGGAGCATCTGCTGAGAAATAAAAAGCAGAATGCAACACACTGGACATCACATTTCTAAAAACGAGTGCACAAAACTAGAACTTTTGCCTTTGACATATTCTAGTTAGAAGGGCTGGATACAGAAGTGAATAACCTTCTTAAATGGTTTTTTTAAAAATATAAAAAAAAAAATATCAGTCACAGAGTAGGGGTTTAAGGAATGACACCCTAGGGGCATTGAATTAAAGTAGTAATTGCCCCCCAGGGATACTCTGAGGTTCCTCCAGTACAATTACGCAGGAAGGAAGAGAAGCTCAGAAAGGCACCAGCACTGATGGAATCCAGGGAGTGATCAGTAAGAGGATGAGAGAACAGAGAGGTACTTACCTGTGGCTGGCAGGGGAATATCACATGTAGAGAGCAGGTGCCAGTGGAAGATGGTGTAGACCTGACGCACACTTGATGCGTAAAATCGAGAATCTCTTCCACTTTCCTTTTGTCACCTTTATTCCTTTCCACCTCAGAATCTTGTTCTTTTGATCTGTCTCTCCAGCCTCCGCCTGCTACTCACCTATTTAGTGGTCCGGTGTTCTTCCCACCCAAGCGCATCTCTGCTGTCACCCCCTATCTCATCTCTACTGTCAGCTCCCTTTCTTCTCACACTCAAGGCACCCCCGTTGTCTCTCTGCCAGTCCTTACTCATCGACTCCAATGCCAGCTGCCACCCTCACTTGCCTTTTCCTTAGGGTTTCCCCAATCTCTTCCCACTCTCTCTCTTTCTGAAGCTTCCTCGTCCACTGCCTCTCCCCTTCTGCTCCTTCCCTCTATCCGGTTTGCCAGCAGGACTGCTCAAGCCATACAAGTGAGGTAAAAGGGGGGCCCAGGTGGCTGCCGGACTTGTAGGGGGTACAGTCAACCCTGAAACACTGGAGAAAAAAAAATCTCAGGTTCTGCGGGAGAAATAAGAGATGTCAGTAGACGGACAGACTCATTATGGGAAATCAGCTGCTGTTGCTAGGAAACCAAATTCTTTTTTATCTGGTATCTGCCAGCAGCAGAAAACAATTTATTCCAAATCCTTCACGCAGCCCGGCACCTTCTGCTTTCCCCTCGCACCCTCCTGTCAATTTACCATCTTCTATTTCTGTTCAGGCATCACTCAAAGGAACCCAATTGCTATTCGTGCACAAACACGCACTGTGAGATCACTGGGCCCACTGCAATTCCTCCGCACAGCCTCCTCGGATTGCACTGATTCCACTGCAGTTTAAAGAAATCTTAATGGCACTGGATCCACACGCTGCCTTCTATCATTGCCTTCAAAGTGATGATGAAAAAATACATTGAATAAAATACCATTTCTGGGAGATGTTCAGTTCCTAACTTATTTCAATCCTTAATAAAGATAAATCCAATAATGAATTTAGGAGTTGCAGTACCAGTTCTCACCAGTCGCAAGGGTGAATCACTTTCTGTAACGCTGCAATAGAACAGCGCCACTAATGAATGGAGCGTCTCCCAGAAAGGGTCTCTGGAACATCACTGGGCCCTTTGCAATGCCCTCTAACTTAAAGGGGTGGCTCACCTTTAAGTTAACTTTTAGTATGTTGTTATAGAATGGTCAATTCTCAGCAATTTTTCAATTGGTCTTCATTATTTATTTATTTTATAGCGTTTCAATTATTTGCCTTCTTCTTCTGACTCTTTCTAGCTTTCAAATAGAGGTCACTGACCCCATTTAAAAAAAACAAAAGCTCTGTATGGCTACACATCTATTGTTATTGCTACTTTTTATTACTCATCTTTCTATTCAGGCCTCTCTCTTATTCACATTCCAGACTCTTACTTAATCACTGCATGGTTGCTAGGGTCATTTGGGCCTTGGTAACTAGATTGCTGAAATTCCATACTGGAGAGCTGCTGAATAAAAAGCTAAAAAACTCCAAAAACACAAATAATAACAACATGAAACCCAAATGCAAATCGTCACAGAATTTTGCTCTCTAAATCATGCTAAAATGAATTTAGTGAACAACTCCTTTAAATATCAGAAGGTTCTGTGTAGTTACAGCCTCTGATATAATATGGCCATGCTGTATGCACTAATATCATTGGTTCCATTGGAATACGCTTGTCATTTGAATTGCCTTGTAGATACTTCAATATTCCTCCAAAACATTCATTTCCTTTACACTCTGATATCTATGGACATATTGTGACATGTCTAATTCAATGTATTTTTACACCATATACAGTAAATAGATGCATCACATTTGGTTTCACAACAGAGATATTATTTGATAAAGGTGTTTTCGAACTGCATTTTCTTTATATGCACTTTATATGTCTAAACTGGAAAACTGGGCAGCAAACTGGAAAATGAGGTTCAATGTTGATAAATGCAGGTTATGCACTTTGGCAAAAATAATATAAATGCAAGTTATACACTAAATGGCAATGTGTTGGGAGTTTCCTTAAATGAAAAGGATCTTGGGGTCTTTGTAGATAACACGTTGTCTAATTCTGGGCAGTGTCATTCTGTGGCTACTAAAGCAAATAGAGTTCTGTCTTGCATAAAAAAGGGCATTAACTCAAGGGATGAAAACATAATTATGCCTCTTTATAGGTCCCTGGTAAGGCCTCATCTGGAGTATGCAGTGCAGTTTTGGACTCCAGTCCATAAGAGGGATATAAATGAGCTGGAGAGAGTGCAGAGACTAAGTGCAACTAAACTGGTTAGAGGGAGGGAAGACTTAAATTATGAGGGTAGACTGTCAAGGTTGGGGTTGTTTTCTCTGGAAAAAAGGCGCTTGCGAGGGGACATGGTTACACTTTACAAGTACATTAGAGGACATTATAGACAAATGGCAGGGGACCTTTTTACCCATAAAGTGGATCACCGTACCAGAGGCCACCCCTTTAGACTAGAAGAAAAGAACTTTCATTTGAAGCAACGTAGAGGGTTCTTCACAGTCAGGACAGTGAGGTTGTGGAATGCACTGCTGGGTGATGTTGTGATGGCTGATGTAGTTAATGCCTTTGAGAATGGCTTGGATGAGTTTTTGGGCAGACATAATATTAAAGGCTATTGTGATACTAAACTCTATAGTTAGATATGGGTATATAGAATTTAATTAAAAGTAGAGAGGGGTGTATGTATGGATGCTGGGTTTTCTTTTGGAGGGGTTGAACTTGATGGACTTTGTCTTTTTTCAACCCAATTTAATTTAACTATGTAACTTTTATAGATGGGTCTATGCATGTTGGATGGAGATGCAAATATATTTTTAATTTTTCTACTAATAAAAATATCTTTTAACTGAATATCTCTGGTCCTGTGGATCCGTTTGAGTGCCTGACAGCTCTGCTTCCTTATCTTCTATGCATGTTGGGCCCTTTCCTCCATGGCTTTACCTACTGGAAATCATGCTCATGGTCCAGAATACGTCTGTGACGGTGCTTTTGCTAGCCCAAGAATCTCATAATAATACATTTCCTTTTTGCCATCTCCTGTTGAGTCTGTGGACTTTGCCTTCGTCCTGCAGTTGACCCTGTTCTAGTCCTCCAGCCATGCTTATTCCTGAACTGTACTATTGCCATGTCTTTTTGTCTCTACAGCCCTGTTAGTTCACACATTATAATTATTTGCCTTGTCCATTTTAATTTAAACATTACAGCTTACTTGTCTCGATCATTGAGCTGTTGCCGTGCTATTTTAGTCCTGTAGCCCTGCCCATTGCATTGTTGTGTTTCCCCTACTATTGCCATTCCTTTCCTCTTGTAACCCTGCGTCTTGGTACTTGTCCAGAATTTTAAAATTGCCCGTGCAGGTCTACTATGCCTCCCCATTCCTGTCCCGTTGTGTTCCACTCCACTGGTGTCCAATTTCCAGTTTTTGGTCTATGGATTCCTTCTCCTTCAGGCAAGTAAAGTACCTGATAGACAGCAAAAAAAACCTCTTTACCTACCTTGGTGAGGGGCACCCAACACTAGCCCCACCAGTAGTGACTGAGGACTCGTTCCAAAGCCAAAGGTGGTTGCTTTTGGCTCCAGGGGTGGGGAATAATGTAGGTCCAGTTTGGAATCAGTTAGGGATGCCCTCACAAGTCTGAGCTTTAAATCTCTGCAATGATGAGCATTGGGGTTCACTCTTTTTTCCCATACATACATTTCTTGAGGGCTTCCATTCCTACTGCCGCAACAGAACATTCCACCAAATTTCTGGTTATTTAAAGTGTATATTATGCTCTGTGGCTTGAGCTTATCTGGGATGTTCCTTGTAAATACCTTGAGGGTCAGGATTGGGATATTCAGCCTTTTATCAGGCATCAGGGGGAACAATTCCCTTGTGTGATCAGCAGTTAAGCTATGCAAAAATGTGTAACACTCAGGATTTGTCAGTGGAATACGTTAGCACTGCTGCACGATTTCAATAATATTGGGAAACAGTGGTTCTTAAACAAGGAATATGGATTGCTATTGAATTGTACCTCTCACATTACAGACACCTTCAGCTCTTACAGTTTCATCCATCTTTGGACTACTGCAGTTCACATCTTTACTCTTACAGGAGGGTTTAAAGATGGAACAAAGTGTTGTTTTGTAATTATGAAGATAGCTGGAGGTGTGAGGCCTTGCTTTTCTGGGCTTACCTGTTTCTGCTATGCATGAATTAATATCCAAGGTGCAGGGGAGTGATAGTGCTGTACAAGGGAAATGATCTTTATCTGTCATTGAATAGTGAGGGGAGCCATTGACCTGTTGTACATGATATATGGAAACCACTGACAAACCATGAATGAACGGATATAAGTACATACACATGCCTTGCATGGACATAACTACAGAGGAAGCAGACCCTGTGGCTGCAGGGGGCAGGAGGCCCAAAATAATGAGCAATTCCAACATATATTGGTAAAACAGGACAGCTTCTGCATACGTTGGGGGGCCCTAAACGTTATTTGCTTTGGCACGTGTATGAACAGATGAAGAGAGTCAAGTATAAATTGCCAGCTATGCACTTTGACAGGAACGAGCTTTGAGTACACAGACCATGCAGCCAACACACCTGGGTCTTTCCATGCACGGCTTACTGTAACATGTAAGAGAGTTTTGATCCTCTTTTGTGGGATCAAATTTTATTTTTTCCCATCATTTTGTGTGATCCCACCTATACTGTATATTATGGATAATACATTTCCTTGGTTTTACATTTCCCAGAACTGACACCATTTTTTTCTGGCCCCTGAAAAACGTAAAATGGTGGTTATGCTGTAGAAATATATGCTTTATCCCCATTAGAAAATTGCAGAGGTGTCCCAAACAGATGGCTGCAGTATCTTAACAGACTTCATATGCTTTCTAGTAGAGTAGTGACCCTCTCCATTGTTCAGGTTACGGATCAGCAAGTCCAAGCAGTGTTATAATAGTTATCTGCCCCAGTTGAGCTCACAATTGGTCTTATTTTTTTTTTATTATTAATAAATTGCCTTTGTTATCTGCCTCCGCCAAGTTTTCAAACGGGGGTCACTGACCCTGGCATCCAAAAATCTTCTCTGTGAGGCTCCTATTTTATAATTATTGCTACTTTGTATTATTTATCTTGCTATTCAGTTCCTTGCCATTTAATATTCTAGTCTCTAATACAAACTACTGCTTGGTTGCTAGGGTAAATATGTGCTTTTTTTTGGGCCAAAAATCTGCCCTGTGTTTCCTGTGACAGGGCAGGATCAGAATCACACACTATACAAGTCCAGACTAGATTTACTGCACTATTTAGAGATATTAGATCCAACACCATCTGTGTAGCCCTTAGATAAGAGTATGAACAACCATATCCAAAATGTAAATAAAACCGACAAATGTGTAGGGCTGGACAGCGGACTTTATTTGTGGTCCCAAGTTATAATATACAGTACACAGGACAGTGTAAACTAGAAATAAAAGAGGAAAAGCTACACAACTGCAGCGCCAGTTAATGGGGGAGATGATGGGCTACAAGCTTGTAGTGGGAGCCACAGGATGGGCAGCGCTGGGCTTCTCCCTCATGCAGCCAGAACCAGATAACAGCGGTGTTGTCTTCCTCACCTACAGAAAGAAGAAGAGTAGGTTAAAACACAGTACAGGTATGGGACCTGTTATCCAGAATGCGTGGGAGCTGGGGCTCTGTTTGATGGTACTTTCAGTTGTTTGGATCTCTATACCTTAAGTCTACTAAAAAACAAACATATAAACATTAAATAAACCCAATAGGATTGTTTTATCTCCAGTAAGGTATAGTATAGGTTATCCAGAAAGCTCAGAATTAAGGGATGGCCTTCTCCCATAGACTCCATTTTATCTAAATAATCCATTTTTTTTTTTTTTAATGATTTCCTTTTTCTCTGTAATAATAAAACAGTCGCTTGTTCTTGATCCAAACTAAGATATAATTAATTCTTACTGGAAGCAAAACCAACCTATTGGGTTTATTTAATGTTTACATGATTTTCAAGTAGACTTAAATTACGGAAAGATCCATTATACAGAACACCCCAGGTTATTGGCCCGTGTATGGGGCCCCCCGACGGGCTTTACTGATCGAGATCTGGCCGCGTCTATTCGTTGATGCGGTCCCGCAATCTGACCGCCCATTGCTATTCGTTAGGATCCGATCGTTGGGCCATAGGGCCCACAATCAGATCAGCCCGATATTGCCCACCTCAAGGTGGGCATATCGGGGAGAGATCCGCTCGTTTGGCGACATCGCCAAACGAGCGGATCTCTCAGTGTATGGCCACCTTAAGACTGTGTATTTGTGTACTGGCTCAGGAAACGCCAGATAAATGGGTCCCTGAGTGAATGGAGGAGAGCAGGGTGGGCCTTCAATTCCATACTCCATTTAGGTTTTTGCAGCTGCCCAGCTAGAGGTAGCTATCTGATTAGGCTGCAGGTGAGCTGCAGATAAAAAGAGATGTGGAACTACACCTCAATGCTTCTCCTGGAAACCTCCTTATGCTGGAAGGAGGTGTGTGAGTAGATTGGAAGGAGACTGTTTCCCTGCTGAGCTGAAGTGTTGGAGAGAGGAAGAGAAAACCCCTCCTAAGGGACTGCCTGTTAAAGGAAAACTAAACCCTTAAACAATGTAGGTCGCTATAAAAAGATATTGCATAAAACAGCTCATCTGTTGCTTAAATATTCACACATATTCAAACACATATTAACAATCTAACCAGTACAAGCTAAACACGTTTAATCAAACTACATCTATAGTCTTTTTGAAAAAACTGCAGGTTTTAAAAAAATCCCTTACTTTGTCAAATGGGTTCTTTCACTGAGGGAGGCCATATTGAGACTATAACAGAGACTATAATATGCAAATTTCAGGAGCATGCTCAGATTGTAACACTGCTTTGAGTATTCTACCCAGAATGCCTTGTTTAAGTAAACTCCTCCACTAGAAGTATCAGGAGATTTCCCTATCTTGTCCCCTGCTGGTAAAGTCATTATGCAAATGAAGGACACACACTAACTTCCAGCAGGTGGCAGCACTACTGAACAGCAGCTAACACACAGGTTTGGCTGATTTGAAAATAGCTCAGAAGGGTTGATAAACAACAAGGAATTTCAACTGGGCATGTGCGAGATTTCAGAGCTGCAGTTGGCTGGGAAGATATAGGTAGGAGGAGCCAGTGAAATCCAAGATGGCTGCCTCAGCTAGAACTGCAGGGGAGATAGGGGAGATCTTGCAGAAGGAATAGTGAGCTGATCATTTACATTATACAAACAACTGTTTTAAAAATCGAATTTCTTGAACTTTCACATAGTGTATTTACTTAGTAAATGATTTTGGTCATGATTGGTGCCCTTTAAAGGAGAAGGAAAGGTTAAAACTAAGTAAGCCTTATCAGAAAGGTCCATCTAAATATACCAGTAAACCCCCAAAGTAATGCTGCTCTAGGTCCCCTGTCAAAAGAAACACCACATTTCTTTCCTTCTATTGTGTACACATGGGCTTCTGTATCAGACTTCCTGCCTTCAACTTAAACCTCATTGCCCTGGGCAAGAGCATGCTCAGTTTGCTCCTCTCCCCCCTTCTCTACTGTAATCTGAGCCCAGAGCAGGAAGAGACTCAGGCAGGAAGTGATGTCACACCACATTAATACTGCAGCTCCTATCCTAAACAAACAGAGTTTCTAGAACTTTTTAATCACGTATGGCAAAACATACAGAATAAATATTGCATTCTAGCTTGCACGATTGCAGCTAATGTATTGGCAATAAAATGCCTCCGTAGCTTTCCTTTAAGTAAGAGTCTAACAGAGGATTCTGGGACGTCCAAGTGTTGGATACTTGTGTTACTGTGTACACCAATGTGGATGTTGAATTGGGACTGCTAATTCCTATGTGAAGCAAATATGCTGAATTGGATGCTATTGTTCCTAAAAAAAGCCAGCCAAGCTGCATGAAGGTGGTGTCAGACTGTGCCGTGGCTATGGTCCCAGCTAACCTGAATGTCACGGATGTGTGTAAACTGGAACCAGTCGGGAGAATGACACATGCCATTGGCATTATAACCGGGCCCCAATCAATTGAAAGTAATCAAAAATAATTAATGTTATTAACAAACAGGGTTCCTGGTTTTTGCATCACTGAAAGATTTGCGGTTTCACAGACCCACAAACCAGCTTTTGTACTGACAAAGGTCTAAGTTATTTATTTGTCAGCATCTTGGGATGCGTTACTTACAGATGCAGCCAACAATCCTCTTGTTTGTTATGGATGGGACAATATGGGGATCGTCTTTGGTGCCGGCATACTGCTGTGGCTTCATCATGCTGTAGGGATCCTGTAATGAATGAATAAACGGTGTTATATATATGTTTTATATGAAGCTTTATCCTTTTCCATGCAGAAAATAACTTCCACCAATAGCATACGAGGGAATAAAGGAACGACTATATAATAAATTAATTTCTAATTTCTGTGACACCAATAGAACATTCACTCAAAGATGGAGAGGCATCATAACTTCAACCAATGGCATACAAGGAAACAAAGGAACAACTATATGATAAATTAATTTCTAATTTGATGCCAATCACTCAACAGATGGAGAGGGATCACTTACAGTGCCCTGCTTCATGGCGGCCATAACCTTCTTCTCTAGACCCGTGGCTTGCTCCTCATCAGTTGGAATGCCTGCCAAGAAACAGAATACAATCCATTATAAAAACAGTAAGATCCCCACACTTTCACTTGCAGCTTTGTAATGTTCTCTGCACAAAAGCCATAGTGAGAACTCCATTCAATTTCGCAGGTGGGTCCCCTAATATGGGAGTTGAAGTAGTATACTGGGTTACTACTGGGAAGCATGGGAGGGGGTGGGCTCAAGGTATTTAAAAGGACAAAATTCAGAAAGTTATTGTAACTGCACTGGCTCCTTTCACTAATACCCCCAAAGAATAATAATTAAATGGAAACGATCACGAGAAGTTATAAACATTGTTGGATATAATAAACTGATAAAAATCAACTGGGGTGCACCCAGGACACAGCAAGAACAATTAGGTCAAAGTAGGTGTCAAAACCCTAGAGGTGATACACTCACAGTTGAAGTTCAAAGGACAAAAATCATATGAAGTTAGGGCTGACCAGGAATCTTCCGAGAGGGACCAAAATACCTTTCTAAATCTGCAGCACCCAATGACTGATACATGAATCTCATTGTTATCAACCCTGCACCACCAAGAAGCCTGTCAGTTATGTCCTGTGTTACAGACTCCATGGTATCCTACTATACAGCTTACCCTACTATACAGTGTATCCTACTATACATCATACCCTACTATACAGCTTATACTACTATACCATCTTATCCTACTATACCATCTTATCCTACTATACCATCTTATCCTACTATACCATCTTATCCTACTATACCATCTTATCCTACTATACCATCCTATCCTACTATCCGTCGTATCCTACTATCTGTTGTATCCTACTATCCGTCGTATCCTACTACACAGATTAGCCTACTACATCTTGTCCTACTATACATCTTATCCTACTATACAGCTTGTCCTACTATACACAGTGTCTTAGAGAACTAAAAAGCACACAGTAAGTAGCCAGTACTTTACCAGCCTAATTTCTACAAATGATGTTTGCTGTCCGTGTAAATAAGAAGGAATGAAAGCTAACAGAGGGCCAGCCATTCTATTTGTACTCACATATAGACACCCTAAAGCCCCATTGTCACAAACTTGGGTTCCCACACATGGCTGAACTAGAACTCGCACAATTCCTGAACATAACGCCAAGGGCCAGAGCAGGATGGAACCTGTAGTCCAGCAACATCTGGGGCCCAAGGTGAAGAAATAATGACCCATTCTACAGCAAAATGGGTTCTGCAGAGTTAACAGCCCCCTGAATAATAGAACAAAGGAGGCAGAATGTTATAGTGTAAGAGCAGAAAGTATAATCCTCTGCCTCAGGCTGACAATGATGCCCCCCGCACGTCCTACTCTGCCCATAATGCTGATCATTCCTGATTAGTCCCACACGTTACCTCCAGCAGACATGCATCGTGAGGGAGCCGCTAGTCTCACAGCCCCGACCCTAGTGACAGCCTGGATGGCGCTGCGGAACAGTAACCTTGAAGCCATGACAGATACGTGCTAACAGGGAGGATGCCGGGGACACAGTGACCCAGACAGGAAACGAAGAAACTACTTCCTGTTGCAAAGTGGTTACTTGCGAGCCGAGGGGTGGAGCCTGTCGCCATTTTGTTTAGAACTTTTCCCCTCTGCTTGAGGCGCATGCGCTTTATAGATTTATGTGTCACCTATAGGAATTGCAGTTGTCAGGCCAGAGTTTAGCGGAGGATGAATAGGTTGTTTGTGCTGTAGTTAATGTACGGGCAATAAGAACGAATAATTGTTAGAAACGGTAAAGGTGATGTTCAGTTGTTCACCTATGAGTTAACTTTTAGTATGATGTAGAGAGTGATATTCTGAGACAATTTGCAATTGGTTTTCATTAGTGATGGTTCTTGAGTTGTTTAGCTTTTTATTCAGCAGCTCTCTAGTTTGCTGTTTCAGCAATCTGGTTGCTAGGGTGAAAATTAACATAGCAACCACGCATTGATTTGAATAGGAGACTGGAATATGAATAGGAGAGGCCTGAATAGAAAGATCAGTAATAAAAAGTAGCAATAACAATAAATGTGTAGCCTTACAGAGCATTTGTTTTTAGAAGGGGGCAGTGATTCCCAATTTGAAAGCAGGAAAAAGTAAGAAGAAGAAGGCAAATCATTATAAAACTATAGAAAATAAATAGTGAAGACCAATTGAAAGGTTGCTTAGAACAGGCCAGTCTATAACATACTAAAAGTTAACTTGAAGGTAAACCATCCCTTTAATAAAGGATTTGAAGGTTAGATATCCATGCAGAACCTGTGGTAACTGATGGGTGGGGATGATTTAGTCTCTGGGAAGGGAGTGTGACTGTGGGATAGCAGGTATAGTAGGGAGAAATGGTGCCTATAGTAACAGTGGGATAATAGTCTCTGGGAAGAGAGTGTGACTGTTGGATAGCAGGTATAGTAGGGAGAGATGGTGCCTATAGTAACAGTGGGATAATAGTCTCTGGGAAGGGAGTGTGACTGTGGGATAGCAGGTATAGTAGGGAGAGATGGTGTCTATAGTAACAATGGGATAATAGTCTCTGGGAAGGGACTGTGGCTGTGGGATAGCAGGTATAGAAGGGAGAGATGGTGCCTATAGTAGCAGTGGGATAATAGTCTCTCGGAAGGGAAGGTGACTGTGGGATAGCAGGTATAGTAGGGAGAGATGGTGCCTATAGTAACAGTTTGGATAATGGTCTCTGGGAAGGGAGTGTGACTCTGGGATAGCAGGTATAGTAGGGAGAGATGGTGTCTATAGTAACAGTGGGATACTAGTCTCTGGGAAGGGAATGTGACTGTGGGATAGCAGGTATAGTAGGGAGAGATGGTGCCTATAGTAACAGTTTGGATAATGGTCTCTGGGAAGGGAGTGTGACTCTGGGATAGCAGGTATAGTAGGGAGAGATGGTGTCTATAGTAACAGTGGGATAATAGTCTCTGGGAAGGGAGTGTGACTCTGGGATAGCAGGTATAGTAGGGAGAGATGGTGTCTATACTAACAGTGGGATAATAGTCTCTTGGAAGGGACTGTGACTGTGGGATAGCAGGTATAGTAGGGAGAGATGGTGCCTATAGTAACAGTGGGATAATAGTCTCTAGGAAGGGAGTGTGACTGTTGGATAGCAGGTATAGTAGGGAGAGATGGTGTCTATAGTAACAGTGGGATAATAGTCTCTGGGAAGGGAGTGTGACTGTGGGATAGCAGGTATACTAGGGAGAGATGGTGTCTATAGTAACAATGGGATAATAGTCTCTGGGAAGGGACTGTGGCTGTGGGATAGCAGGTATAGAAGGGAGAGATGGTGCCTATAGTAGCAGTGGGATAATAGTCTCTCGGAAGGGAAGGTGACTGTGAGATAGCAGGTATAGTAGGGAGAGATGGTGCCTATAGTAACAGTTTGGATAATGGTCTCTGGGATGGGAGTGTGACTCTGGGATAGCAGGTATAGTAGGGAGAGATGGTGTCTATTGTAACAGTGGGATAATAGTCTCTGGGAAGGGAGTGTGACTGTGGGATAGCAGGTATAGTAGGGAGAGATGGTGCCTATAGTAACAGTTTGGATAATGGTCTCTGGGAAGGGAGTGTGACTCTGGGATAGCAGGTATAGTAGGTAGAGATGGTGTCTATAGTAACAGTGGGATAATAGTCTCTGGGAAGGGACTGTGACTGTGGGATAGCAGGTATAGTAGGGAGAGATGGTGCCTATAGTAACCGTGGGATAATAGTCTCTTGGAAGGGAGTGTGACTGTGGGATAGCAGGTATAGTAGGGAGAGATGGTGCCTATAGTAACAGTAGGATAATAGTCTCTGGGAAGGGAGTGTGACTGTTGGATAGCAGGTATAGTAGGGAGAGATGGTGTCTATAGTAACAGTGGGATAATAGTCTCTGGGAAGGGAGTGTGACTGTGGGATAGCAGGTATAGTAGGGAGAGATGGTGTCTATAGTAACAGTGGTATAATAGTCTCTGGGAAGGGAGTGTGACTGTGGGATAGCAGGTATAGTAGGGAGAGATGGTGTCTATAGTAACAGTGGGATAATAGTCTCTTGGAAGGGACTGTGGCTGTGGGATAGCAGGTATAGTAGGGAGAGATGGCGCCTATAGTAGTGGTGGGATAATAGTCTCTGGGAAGGGACTGTGGGATAACAACCCTGGCTTGAAACAAAATGCTGGAATAGTAGATGCACAAAAAGTAGTTATATTTGTATTTCAAAGAAGATATTTTCTTCCAGTAAAAGAGACCCTGTGCCTCTCTATCAGGGGTGTGAGGATCCATTATTCACCTTATAGTATACACACTTTAGTCTCCACACTGGTACATTTCTAACCCATGATTTAAACCTACAAAGCCCTCCATCTTACACTTTAATGTCCTCATCAGGCACAGGGTCCCCTTGCCCTACATTGCTTAACCTGAGGCCTCTTACTTCATGGGACACATATTCACGGGGGCCCACTCTTCTACTCCCTGAGAGGGGGATTCAAGAGAACACATCCCATCTTTTTATTCACATGCACAACAGACCCACCCGAAGCTTCTTTTCCAAAGGGCACAACTAAACCTGGTGGGACACACTGTGGCCTCTTGATAAAGTGCTGTGGGAGAATTTCTGCAACAGTCTAAGAAACAAGATGGTTTTGCATGGAAGCGACACCCCTTAATCTGTATTGTCATTGCAGGTAATGTGGGTTGGACATTTTTATATTCATGAAAAGTGTACTGATACTCCACTGAGTAATATTACTATTAGAACTGTATTGATATGATTTCTTATGGATGTATACCTTATATATCATGCACGTACTGGCTACTCAACAACCTTGTACTATTAAAGGAAAACTATACCCCCAAAATGAATACTTAAGCAACAGATAGTAAATATCAAATTGAATGACATATTAAAGAATCTTACCAAACTGGAATATATATTTACATAAATATTGCCCTTTTACATCTCTTGCCTTGAACCACCATTTCGTGACTCTATCTGTGCTGCCTCAGAGATCACCTGACCAGAAATACTACAACACTAACTGTAACAGGAAGAAGTGAGGAAGCAAAAGGCAGAACTCTGTCTGTTAATTGGCTCATGTGACCTTACATGTGGTTTGTATGTGTGCACAGTGAATCTTACGATCTCAGGGGGCAGCCCTTATTTTTTAAAATGGCAATTTTCTATTTATGATTACCCAATGGCACATACTACTAAAAAAGTATATTATTATGATAATGGTTCATTTACATGAAGCAGGGTTTTACACATGAGCTGTTTTACTCAGTATCTTTTAATAGAGACCTACATTGTTTGGGGGGTATAGTTTTCCTTTAAAGGAATTGTTCAGTGTAAAAATAAAAACTAGGTAAATAAATAGGCTGTGCAAAATAAAGAATGTTTCTAATATAGTTAATTAGCCAAAAATGTAATGTATAAAGGCTGGAGTGATTTGACGTATAACATGTCAGTCAGACACTACTCACTTCTGCTTTTCAGCTCTCTTAGTTTACACTGACTGATTACCCTGGTTACCAGACAGTAACCAATCAGAGACTTGAGGGGGGGGCCACATGAGTCATATCTGTTGCTTTTGAATCTGAGCTGAATACTGAGGGTCAATTACAAACTCACTGAACAGAAATGTACCATGTGGCCCCCCTTCAAGTCGCTGACTAACTCAGAGTTATAGAGCTGAAAAGCAGGAAGTTGGATTCTGGCTGTTTTATTAGACATCTGTTCACTCCAGCCTTTATATATTACATTTTTGGCTAACTAACTATATTAGAAACATTTTTTATTTTGCACAGCCTATCTGTTTACACAGTTTTTATTTTCACACTGAACTATTCCTTTAAGACATAGGGGCATGTTTACTAACATTGGAGATAAATATCTGGAGAGATTTTTGGAGATGTTGCCCATGGCAACCAATCAGCAATTAGATTTAAACAGCCACCAAAGATCTGATTGGTTGCTATGGGCAACATCTCCAGAAATCTCTCCAGATATTTATCTCCAATGTTAGTAAACATGCCCCATAGTTTAAATATTTTGTAATAATACAATGTAGCCACTAGATGTCACTTATCACTTCGCAAAGTGATTGGAGCACAAACAAATGAGATATTATAGGGGGATGTGCCCAAAGAGGTGTACTGTAAATATATAATAAAGGGAATGTAAACCCCTCAAAAGAGTTGAATGTAAAATCGTTAAGAGAACTTCCATTGGCTTCATGCAAATAGACACCGATCCAGGAGGAAGATATGGAGTAAAAGTTGCATCCACTTACTTCATCCACTATCCACTTCAGATTTGAGCCCATTATATCATGTTATGCTTTTCTTTCTTTTTCCTTTTGTGCACATGGAGTAGCATACAACCCGTTTACAATTGTGTATTGCTCTGTGAGGCTACAAATCTATCGTTGTTACTTATTATTACTTATATTTCTATTTAGGCCCTCCTCTACATATTCCTGTCCAGGTCTGGACTGAGAATTAAAATAGGCCCTGGCATTTCAGGTACACAGAGGCCCAATCAGCCCACACAGAGGCACAAACAGCCTCCATCAGCCCACTAAATACTGACTTTCTATGGGACCTTATAGCAGCGCCTCTGGCATTTGCCAGAACCCACAGATTGCCAGTCTGGGTCTGTTCCTGTCTCTCTTTCAAGCCACTGCCTAGTTGCAAGGGTAATATAGACCCTAGCAACCAGATAGCTGCTGAAATTCCAAACTAGACAATTGCTGATCATAAATGTATGTAGTTAAAAAAAAACACAAATGATAAAAAAGCAGGACCAATTGCAAATTGTCTCAGAATAATACTCTTTCTATTATTCCAAAAGTTAATTTAAAGGCAAACAACCCCTTTAATGTGCACAGATCCAATTTATTAAGCCTGTAACCCACATATTTACCCACTTCGACCCACTACCTTACCTGTAGCTGCCTTATCTACAGGGTTACCAGATAACGTGAAAATCCAGGACATGCATTTAAACTTCAATCAGGGCAGCCCTTCTAGCTGGATAATCTAGACGTGTCCCTGAATTTTCAAGTGATCTGGTAACCCTACATTATTGGCAGCCCACTGGCCATGTATACCCACTATCTATATCCCCAACCTGCAGGTTACCTACATTTTTGTGAACCAGGGGTTCCCGACCCACTGCAGGACTCTAAACTTTACTAATAGTGGAAGTGGAAATTTGCTTTTTCATAAAGCCTCAAAAAGTTTTGATCGAAAAAGTTTTAAATTCTGCTTTATTTTATTTCTACCAGCAGATGTCAGTGTTCACTCTCCTAGATGAGCAATATCTCTGCCCACAGGGTATAAAATGAACTTGAACGGAATTTAATTACACGTGTAACACTCAACAGCTCATATCATCTTATTTAATTGAATTGAATTGAATTAGTGAAATGTCTTTTTCAATATCGTATGGGTAATTCTGCAATTCTCTGTTAAATAGTTTGCAGCACCCTAGTTTAATGCACATGATGCCCCTCTATACTTTTCAGGTTGCTTATGATCAGACCAATGACCCCAGATGAAATTGTGGCAGTGGCCAATTCCACAGCTCTGCATGTTAAAGAGACAGTCTGCTGTTGAAGTTCAAGGCAGAAATCAGAAGGTACAATATAGATGTTAGGCTCATGGTATAGGTACACAGGGCTGCTGTACAAGGGGAGGCATAAATCACATATATGGTGCAAATAAGAGCCCAAATGTTTATTTGCTAGCTTGAATTCCCTATTTACTGCAGTATATTAACCTGCTCTCACTAAATGGTGTTTATTAGCATGACTGGAAGTCTAAAGTCAATAGGAATAATTTGCCTTATTTAAGAGCATCGCTGTATTTCCAGTATATATATATATATATATATATATATATATATATATATATAGATATATATATATATATATATATATATAAAAAACAAAAAAGGTCTCTCACAGACATATATATATAGATATCTGTGAAAGTTAGCAGTAGTTAATTGAAAAGGATGCACAAAAAGTGATGTTTAATCATCTGTCTGCCACAGAGATATATATCTGTATCCCCCCATTCAGTATGAGCCATTCAGTCTCCCTTAATCCACTCCTTATCATACTTTCTCCTCCTGGCCTTTCCGCTCCAGGTAACACACTCACCTGCCCTATCCTGATCTCATTGTACCCTGACCTTTTCACGGCTGCTTTGGAAATCAGATCTAACTGATGACAAAGAACTATGACACATTGTCAATGACAAAGAACTATGACACATTGTCAATGACAATAAACATGCAAAATGGAGTGGTGCCTATTGTGATGGTATCTGAGCAGAATCACATCAGGCATCTTCCTTGTCACATTCCCATTAAAGAGGTAGAGTAAGGTTCATTTGATGTGGGGCTGCAGATTAATTATAGCAATTTGATGGGAAATATGGGAAGCAATGGAAATACTTTGATTTAACGCCCTAGCAAACCTTTTCCATATTACTAACCTACCTCTGACCTCCCACACTGATATTTTCCACCAATTCACTGACTACACCTTGTTTCCCACCCTGTCACTGACTATTTCCATCCCTTCCACCACTATGCAGACTAAACCCTTCTCCCACACACTTCCCTGCACTTGCACCCCATCATTAGTTGCCCACCCAATCACTGATTCCTTCTGCGAACCTCCCACCCTCTCATGAATTCCTCTCCAAATCTCCCACTCTATTACTGGTTTTGCCCCACAACTTCCACTGGCACTAATGAGGCCCAGACTGGTATTGAAAACAGGCACTGGCATTTTAAATACACAGAGGTAGTGATGGGCGAATCTGTCCCGTTTCACCGAAGAATTTGCGAAACGGCGAAAAATTAGTGATACGCATTGAAGTCAATGGGCGCCAAAATAAATTTGACGCATGACAATTTTGCTGCGAATTTTGCAGTTTTTATATGATCAACTCTTGTGTCCAACTGAGTTAAAGTCAATGGGCCTCAAAATAATTTTATGACAATTTTTATGCACGCTACAATGTTTTTTTGTTGCAGCAAATTTTTCCACAGCAAAGTATCGCAGCAGCATTCACAGACGGCGAAGTGAAGAAATATGCCGTAATCCATGCATGCCGAATAAATTTGCCTATTACTACAAAGAGGCCCAAACAGCCCCCACAGGCCCAATAAATAATGACTGTCTATGGCATCTTACAGTATTTGGCAGAATCCCGGCCTGGTACTACCCTAGTTCCTAGGAGAGAAACTAAGTCTAGAAAGGTTTTATTAAGTTCAGTAATTAAAGAAAAGCATCATCTACAATTCACAAAATAAGGGATCCTTTATCCTTAAAGGAGAAGGCTGGGAGCCCACTACCCCATTTCACCCACAAACAAAATGGAGTGCAAAGACCAGTGCTCCCAACATGAATACAGCATTGCCTGTGTTTGGAAGTTATTTATTCACAAAAGGCAGATGTCCTTCATGACACCCACAAACTTCTTCATCATTCAGATGCTTCATGGGAAATGCTGGTGGACACAGTGTGCAAAGGAACCCAATGACGATGCACTCTGCACATTGGGGCAGATTTTTCATGCCCCAGACACAAGTAGCAGATAGGCAGGTTAAAAAAAGGTTGAACTTGATGGACGTGTGTCTTTTTTCAACCTAACTTTCTATGTTACTATGTAAGTACTTACTGAATAAGTGCCGAGGGCCACAATGCCCTGACACCTCTGGGTATATATATAAAGGATACCTAGAATGTAGAAGTATAGCTGGAGATTTTCATTCTATCACTCCAAAGGGGGGCTGTATAAAACAAAGGGAATCCAAGGATGAAGCAGTTCATTATTAGAATAATTATATCAGTACTGTATCTGATGTCAGCTTGATGTAATTAAATGTAAATTCCCATGGCACTGTAGCAGCTTTGTGACAGCAGAGGTGTCAGATCTTCTCGGGCTGGTGACCTCCAGTCATGCCATTTCTATTTGATCAGTGCAGTTAGAAAGCAGGATCCTGCGTGTGCAATATGTGATTGGCAAAGCATATACCATAAGCTGACATTCTGCTAGAATCATTTGCTTGCCGGCAGAGAAAAGCGTCTCAGAATTCCGGCACACAAGCACAGACGCTCTAGTACATCTCACGCTGCTGTCATTAGTTCTCTGCAGATGTCACATTGTGTCCCTGATTTTCTTTCTCTCCGTCTTCAGCATCAATTCCATTGTGGTCTCACAGTTTGCCACTGGCTGTAAAATTATACTGACGAGCAGCTGTTATTTTTCAGCTCAGAACATTGTTTTCTTCTCATCAGTATGTACATTGGCATTCTCACACTTTGCTTACAAGGGGTTGGATTCTTTTTTTTAGCATACATCCAAACTGCAATTTTGTGAGATGTGTAAGTGCCAACGTCAACGATACTATTTTATACCAGAAACCTGTGTGTTCTTCTATTTTGGCATTTCCGAGAGTGAAAATGGTTAAACCTCACAATCTATTAAAGTTAAAAAAATAAAAAAATTTTTTAGTGATCTATTAGAGTTTTTCCACATTGAAGAAGAAGGAAAGTTCTTGTACACTTGGGGTGCCAAAAGTTAGACACCTCCAAGTGCCCCGGGCAGGTGCAACTATCAGGAGAAAACTGCACCTTCTTTCTTCTCGCAGGTGCGCATGCACAGTAGAGTGTACTTTAACAGACATGTAAAATCCCTCCACAATAAACAGTCTCTTTAGATACCTGCCACTCTGGTTGTTAAAAGGTTAACAGTAAAGCTGCAGATATTCCCCATAATCACTTAGAAATCCTTCTCCTCCTCTAACCCACCCTGCCCCCTCCCTCAGGAATTTGCTTTGGTTGTTGACTTATGAGCATGCTCAGTGCTTCTCAGCTATGATTACTGAACACACCCTCCAGTCTAACAGCCAATGAAGAGATAGCATTAATGGTTCCCATAGAAACTCTGCTCTAGCTATCTGATCCTATTTTTTTTCTCCTAACCACCTCTCCTTAGCTCAGCTCAACCATTACAGTGCTCAAACCCAGCAGAACTTTTTATCAGAGTATGTTGTGCCTGTGTAACCCTGCATTCTGCATTGCATGAACTTTACAGCATACATGTCCTGTTTGCAGATGTCTATGTTACTGATGATGTGTCACAGGGAAAATGGCCGCCTAGTGAAAGCTGCTATTTGTTTTAGGAAAATATGATGGTGCTGGCAAATGGAGGGGATGTATGCAATACAAATGATGTGGCTTGGTGGGGAAGATATGCCCAACTTATATACATGGTCCTTTAACAAAAAAGCCGGCTATTTAATTCTACTGCGCATGCGTCTGCCCAGGGAAACTTGAAGAAAGAAGAAGCCAGAAGAGGATTGCTCTGTGGTTCTTGCTGGAAGAACCCCAGGCCGGTGCAGTTTCTCCTTATAGGAGCACCCGCCCGCGGCACTTGGGGTGCCTAACTTTTAGCACCCCCAAGTGTAAAAGGACTTTCCTTCTCCTTCAATGGGGCAAAACTCTAGTAGATCACTAAAAAAAATTTTTAAAATTTTTTGAACTTAAAAAGAAATGCAATAACTTGGGGTGCCTAACTTTAAGCACCCCCAAGTAAAAATAGTATAGTTGTATAGTTCCCTCCAACAGGCTTCCCTGATTGATATCTGGCCAGATGTTGATCAGGCAGGGTTAAAAATCCCGTCGATTTGAGGACCGCATTGGTTTGTTAACGCAGTCCTCAATCCGACCACCCATATGCTCAATGTTATGATGCGATCATTGGGAAGGAACTAGTTCCCACAATATTGGAGAGAGATCTGCTTGGCGAGGCGCAAACGAGCGGCTCTCTACATTTATGGCTACCTTAAAGGGGACATTTTGCATAACCTTCATATTCAGATATATGATTAATCTTTCCTCAAACAATGTAATGATGCAGAAAAAAAAAAGTTTTGAATGTATTTTACCTGCTAAAAGTGTCATTATATCAGAGCTGCAATGAGAACCTCTCAGGTCAGAAGCTAGGCTGAAATGAGGTGTGGGAGTGTCTGTTCATTCTCTCACAGGAAATGGTAACAGCACTGACTGACAGGCTGAACTCTGCTGTAGCTTAGAAAACCCCTCCCATCTCCCTACCTGTGTGTCTGTTTCCAGTCTGCACATAGCTGTCCTATGCTGCTGCCTGACTTTTAATATATGGTATATAGGCGTTTTTACAGCACAACGTGGCGAAATACTGTGCACATCCCAATGTTCACTGTTCTGTAGATGTGCGCCCTGAGCGCAATCCATCGGCTTGGCCGAGCATCAGGACACAGTGACACACCGAAGCACAAGTAGACAGTTTAATCAGTGCTTGTGCGACAGTCGCAACAGCTACAGAGCAATTGGAGACCCACATTTTTAGGTTAGTTACTGCACAGTACAGGAAGAAGTGACTGGCATACCGCTAAAGTTGTGACTAGTGTGTCCATTGCTGTTAGATTCGCCCCTCGCTATCCCAGTGAAGCCAAATATTTAAGTATGTGAGAGTCCGGTGCACAGTACTGGAAGGAGCGACTGGCACATCACTAAAGTTGCTACAAGTGTGTCCATTGCTGTTAGATTCGCCCCTCAATATTGTGTGTGGCCCCGGGGCCCTTCAGGACTTTCTGGCAGCACGCCACAGAGCTCGCAGTGTCCATTGAATATCAGGCAATCAGACTTTCTCACTTCTTTGCTGGGTCGCAGCCCCATCTGCTAGTTCTACTACTGCCTAAAGAGCCAGCCGAGCTCTACAGAAGAGCTGCGTGCGCCAGCGCTTCATTGACAGGAAGCGTTACCATGGCTATGGCAGATCTCCGTATATAGAAAGGGATACTACAACGATCCAGCGCTCAACTCAACGATCCCTGTCAATGAAGAGCTGGCGCACGCAGCTCTTCTGTAGAGCTCGGCTGGCTCTTTAGGCAGTAGTAGAACTAGCAGATGGGGCTGCGAGGAGGAGTGACAACGTTTATGATTGCCCAATTCTCCATGGCCGCAACAAGGTCCGCGGCGTGCTGCCAGTGAGTACTGAAGGGCCCCGGGGCAACACACAATATCAAGGGGCGAATTTAACAGCGATGTAGTAACTTTAGCAGTGTACCAGTCACTCCTTCCAGTACAGTGCAGTAACCAGCTTTGAGTCTGCATTGCTCTGTACCGGTTCTGAGCCTTTTATCTGTGACGGGGGTAATTGGGAGCTGTAGGTAAGGAACCGGAATGTGGGGGTAAAGGACACTTCATGCTAATTATATGGATCTTGGAAAGCCGGCAACCCTCCCCTTACATCTGCACAAATGATTATGAACTAGGTTGTAAAGCGCCCTTCACTCACTTATAGCTGGCGTTTCAATTGCTTCCTGAAGCAGTATGCTGGAAGAGTACGAGCGCAGCAAACCTCACTTGCTCGCTCTGTTGCTGTCTGCTCGTGGGCAGGGACTAGCACTAGCATCCCTGAGAAGGACCCCGGCATGATTGACATGGTGCAAAGATTACATCATAACCAGCGCCTCCCCCTATGTCCGCCCAGTCCTTCTCAGTGGCTGCTGCTAGCAGAAAAAAAGACAGGGGAGAGGGAGACGGCCGACGGCCGTCCTGGCCTGCTGCACAGATACCAGCACAGGAACTCAAGAGAAAGGGAGGAGCTAGATAAGAAATACAAAGACAACGGAAAAACTGGACCCAAAAGGTATATGAGACATAACATTTTATTCAAATTTATTACAAAACAAATTGATTGAGCCTCAGTTCAAAAGTATGGTATATGTCCCCTTTAAGGCAAATAGGACTGTTTGAAATGACATTCATTATATTTCAGACATATAGGTGTTCTGTTTCTGTTATCTAAAGTGCTATTTGCCCTAAAAAAGGAGTTAAAAAATAATAATTTGGGAGGCTTGCGACTGAAGCTTATTAAGGAACATTGTGACTGAGGGTTGTTTCATAATTACTCATTATAGTCACACCCATGTGTTTGAAGGAGTCCACTCTATTTCTTAACATCAAATTATGTAAGCTTGTGTTTTTGCCTCATTTTACAGACAAGCTAAAAGTCTACTGCAACAGTTCTGCATTACTGTAGGACATTTCATTTATATAGCACTGGGTGTTTAATGGAAAATATCCTTAACAATGCTACTTTTAGGACTTCATTCACCCAAGAAAGTGTAACCCAGGCCCCAGTACACTTCTGCTTCATCTATGGTTGTTGCACCTGGGAGAGGGGGTTGAAATCTGCATTATATCGATTATGCATGTCATTAAAAAGAATGACTAGCTGTTACAGACCAATCAAAATTATATCATAACTGGACAAATGATACTTTTCTGATTAGCGGGTCAAAAACATTTTTTTTTATCTGTGAGAGCTAGTGCCTGATCATCAAAACATAAAAACACTGGCGCTCTTCCAGGGTATAAATATAGAGCTGGGGCTGGATTGCACTGCTCAGCGGTACCTTGATTATGTTGTGTTGCCCAGATGAATATCCTTTATTTAATCTGGCCTTCTGCCACCACATGTCTGGAATTTACTGTGCTGAAGAGGGCTATTACTCTAAAGCCTTTTCTTCCGGCTGGATGAGATTTGGTAGTGCTCTCCTGTCTTGAATACCCCTTTCCTTACTGGAAGGGAGAATGCTATGGAAAGTACCCAGAGAAATAGCTGGTGTACATGGAAAAACAGGCACAAAGGCATGTGTTTCCCCTGGATGGAAGAAATTATATTAGAAATATGTTTTGTCAGTGTGTATCCTTTGCTTAAAGGGGTGGTTCGCCTTTAAGTAAACTTTAAAGGGCATGTAAAGTCTAAAATAGAATAAGGCTGCAAATGCTGTATTTTGTATACTAAATATAAACATGAACTTACTGCACCACAAGCCTAATCAAACAAATAATTTATGCTTTCAAAGTTGGCTACAGGGGGTCACCATGTTGTTACTTTGTTAAACATCTTTGCAAGACTAAGACTGTGCACATGCTCAGTGTGGTCTGGGCTGCTTAGGGATCATCATAAACAAAGCTGCTTGAGTTCTGCATGGCTGGGAAGTAAGGCAGGGGCTCCCCCTGCTGTTCATAAGTATGATTGTTTCCCTGCTCAGCAGTTAGGGACCATCTGACAATTCCTATCCACAACAGTAAATGAAGGGAAAATTTCACTGCATACAGTCAGGTTTCTTATAAAAACTATACACATTTTTTAATTCAAGTATATTGGAGATAGGATTCTTTTTTTATTAAAGAAAGTAAAAAAGGGATTCGATTTTTTTGCCTTTACATGCCCTTTAAGTATATAATAGAAAGGCCAATTCGTTTCAAATTCTTTTTATTGAGTTTGCAATAAAATAAATATATAAAATTGACATGTCTATTTGCCAATAACAAACAAATTTCTATGCAGATTCATACATATGAAGTTCAAAAAGAATCCACAATAAGAACAATGATCAATAGAACAAGTTATTTTCCCTTAGTTCAAACTTGACAATATAAAATTCCAAGATTCAATTAAAAAGGCCAATTCTAAACAACTTTTTCATTGATTTACATTATTTATTTTTTATAGTTTTATAATTATTTGCCTTCTTCTTTTGACTTTTTCCAGCTTTCAAATGGGCTTCTCAGATCCCATCCGAAAAGCAAATGCTCGGTAAGGCTACACAAGTATTATTACTGCTACTTTTTATTGCTCATCTTTCTAGTAAGGTCCTCTCCTATTTATATTCCAGTCTCTTATTCAAATCAATGTATGGTAGCTAGGGTAATTTGGACTCTAGCAACCAGAATGCTGAAATTGTTAAAAGATGAATGAAAAAAAAATTGCAGTAACAATAAGGGGGTTATTTATCAAAGTCCAAATTTATCTCATTATTTTCTGAAATATTCAATAAGTCTGCACAGGGTATTTCCCCTTATTTATCAATAAATTTTCCTGAAAATTTCCAGTTTGGGAAAAAAACTAAAAAAAAAAACGCCAGAAAAATCCTATTTTTTTTTGTTTTTTTCCCCAGAAAAACACAAAATCCTAGTAGTTTTGCATGCAACCCGGTGCAGATCAGGATATCTTCACAATGCCGGATTTTCAGATTCTGACTTTTTCCATCCATGGGGTATAATACGTCCAGAAAAAGTCTAGGTTTTTTTTTTCACTAAAAATTTTGATTTTATAGTCAAAAAATAATCTAATTTTTCAGGGTTTTTGGCATCTGGACTTTAATAAATAACCCTTACAGATCATTTGTTTTTAGATGGGGTCAGTGATCCCCATTTGAGAGCTGGAGAGAGTCAGAAGAAGAAGGCAAGTAACTACCAGATCAGCCGGTGTATGGCCTTTACTCTGATTAAAAAATCTGTAATTTTCTAAATTGGTTAAGGATGGACTTGCTTAGACAGCAGCAGAAATGTTATCTGTAGGTTTTATATCTGCATTCCACAGATTCTTTCAGGTCAGATTTTATGGAGACCACCTTATTTAATGTAATTTATGGAAAAGAGAGTGACAAGGAACTGAGAGGGCTGGTTACAATGACATATGGAACCTTTCCAACAATGTCATTCTTAATGCAATAGGTACATATCCCAGAACGTATTCTACATTGTACATTGGGTTCACCCAAGAAGCATTCATTCCTGTGCCAAATAATGTTGTCACAAGTGCCACATCATAATCTTCCCGAACACGCATAAAAAAAAACATTAATATATTTAAATAAAACTAGTTTTCCACTAGGTATTGTCTGAGGTTCCTCCAATGATTTCCCCCCTTTGTTAGGACCTTGATGACCCTTCAGCAGACCTGAACAGGATATGGATGTACTGCAGGTACTGTATAATGTTAACGCCCAAACAAGGGAAAATTTTGCTCGCCACTAATTTTTAAAACCATTAGGAGGGGCGCATGAGGCTGTGACCACAAAATACAAATAGACAAATACAAGAGTCCTCTGCATTCAACGCATTATCAATATATTTAAAACATTGAGACATTTAGTGCACTAAAAAATGCCTTACCCTTTAAACAAAACAGGGATTGTTTGTCCATATATTTCAATATATTTAAGCTGGCCAACTACGTCAAAGTCATCCCATATCTGGCCAGTTCTATGCTCAATTTTCATCTGATTCATTAAGAATTTTATTGCTTCATTATACATTTTACAAAGGGACTAAGTTTTACCTGTAACTTACTCGCTGCTTTCAAAGTAAAACTCCCAAACTTGGCTGCCCTTTTATTAGACACCAGTGGGATCACCTGACTATAGCTGGGAAGGGTGGGAGCTACAACATGGAGCTGGTCACTGCTCCTGTATAACTATAACAAACAAAGTTGTGCTCACCACTAATTTTTAAAACTATTAGGCAGGAGTGCAATGAGACTGTGACCACAAAATACACATAGACAAATACAAGAGGTCCTCTGCAATATATTGCAATATATGGACAAATAATCCCTGTTTTGTTTAAAGGGTAAGACATTTTTTGGTAGCTGTATGCACAAAATGTGTCCATGTCTTAAATATATTAATAATGGATTGAGTGCAGAGGACCTCTTGTATTTGTCTAATGTTAACGTCCCCCATTGTTATCCATGGATGTATTGGTAACACAAAGAGGAAACTGTATATTCATATTTATAGGCACTGCTGGTATTTAATAGATGCTGATACCTAGTAGGAGCTTTGGGATAATGTTCTAGTAGGTGGAGCTGCCTGTCTGGAAGCTTTCCTCTACCCGTGCCATAATGTGCCCGGGGCACAAACTTTTTACATTAGCAGCACATGCTTTGTGGCCCTGACATACTTCAGTGTAATCAGACTGCTTTGTACCATTGTGACACAATTATACGGAGTAATAGCTTTGCATTTCAATATCACAATAATGTGAGTTACAAAAACCAACGACACTGATGGTTTTGCCTTAGGGCAATGTTCCCTCTGATTCTTTCTCTGCTATGTGCGCAAAAAAAAAATTCTGACATTTTATTTTTGAAACTTTTTTGGGAGTGAAAATGCCAGAAAGTGATGAAAAAGATGTGTGAGAATCACATGGTTTAGGGTTCTCAAGTCAAGCCCCCACCCAATCGCCTCATAACCACCACTCCGCCTGCTTGTGTCCTTGGCATGGCAGCCACCACTACCCTTGCCCCCAATGTGGGACTTGCACACTGAATACCTCCACATGAAGACAGCAGTGCATCAGCAGTTGGGAGATTTGCTGCGCTGGACTTACAGACAGGCCAAAAACAAGGAAAGCCATGCAGAAAATGTATGTGCCTAGTGTCCCCCAACTGTTGCACCATAGACACATGCCTCTTCTGTTGATCCTGGTTTATGCACCAGTGATGTGCCAGTTTTTGCCAGCCATGGATTCTGCATTTCGCCATCTGCAATTTTTTTCGCGAAACCATGCCACAGAAAAATTTGCAGCAACAAAAAAGTTGTAGAGAAAAAACACCCATTGACTTTAATGCATTTGGACAAAAAAGTCGCCAGAAGAAAAAACTCCCATTGACTTTAAGGGTGGTGGCACACAGGGAGATTAGTTGGCCAGCAACAAATCTGTACTGCGGGCGACTAATCTCTCCAAAATCCCTCCCCGCTGGCAAGAATAAGAATCTCCGTCAGGATGGCATATGTGGGCGACTTCGGAAAACCAAAGCGAAGTGTATGCCATCCCATCGGCGATTTGCATTCTTGCCGGAGGGAAGGCAGTTATTAGTCACCTGCAATACAGAAGATTTGTCGCTTGGCGACTAATCTCCCTGTGTGCCACCACCTCATGTATTTGGACAAAAAAGTCTCCATAAAAGATTGACTTTGATGCATTTGAACAAAAAAGTCGGCATAAGAAAAAACAGCCGTTGACTTAAATGCATTTGGAGCGAGAAAAATTTTTGCGCGCGTAAAAACTTTTTGCACATCAAAAAAAAAGTTGAAGAGAAACAGAACAGATTCGCTCATCACTAGTTATTACCTAAAGGAACAGATACGTGCATTTTGAGTGACAATGACCTGTTGGACTTAGATATCCAGCCCTGAAAGGAATTGCTATATTGCAGGGCTATAAGGTCCCCTGGGACTAAAAACTCACAAAGACTCTTTTTGCCATTGATTTCTGGGCCTGGGCCATATGAAAGAGCCAAATGTGTGAGTAAGATGCTCGCTATGGAGGGTGACCTTTATTCCTTAGCGTCTTCTAATTACTATTAATGAAGCCCCAACTCAAATGTAATACATCAGATGGTTAGTGACCTGTACTAAAGCTTGAGACACACGGGCAGCTTTTCTGCCTGTGTATGGGCCCTTCCTGACTGTGTCCCCAGCAGATATCTGCATGAAAGTCATCCAGATATCTATTGATGCAGTCCTCACCCGCCAGGTTTGCATAAATCTCTGTTATGATCAGATCAGCCCTATTTGGCCCTGCACATACAGTATGTGGCCAAATCACGCAAACATCAACTCTTAGCTGCCTCTTGTATCTGGTTGTGGATGGGGTCTGCTAATAAAATTAGTCTTTTAAATTTAACAGGGCTCCCTGGTAAAGTGCTGATTGCAACGGTGGTAGTTAGTAATAGAAGCTTAAAACTCAACCTGCACCTGACCCACTGCTCCTCCACCCGCTACTCCACCACCCGCACCCGACCCTAACCTGCTGTTCCTCCACCAGACCCTGGTGAAGTGCTGATTGTAACAGTGGCAGTTAGTAATAGTAACTCAAAACTCAACCCGCACCCGACCCTAACCTGCTGCTCCTCCACCCGCACCCGACCCTATCCCGGCGCATTCCACTCCTTATATACCCGCGCCCGCTGTGATGTCACAAAAGGGGATTGAGTCTGCGCGAGACTATAAATGGAGGTGCGCAGAGGCGGAAGTGGGGCAGAAGTAGTGCGGAAGCCGGCCCGAACCAGCCTGACCCGTGGGTAAACACACTGGTTCCACGGTCTTTGGGCTAAGAGTCCTTTCTGTTGCAGGAGCCTTCAGAACCCACCAGGGTTTCAAATTGAAGGGCCCTCCTGGGGGCCCCTCCAGACCTCCAAACTCCAGGGGCACGCATGCCCGAAAGACATGCTGGCCCAATCGATCAGATCAGCCCCATTTAGCCCAGCACATACAGTATGTGGCCAAATCACACAAACATCAACTCTTGTAGCTGTTGTGGATGGGGTCTGCTCATTAAAAAAAATAGAAATTAGTCTATTACATTTACCAGCTCCCTGGTAAAGTGCTGACTGCAATGGTGGCAGTTAGTAATAGATTTCATGGCTACGGCTGCTAATCTGCCAGTGTCACATAAGCCTAAGGGACATGCAGACTGATGGCCCAAACAAAATTACTTACATATAAATTACAGTTTGTGTTCTCCTTGAAACTGACTGTGTATTCCTGCTCAGCACAGCATATAAATGAGAGTCCATATACCATATGCATGAGGCTAGAGCTCAGGAAAGACAGTAATGAGAGAGCAAGCCCCGTATGAATTAGAGCTCCTGTAGCACAAACCAGCGAGGGATGAGCACTGAGCTCACACCGGGGAACCGGGAATGATTGCTCTGCTCAGATTAGAAAGCCTGTGCCGTACATCTTAAAACTGCATTATACCAGAACTGTGGCAGCAAAGCCTTTTATTTTATTACTGAAATGAAATTCTCTAATTAATGCCGTGTATTCATTACAGTATGTGTGTGGGGGCATATTACAAAATACAAGGAAGGGGGGGGGGCAAGGTTCTATATGCATTTCTGGGGGCAGTTTTAGGTTAGTATAGAAAGGGGCTTTGCCCTGGACTCTAAGCACCAAAGGAACCCCTTTTCCTTTTCTGTAAAAGAATAACCAGCCTTTCTATATCTGCTGTATTGATACCATTGGCTTTAATTCTCATTCTTACCATGTTATTCCGTAAAATGATGGCAACCCTACACTTAAAGAAAACCCTTGGGGCTGGGATTAGGGTTAGGAAATTGAGTTGAGAAAATGATATTATTCAGGCATGAAAAGCCTAGGGTCCTTGAACGGTTGTTAAACTAAGTCTTCCAGCTTCCCACCAACAGTAAATGATCATCTGGGGGATGCTGGGACTTGTATTATAATAGCAGGGGATTGTGCACACACAGGTTTCACTTATTTTATCCACCACCGCAGAGGGGGACCCCAAGTTACTGTATTACAAGGGACCTCTCCTAAGACTCTAGCCTTGTAAAAATATAATGAGCATGGCCCTTTTTGCCTCCTTTATCAGTCAGTATTTATATGTAATCTGTTTTTTTTTTTTTTTTTCAAACATGGGGCCCTATTCTACTTGGCAGTGACCAACAACCAATGGTTCTGCAAAGTGCAAAGGAGAAGGCTCCCTTTGGGTGGCGTAGCTAAAAACTAAGTAGTACTGGATAGTAAGCAAAACTCGATCCACACCTGACCCTAACCCGCTGCTCCTCCACCCACTTATATATATAAATAGTCATGTGCAGAGACGGAAGTGGGGCAGAAGAAGGCCCGAAGACGACATGCAGAATCCGGCCTGAACCTGCCCAACCCATGGGTAAACCCATGGGCTTTGGGCCGGCCCACACATCACTAGTATTGGGACCCATGATTTTAAGATGCTGGGCAGGCCAAGAGTCCCCTTTCTGTTACAGGTTCGGACTGGAGCATTGGGGGCCACCAGGGTTGCAAATTGAAGGGCGCAAGCACTTCCGCGCCACAACAGCTGGTCTTTATGGGGCAGCTAGGGGAGCAGGTCTGGGCCGGCAGGACACCGGGCCCTCATGGGCCTCCGCTGGCCCAGACCTGTTCTGTTGGACAGAGCATGTAAATTAAAAAAGGATGTTCAGAAGATTCTGGCTCCTAACAAGAATACTGAATTTATTTATTTAGTCAATACTCACAATTTCTGGGATTTCATTTATGTTGGTATCCTGAGTTACGGGTCTACTTTCACCCTTCCTAAGCATTTCCAGAATGGCCTTCCTCTCCCTGTCCCGGATATAGTTTCCTGCAACAACTTCATCACATACATTGCTATTTATTATTATACCCTCTTACAAGTGCGATTTACTGCAGAATATACCAAAAATTATATTTTGTGCATGTGCTGGAGCATTCTGTCGCTCTTAATAAAAAGGTTCGGTATAATAAATGATAAATTCTTCCATCTTACATGAGCACAGATTGTCCCTCCCACACATTCTTTCCTTCAGGAGGTGTCCATCGTTGTCTCTCTCGGAGCTGATGATATTCAGTTTGGAAGCAGCCATGTGTCGATCTGGAGATCATTAGAGATGAAGAGGCTCAGGTGGAGGGGGTTTGATATATATTTTATAGATCTGTATATGAAAGTCAGAAACTTGTACCCTTTATTCATTGACAAGCATGTAATTGGTACACGATGGAGTGGAAGTTTCTTGGTAATACTTGGGTTTTAATGAGGACAGCTTCTTGTTGGTCAAAGGGAGGACATGCAGCCTTTGGTTCTGTACTTTGTGGATGAGGCTTGTTAATGGCAGCTATTTATACTGGGATGACTGTGCAAAGTATTGCCATATGGAAACATGACGTTGCTCTCAGGCATTTTGCATACATAGATGAATAAATAAAATGACAAATAATGATGCATGTTTTCAAATGGAAAAAATACCCAATTATCTGTTGAGGCTTAAAGTGATACTGACACTAAAAAACGACTTTTTAAAATATGAATGTACATTACATGCAATGTTTTTCCTGAGAGGTTTGTTTTTGTAATTAATTATTACTTGAAGTTCCTAAACCTACCTGTTTTGCCAACCTGACTGTCCCATCTCAGCCTGTCAGTTAGTTTCTAATACTAATGAACTCCTGCTGCACAAATATGTCAGCCCCCTTATAAGCGATCACAGGGAGTCAGTTAGGTAATGCAAAAGCATTGGCAAAAATATAAGAAGCATGCAAAGTCAGTTTTATGGTAAATGTAAAAAAGGTTCAATTTCTGGTGTCAGTATCTCTTTAAAAGACATCTCATCTAGTTAACTAATTTTTCAGTAGCTGGAGCTGCTTCTTCATAGTTCTTCTTCATAGTTAATTTTTTCCAGATACCCATGACTATCTCTCCATCCTTTCTGGCAATAACATCTGTCCCACCTTGCTTTATGGCAGGGATAAAGCAACCTCACAAACAACATGTCACCAATTCCCTGCCCACCATTGGTACTAATCAATGTCTTATTTTATTTTGTGCTATATTTCTTACTTTATTGAATATCCGACGAATAATCTTATGGCCGCATCTTTAATCTCGGCACTCACATTTAATCTGATGACAGTTCAAAGATGGCCTCTAAAACAGCTCAGCACATGTGCAGATGTAGCCTTCAGCCCACAGACCCATCATCATCATCACGTGATGTGATTGTCACCACGAAGAGTCACTCCTTCGGCTCTTATGCACGATTCCAAAATTAGCTTTTGTGCACAGAATCGTGGTCTTGGTGTAGCTCCTAGACTTTGGAATTACGGAATGGAACTAGAAGTTATATTTAGACAAATAACTGTGTGACTGAGAAGGATCTTCAGTGCTACTGACTTCAGTGAAAGCTGACTTGTAGTTTGAAACTATATCTTTATTGGGTTTTCCTTGTCCTTTAAAGGAGAGTGAGTGATTACAATTGTTAATCTCATACCCCAGATTGAGTCTCTTCTTTGCTGAAAAACACACCAAACCAGGGAACTATTTTAGTAAATGCTTTGCCACCATCTTGCCACCTGCCCAACAATCCCTTAGGCTGCCCTAGGCTGTGTGCATGCATAGCAGTAAAATTTAAATTTAGAGGGTAAAATCAACATTTTACTGCACATGTGCACAATAGCGATGTGTGGGTTGACCCGTGGGTTGACCAATGGTTGGCTGATTCTGGTTGAAATTTGGGTGACTATTGCTGGTTGGGTTGTGTGTAAGTCAGACTGGGGAAGTACACTCCTTGATTACCCCCAAAGATTCCCTGTCTTGGAACCAGAGGTGCGCACAGAAGTAGTGTACAGAGGAGGATGACACAGGTACAGGTTGTGTGCGGGTCCTACAATGGCAATATTTTTCTGGTGCAGGTTAACGTTTTGTGGATTATGGTCTGGTGTGGGTTGAGTATCTTTGTACCATGGATATTAGTTGGTTAGTCAATGAGACATGATCATAAGGGTAATTATTCTTCGGAATCAAATCTTCACAAAATGTATTTATTTTGCTAGTTGCTAATATCATATTTTCATGGGCAACCAAGTGATTCCCTCCTCAGCAGAGAAACCTCATTTCTGTTTCCTCCCATGGAGACTCTCCAGTTAGGAAATGTTAATATGCGAGGGGGTGGCCTAGAGGGACATAAAGTCACAACTACTGAATACGAGATGAGCGCACTTCAAGCAGCGTTTAGGCACTGAACACTCAAGGAATTTGTAACCAGAAAATGAGGCTGGCAAGACTGATGTTTTTGTGTCTTTGGAAAGAAACCCTCTAAAATTCATTAGAGATCTTTCTCTCTTTTGCCTGATAATGTATTGTAAACGGAGATTGTCAAGAGAATAAAAGATGATTAAGACTGGATTCATTTAGAAATGCTGAAGAAATTGAATTATGGAAATGCTAATTGCTCATCCGTGCGCAGATACACTAGAATGTTTCTCTGTGGAGGAAATTGCATGTTTGATGATCACTTATACACACTAGCGATTAGTTATGTCAAATAATGGCTGTAGCCAGTGGTTGGCAAACTTTTTGATCCAAGCCCCTACTGGAGTCCCAACCTTTGGTCAGGGCCACACTATATACTGTATGTTTAGGAAACCCCTGGTGTATCAGATATTCAGTCCCACGAATATCTAGGACAGCATATGGTTTTCACCCAATATCTCATTCTAACTAACCTTCAAGCTGGGGTTTCAAGTGTATATAGGAGCCCCCTTGCTACTGAACGAAGTTCACCCTTTAAGGGCGTAATCCCCACAGTTTGGGAACCACTGTTCTAGGCCATGTATATATGTATAAAACCTTGCTGTTCATTCATTCTAATATAATGCAGCCTGTCTGTCAACTGTTTATTGCACTATTGGCCCACTACAAGTGAAAATGTGGACAACACTGCTTTACATTGTCTGTTAATCTCTGGAAAGTCAAGGGAGCTAGAACCCTCCTGGATCCCCCTAGATATGCTCAACACCGGAGGAGAGTTTTCAGTCTAGAGGTACTCTAGTCCTGCTGGAGGCAACAATACCCATTACAGAGATTCCTATAAAAAGTTAGTGTGGAAAAGAACCTTAGGAAAATGGCAGAGAATAGAATATTATACATGTGATAGGGGGTTCTCAGGCCTGGAACTTACTGTTTCTTGGTTTTGCTTGCTTTGTTTTTTTCACTACTTTTTAGGGTTGCGTGAGGGGAACTATTATGGCCCAATTTGTTACCAGGGCCCCTATTGATAAGTATAATGAGGCCCCAATGAAAAATGTCCCACATATACCAGGTCATGCACCAGTTACACCCCATTATACCAAAACCCTCCCAGACCATCCACTCAGACCCCCCCCCCACTAGTCATTCCCATTCACAGCCTGTGAATTGCACTTTTACATCTTATGGGGCCCCTGACTACTATCTGTACCCCATTAAAGCTTTGAAAACAGCCATTATACCCCATAGAACATTTTTTTCTATTGGTGGCCTTCTACTCCTGTTTGCATAATTCTAGGATTACCTTATAATGGAACTAAATTCTAATTATCATCATTATGATTATTTTCATTCCAACACCATGGACAGCCAAAAGCTGTATTGATTCTCCTGAACATTTACATGCCAATTGGTGTAGCTGTTTGTGGTACCCATCAGTCATGTGTATTGTATTCTAAGTTTTTCTTTCTTTATATAGCAGATGGTGATTTTTCTCCAAAAGACAGAGCTTGGAAATCCTTTAGATGCTAGAGCTGTTACTTCCTACCCCCCTTATTGCTGCAGCTTCTAGCAAATCATCAGTGGCCTTTCACTAGCAGACAGATCTATGGCTTTGTAGAGCCACCATAATGTGCTTGGTTCTGCACCACATGTTAACACACGCCAGGCCATGAGCAAATAACTTGTAATGTAGAAGCAAGAACAATAATTAACAAATAAATTCTATTCATTCCTATGGTATTTTAGAACCACCGTATTTATCAAATGTGAATTCATTGATAAATACAGTTCTAAAAATCCCATAGGAATGACTAGAATGTGGTTGAGTTTTTATTTATTAAGCTCTAAACTCACATTTTGATAAATCTGCCCCTAAGGCACGCTCCATAAATCTGCACATCTGAATGGCACAGATTAACACCAGTAACCCAGTGCTACAAGGCAGCAGACCTAACTATGAAGCCACTACCTGCAGAATTGGAGGATATATTGGGATTTGTAGTGCAGAAGAAAAGCAAAATATTGCATTTACATTATGTAACTGTTTGCAGAGAGACCAGTAAAGCTCCATCATATGTCAGAAGCACGTGTAACCATCATAGATCCCGTGCGTAGACTCTTCATGATTTCATTGTCCAAGTTAATGCTGGTCAGCTCAGGGCTCGGAGTCCATCATCAGCTGATTGAGGGCAAAAATAAGTTAACAATAATCATTCTTTGTTCCAAACAGGAAAACACGCACCTTCCACAGTGTTTATAAGAGTGCCCAGAGGTTAAGGCATCACATGCTTTTTGCTTTTCATGCGGCCAGTAGATGTTTGTTATACTGTAATATTATCAGATGATCCTCCCAACATCTAAACACTGTACAGCTTAGAAGCTTTGGGTAAAAGTCGTAAGACCTTGACAAGCAGAATAAATTCTAAAGAATTTGGGAACCACAGCTGCAACATGCTACCCTGTCTAGAATGGACCGTGCCCTTATTTCAAACTAATAACATTATGACCCTGAGGAAGCCGAGCGATCGGCGAAAAGCGTAGGGCGGGCGGCATAGGTGGACAGTGGGGGACCAGCTCCCACTCGTTCCCCACGTAGACAGGCAGAATCTCAGGGGGAATTAAATGGTGTTGAGGGCGAATGGGTCTGACTCTCAGCGGCTCTAAGTAACAGTCGCCAATCCTCACTTGATATTAAAGTAACAATTACTTACTACCACCGATCCATTGTATGCCTGTGGTTTTAGTTATACTGTATGTGTTTTTTACTGACACGGTCCCACACTGCTTCATGTGATTAGGAGGAGTGAGTTGGTTTGTGTTTGTAGTTGGCAGCGTGTATTTACACTTTTATGGAGCATAATTATCAAAAGTTAAGTCTTAAATTATTAACATACTGTCCTGTTCTGAACTGGTTAGCTTGAAGTTCATGCACACTGCATGGTCCATCAGTGTCGGACTCGCCCACCGGGATACCAGGAAAACTCCCGGTGGGCCAAGGTGTCAGTGGGCCCTCATGCTGCTAAACATTTGGCCTATTTCATGGCCATTCCCTATTTCTATGAGAACAAAGAGGCTAAATAGATGGAATAATTGATTATAGTATGTAAAGAAAACAGACTAGGAGAATAGAGGTTGATTGAGGAGATGAAGAATAATAGTACTGAGAGTAGCCCCTGGTCTAAGGTTTTTGGGTGGGACCCTGGTCTAAGGTTTTTGGGTGGGCCCCTGGTGTCCCAGTCCGACACTGTGGTCCATGTGTAGTGAGTCCTGTGTGGCTTCAATTTTGGTGTTTATGATAACAAATAGCTCATTGGGTCTGCTATCTACCAACATCTCTACATATCAGGGTCCACTAAAATGTTTACCCCCGAAGAAGCCAGAACTCAAAAGCATTCATACCCTATCTGCCCTGCTAATTATAAGAATCTTAATTATAAACAGTTGAAGCTGGACCAGTTAGGGAGCTGGACTGAGGAGTGGCAATGTCCACCGTGTCCACAGTGTTTGATGTTACCCGTTCTTAGTTCTTATGATTGTTTTTGGGGTTTTATTAGCTTTCCTGTGACACCAGGGTTCCCATCTCCTCAAAGGGGCCCTGATAGTGCAGTATATTAAAGGGACAGGCATTAACTTAGATCCTATAACCTTATTTCTCAACAGTTGCTGTAAATAAAAGACCCCCTCCCATTTTACATTTTTCAGGGGACCAGGAAAAATTATGCAAAATCTGTTAAAAGGTAAAGTCAGGGGAATATGTTAAAACAACTTATTCTTCAAGTACTCAAAGGACATAAGCACAAGAGTCAGTTTTACTTTGAAACACAATATTTACTGTGTTGATAACCAGTGTTTAGCATTGTAGCATTGATGTTATATTATTGGGGAGGGGGGCATGTGCTAGGCCTCTCTAACAGTCACATGCACAACCTAAAGCAGGACTGTTATGGGGTGCAGATTAGTGGTGACCCTTACCCGCCCTCCTTGAACCTGCGCCCGCCCACCCGCGACTTCCGGGTTCCTTTTATAGACCTGCACCACCCCGCCCAGCCGATGATGTCACAAAAAGGGGCGGGGTAATAAGGTGCACATCTATAAAAAAAGGAAGCCGGCTGACCTGTCCTGCGGGTATCGGGTCAGCCCACACATCACTAGTGCAGATTAATAGGACTATTTACAGGCAGAACCACAGCATGCATATGATTAGAACTTTAAACCTTATTTCACTAATAACGCCATTCACAAAGGACAAACAGCAAATTTTAGAAACATTAAGATAAACTTTTTCTGTAAAACACTATGGGGCAGATTCACTAACTTCGAGTGAAGAATTCGAATGAAAAAAACTTCCCCATAGGCTTGCTAAGCTTTTTTTGATCGAAGGATATTCATTCGATCGTTTGATTAAAATCCTTCGAATCGAACGAAAAATCCTTTGATCGAAAATTTAGCGCTAAATCCTTCGACTTCGATATTCGAAGTCGAAGGATTTCAATTCGAGGGTCAAATTTCGAAGTATTTTTAACTTCGAAATTCGACCCTTAGTGAATCTGCCCCTATGTGAAATTAAGGAAAAGTACTCATTGAAATACATTATAAATTTGCTGGACCGCATAAATAAGTTTAAAATGCGGGGAAAACTTAAAATCGGGGTATGACAAATTGAGGTTTCACTGTACTGTATATAAATATAGGTAGAGAGAATAATTTGTATAAATTTTCAGCCCCATCTGCCAAATCAAATAAAAGTACATCTAGTCCTGTGCTTTGTTGTACCAAAATGATGGAATTATGAGAGAATGATCTGAATTGGAGCTGAACAGAAATGTTCTTCTTGTCACTGCTATCAATCTTCCAGTGTCTGACAGCTTTTATTGCAATAAAAAATCATAACCACCGTCTTTAACAACTCTCTCGTTAACTTCCATTTCATGCATTGTTATGATCATATAGTAATTTATAAGATTTAAAAAGTGTGCTTCTTGACTGGTGGAGTATGCGCCCCATGTGCTATAGCTGTAACCCCACCACCACTATTATTCAAAAAAATAAAGACCATCGTTTTTGGTTTAAACTCATATCTTCTGTGCTTGACCAAGGGGACTAAACCTCAAATTTATCTGGTCGGGCTATTTGGGGCAAAAACTCAAATATTTCTTGGAAATTTTTTTTCCAGATTTATTATACCCTGATGCAGCAAAAAGCCCAAATCCGAAAATCCGATTTATGTTTTTTTTTAATAAAATAATGAGATCCAGAGTTTAGTAAATAATTCCCCAAGTTTATAATGAGTGGAAGGGTCCGCAGCCATTTTTACTCATAAAAAAAGAGCGAACATGCGTAAAGTTCCTGGGGGTACCAAATAAGGGCTGTGGTTGGCTATTGGTAGCTTTTATGTGGACTGCCTCTGTTTGGCAGTATTGTTATATTTTATTACTCATCTTTCTATTCAGGCCCTCTCTTATATTCCAGTATCTTAATTAAATCAGTACATGGTAACTATGGTAATTTGCAATTACATTACTGAAAATGGAAACTGGAGAGCTGCTGAATAAAAAGCTAAATAACTAAAAAAACAGAAATATTAAAAAATGAAATCCAATTGCAAATTGTCTCAGAATATCACTATTTACATCATATTCAAAGTTAACTTATAGGCGAACAACCCCTTTATGGGGGTCCAAAAAAAAAAATCTCAGTTGGATAGCCCTGGTCTAGATGCAGCTCGATAAAATCTATAGTGTATCTGAGTGTAAACCTACAGCACATATTTTTCATAGATATACTGTATATATATATATATTGAGACAGCCAGACAAACTAATATGTTGTAGATTTCCCTGCTGCTACAAGTGATGCAGTGATAGATGAGTGATTCAGACAGCTTTGTCCATTGATCGTACTTATAAAGAGCACACCATTAGTCTCCATTAGTCCCCAAAATGTACCAAAAAAAAGAGAACTTTATAACTGTCTGGCCCTGTTTTGCATGTTGTCATCCTTGTTTTGTACTTCACTAGACAAAGACATTCTTTCTTTATTGTGCCTTGGATCATGTATGACCAAGGGTGACCCTGCCACACTCTGGGACAAGGACAAAAGAGGTGATTGAAGGAACTTGTCAAATGCCGTGAAATATTTAGTGATCAAATCTGCCTCGGGGCTTTTGGCGGTATTCATATGGAAACCACTAGGGGCAAGAAAGCAGTGCATGGGCCATTGTATTTTGTCTTGCTTTATCTCTGAGACTTGCTAGTGTAGAAAACAGGAACATGGCAGAACATAGTCATACATTGGTGAACGTTCTTAGTTTCAAATGAAAGAACTGTTGCCTGTAATCCAAACAATTTATAATGGTTTCAGATAGAGTCCTGAACGGGTCCAATCAGAAGAACACGCTGACCCCTAACCTGACCACCCAATGCATCCCTCTACCCAGAGGCACTACCTGACCGTATACAGTGACACTTTCCACCCGGAAACGCAAAACTGGAAGTGATGTCACCATAGACTAGAAGGACGGTTACTCCGGTTCTGATTCAGCTGCAAAAGGACAAAGAAATTGCCTAAAATGCTAGGGAGGTTGGGAGGGCCAAGTTCCACACCTTAGCTGGGTACCCAGGTGGGTTAACTGTTGACTATCCACATGGTCAGGGGATCAGGGATTTTCTGAGAAAAACCCTACTGTTTGCTGGTATTCCATGGGTACCCGACCTGGTGCAGGACTCTAGTTTAAGTAGCAGAACGATGAGCAATGGTGTAAGGCAGTGATCCCCAACCAGTGGCTTCTGGGCAACATGTTGTTTGCAACCCCTTGGATGTTACTCCCAGTGGCCTCAAAGCAGGTGCTTTTTTTTTAATACCAGGCTTGGAGGCATGTTTTGGTGCATAAACTGCTAAACAGGCTGCAAATACACATAGGGCTAACAAATAGCCAATCACAACCCTTGCTTGACACCCTCAGGACCTCTTTCATGCTTGTGCAACTATTTTAACATTTGATTGTGGCTCACATATAAAAAAAACGTTGGGGATCCCTGGTATAAGGTGTAATGTGACCTGTACTGTTAGTTACAGGTATGGGACCTGTTATACAGAATGCTCGAGACCTAGGGTTTTCCAAATAAGGGGTCTTTCTGTAACTTTGATCTCCATACTTTAAGACTATTAAAAAATGGCTTAAACAATAATTAAAACCCAAATAATTACGGTATATATTAGTTGGGATAAAATACAAGGTACTGTTTTATAATTACAAAAAAAAAAGAAAATCCTTTAAAAAAATTAGAATTATTTGATTAAAATGGAGTTCCATTAAAAAATGCCAGTAGATAAAATATTTCAAGTGCTTCAGCTTATTGCACATGAATTTTGGTCTGGGACCCAATGGATCTCAGAGATTTAACTTATTAAGATTAAATATATTCTCTGTATGTGTTTACTGAGCTCTGGTCAGTTATTCCCCTGTACTGTAGATACAGGCTCCAAACTGGCCTTGTGGCTAAAAAAACAGTTTATCCACAGGGAAAGTCTACTGATCCAAATTCCTTGCAAAGAAAAGCCAGGACACATATTGAGGTTCATTTATAAACACTGGGCAAATTTGTACCTGGGCAGTAACCCATAGCAACCAATCAGTGATTAGCTTTTTTCAGGTTGCACAGTGAAAGCAAACATCTGATTGGTTGCCACAGGTTACTGCCCAGGTGCAAATTTTCCCAGTGTTTATAAATGACAAATGTCTAATAAAAATAATTACAGCAGCTATCATCCCTCTATCCAAGCTCTCTCTCTATATATATATATATATTAATTATATGTGTGTGTATTTCAGATGGATTAAGTATAATGTTTTTTGTTGTTATTTTTTTTATCACCTTCATATTTAATGCAGTCTCATTCTGATACCATAGCAACTAGATATTCATATGGGCTGTCTATAAGAGGAATCTATTCATAGTAGCAACTGAGGCAGAACGCCAGCTTATAAGGATGGGACTATTTCTCAAATAATCAGCCTGGAGACTTTAGATATCTGCCACAGAACAGGCACCTCAAAAGAAAATAGTTTCTCCTTCTCTCTCTCTCTCTGTCTCTCTCTCTCTCTCTCTCTCTCTCTCTCTCTCTCTATAAAATATCAGGCAGGTACAGGTATGGGACCTGTTATCCAGAATGCTAAGGACCTTGGGTTTTCCGGATAAAAGATCTTTCCCTAATTTGGATCTTCATACCTTAAGTCTACTAGAAAATCATGTAAACATTAAATAAACCCAAATAGGCTGGTTTTGCTTGCAATAAGGATTAATTATATCTTAGTTTGGATCAAGTACAAGGTACGGTTTTATTATTACAAAGAAAAAGGAAATACTTTTTAAGGATTTGGATTTGGATTTTTTACTGGCTAACACGGTACCACAGTTTTTGTTTTGTGATTATTTGGATAAAATGGAGTCTAAGGGAGATGACCTTTCCATAATTCTGAGCTTTCTGCATAATGGCTTTCTGGATAATGGATCCCATACCTATCATCAGCACTTCACTCAATGTACCCAGCTAGGGTGCCCATCCCACAGCATGCCTCTCAGCTAAAATAACTTGCAAAACATGCACAGTAGCCCATTCTGAGTATAAGTAGCCAATACAGCCTTGCAGAGGCCTTCCTAAAACCAAGGGCCGTATTTACATAGCGGGCCTAGGCACGCTGACGTTGTTCGCCCCCCATTCCCTCCCTTTTATTCACGCAAATTTTATCTTTGGAACTGGAGCAATGGGAATTAGTGCACAGTAAATAAAAAAAACTATTGTATCTCCTGAGCATCCCCAGGGTTTCTAAACCAATGTGGGTATGGTTGGGCAGCATGCCGCCCCCCTAAAGTCCTGCCGCCCTAGACCCGGGCCATGGTGGCCTTTCCACAAATCCGGGCCTGCTAAAACCTAAACTGACAATTACATTACTTATCGGATAAAACCTTCTCATCCTCAGTTTGCATGATCAAAACAATTACCCCTGATCACATCACTTGTTAGGGAATTATATAACCTGCTTGCCCTCATAGTAAAGAACCCCTTCCTTTTCTGATGGTGACATCTTTTCTCCAGCCACAATGGATCCCTCTTGTCACCTCCATTGCTCTCTCATAAATTGTTCATCCCCACATTTAAATATTCAGACTAACAAGGTCTGACCTGATTAGCGGCCGACTTACTTGCTAACATGATGGTTTAAGTAGTGGCCTGGGCTTCCTCGTTCTGCTTAGTGTAAAGTTAAATAAGACAATGACAAATCCTTATTATTCTTCCCAAAGAGTATATGGTCAGTATGTAATTATAAATACAGGGTCAATACAGTTTTCATCCATAGGACAGTGTGGGGGACAAGATGACACCAATTTAAACTAACCTATGGGAGTGGTAACAAATGATCCATTAGTGGTGCTCAGAAATGTGAGAGATAATGGTTCTGTATAATTATGGTTTTGCCGGTAATTGATCCAGGGAGTATTCTGATTGTTGGAATCAGGATGGAATTTCCTCCTGAAGAATGGCCTGCTGGGGACTTTGCCTTCCTCTTCATCAGCTTGTAGATACTTTGGAAAGGTTGAACTCTGTGAACTCTTTTCAACTCAACTTAATATGCCACTGTTGCCTTGCAGCGCTGGGGTATTGGATTATTTCATTAAAATGGAGTCTATGGGAGATGGCCTTTCGGTAATTCGGAGCTTTCTGGATAACGGGTTTCCGGATCCCATACCTGTATAAGAAATTAAGCCTTCTGATTATTAAAGGGGAAAAGCATATAGAGTAGGGCATTAATGAGAGTCATGTGCAGGCTCTGCCTTTTCTATCCTTACAGAGGCGTTATTGCAGAGGAAGCAGACCCTGTGGTTGCAGGGGGAGCCGGGTGTTTTGGGAACCCAGTAAGGCCCTAATTAATGGGAAACTTCAATATATATCTGGGTAGAACTGGTCAAATTAACAATGTTTTGGGTCCCAAACTTGAATTTGCTGTTGGGCCCAGTAACATCTAATTACACCACTGCCTCCTTGATACATGAACATCATTGTATTGGAACAAAAATCCCACTCGCTGACCAATAGAATAGCTTTTCTTTTCATGCCACTGGCCAATGTTATTAGGAAAGAAAACCTCAGACTGCAAACAAATTGTTGGGAATGTAATAATAACAGGTGCAAAGTTTGCTCCGGGCCTGAGTACATGTACCAACCAATCGGCAGGTAGCTTTTTACGCTTTTACTGATGTGATGTTTAAAAGTGAACAGGTGATTGGTCTGAGACTTGAAGTATAAATGGTGTATTACATTATCCCTATGCTCCCAGGATTTTATCTATCAATAGGCCAGTGCTTTAGGCTTTTGTGTTCGAGGTACAACACTCCCCAGGGTGGTTGGTATGGTCCTGTTAGACAGTATCATGGAACATCTTAAATCCCAGCTGGAGCATCAAAACAATTTTTACTACAGTATGTATCCCTACGTTGCTTCATTAAAGCAAATGTAAATGCTTGGCTCGCTCTTCTAGGCAGTTTTGCAATTTACAGTAATTTTATTCTGCTTTTCAAGATATTAGCAGTTTTACAAATGCAAATAGAATGAATATGAAGCAACAGTTCCCACTGCTGTTCATTTCATCCAACTTGCTACAGCTAGGGTTGCCACCTTTTCTGGAAAAAAATACCGGCCTTCCTATATATGTATCTTTTTTCCCTATTAATAACATTGGAAGCAACCATCATTTTTACTGGCCAGGCTGCTAAAATACCGGCCAGGTGGCAACTCTAGCTACAGCCAACTGAAAATTAACTTTGTGAGAAAAGGAGTCTTGTAATGTTGCTCTGCCTAGAACTGACCACAGAAACATCGGCTGACTCTGCGCAAACTTAATTTTCCAAGGACAGAAACATCACAAAATTAATTTTCAGCTGACTGTAGCTGACAGTCTTCCAAGAAATGAAACACTCTAGTCACAAGTATATTTAGAATACATCTCCTGGTAGCTTTTTTTTCTGCTCCAAACAGCTCACTGATACTGTTAGTCACATTCTGATAGGAGGAGCTGTTGTACCAAGTGGTGATTGTGAGGTTGAGGGGCCGTGTGTCAATCAGTGATTTCCTTTGTTTTAAATACAACTGACAGCTAAACATATGATTTGAAAAGCCCAGCATGATTGTTCTGTTTGCAGCAGGATAACATATTTTACCACTAAATCACAATAACCCCAGGGAAAACACATAATGTGGAGTTAGGAAAGATGAAGTAGGATTTACTGAGAGAAGGGAGAGAGGCAAGTACTGAGTAAAAATACCACCTTGGGAGGGGATTGGATTGTTGATCAATTTGTATTGCAATGTGAAATCAAAACCCACAGAGACAGGGAGGGATGTGAGGATATTGAAAATAAAGGGAAATGTACAATGTTGTAACAATTAGACATTATCTAATGTATTCATTGGGAGACAACTAATTTCCCTTATAGATTATTTAATAAGAAAGTATAATTATTTTCCCTAGACATGTTACTGGCCCTGTGTGCGGATTCTGCCTTCTGCAAGATTCCATTATTCTCTGGCCACTTGCCACAGCCCTTGTCATGAAGCTCAGGTTGCCCGGATACCAGCAGGCGAGTGCCACTGTATTCAAGACTATAAACTGGTAGAACCCAGTTTAATAGATTCCATAGGGGTAGTTTGTCCTCTAATGGATATTGTAGATGGGAATCATCTGTGCATCTGCATAATGGGCAGAACTTACAATAGACTGTTAACTAATGCAGCGGCGGCATGAAAAAGGAACAATTATAGCAGACGGCGCATTACTAGCCCTCCTATTTCCTGCTTCCTAATGGAAGATAATTGTGTAATTCAGCCCAGCTGAACCAGTCCTTTCCTGCTGTAGATGAGTTTTAGTCTTTAAATGGGAACTCAGAGCCCAACTTTCTAATTCTAGGTTTATAGTTATAGATATTCCCAAAACCTCACCCTAACTGGCCTTTAGGCTGGCCCCACTAGACAAGGCCTCTAAGCCTCCCTAAGGGACTGACTGAGCCTAGGAGCCATTGCCTTTGGATATTATTATTATTGCTCTTTATTAAATAGCACCAACATGTTACACAGACCATTAAGTTACAGAGAATGTTCATCATGTACAAAAGCCAAATAAGGTGCATACCCTCCAACTTTTGAAAAACAAAAGAGGGACAAACATATCAGCAGCGTGTTGTGACCACGTCCATTTATGACTGCCCCCTGAATATGTCCATTTTACAAAATTTGGCAGATTTTGAATTCAAACACATTTCTGGGGGTTTTAGAGTCATGTTTTATGTGTTATTACAGTTTTGCAAATAAAGGTAGACCTGCTTATCTTCAATAGTTAGAATTGTATCCAAATGCAGATAATCACATTTCAGAGATTTTGTACCTTTTCCGGCTTCAGTGCAGGAGATCTTAGGAAATTTCAGTAAGAAACTGGGACTGTGGGCTGAGCTGTTAAAATTTGGACTGTAACGAGAAGAACGGGGCAGTTGGTAGATATGAGGTTGCCATTATTTTGCTGGAGTGTGGGTTCCTGGAGGCGATCCATGCAAACATGGAGAAAACATCCAAACCTTTTGTAGATAGTATTTTAGTCAAAACTAAATGCCAGACTCTAGTCATGCAAAGTAGCACTGCTAACCACTGCACCACTGTGCTGCTCCAGAGAGGAGGCATTACTGCAGCATGTTTATGCACAATTCCCCATGCAGTGTGCAAAGTGCAAAAATATGCTGTAATTGGCCATTTCTTTTGCCTTTTCCACAGTGCAAAAAGTTGTAGGTCTCTTACGGTTGGGGAGTGCAGAAACCTGCAGAGTGCTCTTTGAATGAAGTGCGGCCGGCATCAAGAGGGTTGGCGAGGGTAAGCATGTAAGTAGACTCCCCTCCCACTCTCTACCTGCTCCTACCTTGTGTGTCTTTCAGACAGGGCTAGCTACTCATCCTGACATTGCACTCTTCACTGAGTGGCACATTTTTTAAATCTGGTGCTCAGTGGTGCATGAGCTTTGTAGTTGAGTACTAAGGGGTGCACTCTGGCACCCCATTTTGGTCTTACACTTGCATGATCCCAGTAATTGGGATTGGGACAAGTCACAAGAGTAGAACTAATCTAATATTCTTTCCCCAGTGATCTACCCTATTGCTGGGGAAATGCTGAGTAAGGTGGACATACACAGGCCAACCCAGCATCTTATGTGTGGGACAATTAAATTGATACCTTATTAGGGGCCGTGTACGTGAATGGTCCCTTTTTTCCACTTCCTTGTGACCAACCTGTTGAAATTTACCATAAGGACCAATAATCCTTGATCCACCAGGATTACTGGATAGGGATGTCGCGGACTGTTCGCCGGCGAACTTGTTCGCGCGAACATCGGCTGTTCGCGCTCGCCGAATGTTCGCGAACGTCGCGCGACGTTCGCCATTTTGGGTTCGCCTTACCTGGCGCTTTTTTTTGACCTCTCACCCCAGACCAGCAGATACATGGCAGCCAATCAGGAAGCTCTCCCTCCTGGACCACCCCCACACCCCCTGGACCACTCCCCTTCCATATATAAACTGAAGCCCTGCAGCGTTTTTTCATTCTGCCTGTGTGTGCTTGCAAGAGCTAGTGTAGGGAGAGAGCTGTTACTGATTTCACTGATTTCTTTGAGGGACAGTTGATAGTAAGTTTGCTGGCTAGTAATCTACTTGATACTGCTCTGTATTGGAGGGACAGAAGTCTGCAGGGATTTGAGGGACATTTTAGGGTAGCTTTGCTGGCTAGTAATCTACCTTCTACTGCAGTGCTCTGTATGTAGCTGCCTGCTGTGGGCACTGATCTCTTCTGATCTCATCTGCTGACTGCTGTAATAACCCAATAGTCCTTGTAAGGACTGCTTTTATTTTCTTTTTTGTTTTTTTACTTTGCTAGTTGCTACTATAAGCCCAGTGCTATTAGTCTAGCAGTGTTGGGGAGTGGGACTGGTGTGCTACTGTGCTGCTCCTAGTAGTTCAGCAGCACCAACCCGAGAAAAATATTTTTTTAAATATACATATATTTTTTTTTCTTTTACTTATCTTACTGTTCTTTAACGTGTACAGTGCTGTTGCTGTTCTTCATAGTAGTGCACCAATAGTAGTGCACTTGTAGGCATTATTTGCTCAGTGTGTTCTTCATTTTCAAACAACAACCATCTAGCTGTGTGAGCTTGTTCACATTCTGTCTAAATATCAATAATAATACCGTCTCTAGAAACACCACCCGAGTGACGTTTTTCAGGCAGCAATAATATATTCCGTATCCACTGCTGTAGTAGTGTATACGTTAACCTTGTAGGCATTATTTGCTCAGTGTGTCCTTCATTTTCAAACAACAACCATCTAGCTGTGTGAGCTTGTTCACATTCTGTCTAAATATCAATAATAGTACCGTCTCTAGAAACACCACCCGAGTGACGTTTTTCAGGCAGCAATAATATATTCCGTATCCACTGCTGTAGTAGTGTATACGTTAACCTTGTAGGCATTATTTGCTCAGTGTGTTCTTCATTTTCAAACAACAACCATCTAGCTGTGTGAGCTTGTTCACATTCTGTCTAAATATCAATAATAATACCGTCTCTAGAAACACCACCCGAGTGACGTTTTTCAGGCAGCAATAATATATTCCGTATCCACTGCTGTAGTAGTGTATACGTTAACCTTGTAGGCATTATTTGCTCAGTGTGTCCTTCATTTTCAAACAACAACCATCTAGCTGTGTGAGCTTGTTCACATTCTGTCTAAATATCAATAATAGTACCGTCTCTAGAAACACCACCCGAGTGACGTTTTTCAGGCAGCAATAATATATTCCGTATCCACTGCTGTAGTAGTGTATACGTTAACCTTGTAGGCATTATTTGCTCAGTGTGTCCTTCATTTTCAAACAACAACCATCTAGCTGTGTGAGCTTGTTCACATTCTGTCTAAATATCAATAATAGTACCGTCTCTAGAAACACCACCCGAGTGACGTTTTTCAGGCAGCAATAATATATTCCGTATCCACTGCTGTGCTGTAGTAGTGTATACGTTGACCTTGTAGGCCTTGTTTGCCCAGTGTGTTCTTCTTCTTCATTTTCAAACCACTGCCACTTAGCTGTGTGAGCTTTTTCACATTCTGTCTAAATATCAATAATAATACCGTCTCTAGAAACACCACCCGAGTGACGTTTTTCAGGCAACAATAATATATTCCGTATCCACTGCTGTAGTAGTGTATACGTTAACCTTGTAGGCATTATTTGCTCAGTGTGTTCTTCATTTTCAAACAACAACCATCTAGCTGTGTGAGCTTGTTCACATTCTGTCTAAATATCAATAATAATACCGTCTCTAGAAACACCACCCGAGTGACGTTTTTCAGGCAGCAATAATATATTCCGTATCCACTGCTGTAGTAGTGTATACGTTAACCTTGTAGGCATTATTTGCTCAGTGTGTTCTTCATTTTCAAACAACTCCCATCTAGCTGTGTGAGCTTTTTCACATTCTGTCTAAATATCAATAATAGTACCGTCTCTAGAAACACCACCCGAGTGACGTTTTTCAGGCAGCAATAATATATTCCGTATCCACTGCTGTAGTAGTGTATACGTTGACCTTGTAGGCCTTGTTTGCCCAGTGTGTTCTTCTTCTTCATTTTCAAACCACTGCCACTTAGCTGTGTGAGCTTTTTCACATTCTGTCTAAATATCAATAATAATACCACCGTCTCTAGAAACACCACCCGAGTGACGTTTTTCAGGCAGCAATAATATATTCCGTATCCACTGCTGTAGTAGTGTATAAGTTGACCTTGTAGGCCTTGTTTGCCCAGTGTGTTCTTCTTCTTCATTTTCAAACAACTCCCATCTAGCTGTGTGAGCTTGTTCACATTCTGTCTAAATATCAATAATAATACCGTCTCTAGAAACACCACCTGAGTTGTTGTTGTTGTTGTTTTAAAAATAATGCCAGGCAAAGGCAGGCCGCCACGCAGAGGCACAAGGGGCCGTGCTGCTATGCTATCCTGTGGCCCTAGGAAATTGCCCAGTTTTAAAAAGGCAATGACCCTGAACTCCCAAAATGCTGAAGAGGTAGTTGACTGGCTTACACAGCACACCCCATCCTCTACCGTTTCTAACTTTACCACAACATCCTCATCCTCCACTGCTATGGGCACCCCACGTAACACTTCCTCCACCACCGGCGCCCCTTCTTCACTGGAGTCAGAGGAGTTATTTTCACATGAGTTTCTTGAACTGAGTGATGCGCAACCATTATTGGCAGAAGAAGATGAAGGAGATGAGGACGTTACACCAGATTTAATTCTGGCAGAGAACACAACAGAGATGGACATAATGAGTGATGACGAGGAGGTCCCCGCTGCTGCTTCCTTCTGTGAGCTGTTAGAAGAAATTGATGCATCTGAGGAGAATGAGGATGAGGAGATTGATGTTTTATGGCTGCCCAGTAGAAGAGAGGAAGAGGAGGATAGTTCAGATGGAGAGACGGAGAGTCAGAGAGGCAGGAGGAGAATAAGACTTAGAAGAAGCAGGGAGGACAGCTCGCAGGGAACAGTAGGGCAACAACATGTATCGGCACCTGTGGTCAGCCGGCCAACGCACCCACCATTGCCGCCAACGCCGCCGACTTCTACTGTTACCGCCAGATTGCCAGCCTCAAAAAGGTCAGCAGTGTGGGATTTTTTTAATGTGTGTGCCTCTGACAAAAGCGTTGTCATTTGCAATGAGTGCAGTCAGAAACTGAGTCTTGGGAAGCCCAACAGCCACATAGGTACAACTTCTATGCGAAGGCACATGAACGGCAAGCACAAAGCACTTTGGGAGCAACACCTCAAAGGCAACAGGCAAACTAAAAGCCACCCTCCTTCTGGTCCAGCATCTTACTGCTCTACCTCTGCTGTCCTTCACCCGTCTGAACCACCCTCCACTCCGCCTTCCACCTTGACCACCAGTTCCCATTCCCAGTCATCTGCCCCCAGCCAAGTTTCTGTGAGGGCCATGTTTGAGCGTAAGAAGCCAATGTCTGCTAGTCACCCCCTTGCCCGGCGTCTGACAGCTGGCTTGTCCGCACTCTTAGCCCGCCAGCTTTTACCATACCAGCTGGTGGACTCTGAGGCCTTCCGCAAATTTGTAGCAATTGGGACACCGCAGTGGAAGGTACCCAGCCGCAATTTTTTTTCAAAAAAGGGAATACCACACCTGTACCACCATGTGCAGAGCCAAGTCACCGCATCTCTGTCACTTAGTGTTGGGCCAAAGGTCCATATGACTACTGACGCATGGTCCTCCAAGCATGGTCAGGGCAGGTATGTCACCTACACTGCCCACTGGGTGAACTTGGTAATGGCTGGGAAGCAGGGAATGTGTAGCTCAACAACGACAGTGGAGTTGGTGTCACCGCCACGGATTGCACGCGGTTCTGCCACCACCTCTACTCCTCCTTCGCTCTCTACCTCGTCTTCTTCCTCTTCTTCGTCCTCTGCTGCTGGGTCCTCCTCCTCCACACCTGTGCACCCCCAGCTCCCCCTAGGCTATTCGACGTGCCAGGTACGCCGTTGTCATGCTGTCTTGGGGATGACGTGCCTGGAAAGCAAAAACCATACCGGATCTGTACTCCTGTCATCTCTGCAGTCACAGGCCGATCGGTGGCTGACCCCACACCAACTGAAGATCGGAAAAGTGGTGTGTGACAATGGAAGCAATCTGTTGGCAGCACTGAGACTGGGCAATTTAACACATGTGCCCTGCATGGCACATGTTCTGAATTTAATAGTCCAACGTTTTGTCTCAAAGTACCCAGGATTCCAGGACGTTCTCAGGCAGTCCAGGAAGGTGTCGGCCCATTTCAGACGGTCCTACACAGCCATGGCACGCCTTGCTGACATTCAGCAGCGGTACAAAATGCCAGTCAGGCGTTTGATTTGCGACAGCCAGACTCGCTGGAATTCAACGCTCCTCATGTTGGAACGTCTGCTGCAACAACAAAGAGCCGTCAACGAATACCTGTTTGAACTGGGTGGTAGGACTGGATCTGCAGAGCTGGGGATTTTTTTACCCCGTTACTGGGTGCTTATGCACGATGCCTGCAGGCTCATGCGCCCTTTTGAAGAGGTTACAAATATGGTCAGTCGCACCGAAGGCACCATCAGCGACCTAATACCCTTCGCTTTCTTCCTGGAGCGTGCCGTGCGACGAGTGACAGATGAGGCTGTAGACCAGCGTGACGAGGAGCAGGAAGCGCACGATTTCTGGTCGGAATCACCAGAACGAACCCAGGCACCTGCTGCAACGCAGGGAGAGGTGTCAGAAGTGGAGTCAGAGGAGGAAGGTGGCTTTGTGGAGGAGGAGGACCAACAGGAGCAGGCTTCCCAGGGGGCTAGTGGTGACCTTTTGGGGACCCCTGGTCTTGTACGTGGCTGGGGGGAGGAGACCGTGGATGATGCAGTCCTTGATAACGAGGAAGCGGAGATGGATACCTCTGCATCCAACCTTGTGAGAATGGGGTCTTTCATGCTGTCATGCCTGTTGAAGGACCCCCGTATCAAGAGGCTTAAGGAGAAGGACCTGTACTGGGTCGCGACTCTACTAGACCCTCGGTACAAGCATAAAGTGGCAGAAATGTTACCAACATACCACAAGTCTGAAAGGATGCTGCATTTAGAAACCAGCCTGCAAAACATGTTGTACAATGCTTTTAAGGGTGATGTCACTTCAGGAACTCATCAACATTCCAGGGGCAGAGGTGCCAGTAATCCTGCCACGAGCGCACCTGCAAGGACAAAGCACTTTGGCCACTCTGTAACGTCAGACATGCAAATGTTTTTCAGTCCAAGGCAGCGGCAGAACCGTTCGGGATCCACCCTCAAAGAACGCCTCGACCGGCAGGTAGCGGACTACCTGGCATTAACTGCAGATATCGACACTCTGAGGAGCGATGAACCCCTGGACTACTGGGTGCGCAGGCTTGATCTGTGGCCAGAGCTGTCACAATTTGCCATGAACCTCTTGTCTTGCCCCGCCTCAAGTGTCCTCTCAGAAAGGACCTTCAGTGCAGCAGGAGGGATTGTAACTGAGAAGAGAACTCGCCTAGGTCACAAAAGTGTGGATTACCTGACCTTTATTAAAATGAATGAGGGGTGGATCTCGGAGGGTTACTGCACGCCGGAAGACTTGTGCTGAGTTTCTGATTCTGACTCCCCATGCAGCTGTCCTTCTCTGCACGCCTCATGACTCCACATACAGCTGTCCTTTAGCGTCCTCCTCCCTCCACCACCGTTACAAACTAGGGTGCAAACCCTACTGGTTTAATTTGAATCCAGGTAAATCCTGAGTTTTTCTGGCCTCTGTGCTTCAGTGGCTGTGACAAAAAAATTGAATATTTTCAGCATTTATATGGCATATTTTTTCTGGCCTCTGTGCTTCAGTGGCTGCGACCAAAAAAAACAGAATATTTTCAGCATTTATATGGCATATTTTTTCTGGCCTCTGTGCTTCAGTGGCTGTGACAAAAAAATGAATATTTTCAGCATTTATATGGCATATTTTTTCTGGCCTCTGTGCTTCAGTGGCTGCGACCAAAAAAAATGAATATTTTCAGCATTTATATGGCATATTTTTTATGGCCTCTGTGCTTCAGTGGCTGCGACCAAAAAAAACAGAATATTTTCAGCATTTATATGGCATATTTTTTATGGCCTCTGTGCTTCAGTGGCTGTGACAAAAAAATGAATATTTTCAGCATTTATATGGCATATTTTTTCTGGCCTCTGTGCTTCAGTGGCTGCGACCAAAAAAAACAGAATATTTTCAGCATTTATATGGCATATTTTTTCTGGCCTCTGTGCTTCAGTGGCTGTGACAAAAAAATTGAATATTTTCAGCATTTATATGGCATATTTTTTCTGGCCTCTGTGCTTCAGTGGCTGCGACAAAAAAAACAGAATATTTTCAGCATTTATATGGCATATTTTTTATGGCCTCTGTGCTTCAGTGGCTGCGACCAAAAAAATTGAATATTTTCAGCATTTATATGGCATATTTTTTCTGGCCTCTGTGCTTCAGTGGCTGCGACCAAAAAAATTTATATTGTTAGCATTTATATGGCATATTTTTCCTGGCCTCTGTGCTGCAGTGGCTGCGACCAAAAAAAATTAATATTGTTTGCATTTATATGGCATATTTTTTCTGGCCTCTGTGCTGCAGTGGCTGCGACAAAAAAAAATTAATATTTTCAGCATTTATATGGCATATTTTTTCTGGCCTCTGTGCTTCAGTGGCTGCGACAAAAAAAAGATAATTTTTCAGGAAAGTACACATGCCTAATTTTTCAGGGTTCTGCAACAGTGGCAAAATCGCATCTTTTATGGTCACCGCAGGTGATCAATAAAGTAGACCAAAACTGGGCCCACACTGCAGAATCAGTGTTTTTTGGTTCACTTCACTGTACATTGAATTACCTCTGCCTGACCGTGCACGTGCGCACAAGCACGGTGACTGCTAAACACACCACTACAGAAATATTGCCACCAACAGGACGAACATCCTGGAGGTGACAAGCAACTAGTAATTAAAAACTATTATTTGCTCACTTGACGGTATCATTCATTAAAGCTCTTTGCGTCTTTTTGCGTTGCAGTAAGCACCGCGTTTCGTCTTTGCGTGTGAACAGGCTGTAACCTTTACACGACTTGATTGGCATGTAGACGCCGGACGTTTTAAAGCATTTTATTACACAGGTTTAGAAATGTAGTGTGATTTCTGCCCTTTACAGCACAAAACACAGCGCTGTGTCAACAATGGATTTTTTAGAAACATTTTTGCCCTTGATCCCCCTCTGGCATGCCACTGTCCAGGTCGTTGCACCCTTTAAACAACTTTAAAATCATTTTTCTGGCCAGAAATGTCTTTTCTAGCTTTTAAAATTCGCCTTCCCATTGAAGTCTATGGGGTTCGCGACGTTCGCGAACCGTTCGCATTTTTGACGCAAGTTCGCGAATATGTTCGCGAACTTTTTTTCCGACGTTCGCTACATCCCTATTACTGGACTATCCCCTCGACTAACCATATATTCCCAGATGGTTGGGTAATATGGTCAAGGCCAAATCACTGCATGTATGGCTATCTATTTTAGCAGTAATATCCCTACTGTTTAGTAAAAGCCAACAATAATCTATAAAGCATAGTATATCATTAGAAACTGATAAGTAATGTCCTAATGTATGGCTGGTGCTTATTAATGTGTCAGAGGACTCCACGAAACTCACCAATTATGAGAAATATTGTAACCCCCTACTGAAGATTAAAAGAAAAGGAAAAGTAAGCAAGACCTATATAGAAGCACTCATTCAGCATCCCTCTGCCTTGCGTCATGGAGCTCCTTGTGATTTTTTTTAGAGGAAGGGAAAATGCTAAAAATTTGGAAAAGGATTTTTCCAAACTTTAGTAATTATCCCTTTATGAGCAATGCAACAGCTGATTTTCTAAACAGGGAAGTGTGGAAAGTACATCATAGAAATTGAGAAGAACCTATGCAGATCTAAATCTGCACTCATTTTAATAGTTCCTTTATTAAAACGAGTGTCGAGGTTTATCCTGTGCCAGGCTGTTCTGAGGATTCCAACTTCCCAATCGGAGAAGCAGAGGGAGCATCCGAAATCACACAATGTCAGGAACTGGGGAAGGAAGTGAAGGAAAGAATGAAATCCCATAAAGATTGGGCGTATATGCGTCATCCAGCTGCTTTTATAAATATCCTCAAGGACTAGGAAGGTGACAGGGGCTGGGACATTACAGGGAAGTGTTCTTCTGCAGAGGAGCGAGTGCCCCATCTTGAGAGCAAGTGTCAAAAGTGACTTTCCTGCAATTATTCTTCCACCGGAAAGCATCTTTCATATCAGCAAACTCCTTAAATAAGTCTAGTAACGATGGCCAGAAAAGTTCTTTTATATTCTGTAAAAAAATGGAAAAATGCATCATGAATCTGACCCTTTCTCCAAAATTATTAAATATGTTATTGGGCTGCTTTGAGGGTGGGGCAGAAAGGGCTTTTGTCTTGGGTTCCAAGTATATCAAGGGTCTCTTGTAGATAATAGTACAAAAGGCAAATGATTTTGCTCTGCAACTCCCAGCATCGCACCAATGGCTTATGGTTATTTCTGCATTTGGGAGTTGGCAGTTCACAGTTCACAAAAACTGGAGATGGCAGATTAGATATCCTTGATTTATATCACCCCCTCCTTTAGTTAAGGCCCCCTCTTCTAAAACCCCATCCTTAGTACCTACCAAGATCTATTCTATTATAAACTAAGTGAACAAAGACTTATAGAGTATATAATTGTTTCCTATTAATGCTGCTATATTAAGATAATGCCATTATCATTTGTCTTTCTGCAGCGTTCAGACATTGTGATGCAAATTAAGACTAAAATAAGGATGAAGCAGCAGGCATGATTTTCTACAAGATCCACAACCCAGACAATAGAATCTAGAGCTGGAAGGAAGATTAGAAATAAAGTTCTTGTAACGGGGGGGAAAGTATTTTGTTATAATACACAAAAGCCATGAATATCCTGTAAATTATATCCTTATAAACGGTGAGTAGTGATGTCATCAGTTATAAACGGTGAGTAGTGATGTCATTTCTGTCACATGACTCACTAAAATTTGTGTATTATAATAAATAAAGTACCCCCAGTTGTAAAATATGAGGATATTAGAAGTTACCTCGGAGTTCCATGACCTGTATAAAAACACTCGGCCTTCGGCCTCGTGTTTTTATATGGTCATGAAACTCCTCGGTAACTAATAATATCCTTATATTTTACAAAAGGGGGTACTTTATTCACTATATATTCACATAACAGTCTGTAACATTATTTATGGATTTGCAGAACTGAGTCTATTAGAACTCACTATAGACTAATAACCTCTGAGTAGCACTGTAGCAGAAGTCCAGGGGCAGCTTCAGAAAGAACATTCCTGATATAATAATTGCTGGGGAAGATCTTCAATTCCTTTTAGATAGCCAACAATATCCATAGGGGGTGGTATGGCTTGAATGAGTATAAGTAGCCAATACAGCCTTGCAGAGGCCTTCCTAAAACCTAAACTGACAATTACATTACTTATCGGATAAATACCTTCTCATCCTCAATCTGCATCATCAAAACAATTCCCCGTAATCACATCTCTTGTTAGGGAATTAAATAACCTGCTTGCCCTTATAGTAAAGAACCCCTTCCTTTTCTGAAGGTGACATCTTTTCTCCAGCCACAATGGATCCCTCTTGTTACCTCCATTGCTCTCTGATAAATTGTTCATCCCCACATTTAAATATTCAGACTGACCTGATTAGAGGCCAACTTACTTGCTAACATGATGGTTTATGTAGTGACCTGGGCTTCCTCGTTCTGCTTAGTGTAAAGTTAAATAAGACAATGACAAATCCTTATTATTCTTCCCAAAGAGCATATCGTCAGTATGTACAAATATATATAAGGTCAATACAGTTTTCATCCATAAGACAGTGTGGGGGACAAGGTGACACCAGTTTAAACTAACCTAAGGGAGTGGTAACAAATGATCCATTAGTGGTGCTCAGAAATGTGAGAGATAATGGTTCTGTATAATTATGGTTTTGTCGGTAATTGATCCAGGGAGTATTCTGATTTTTGGAATCAGGATGGAATTTCCTTCTGAAGAATGGCCTGCTGGGGACTTTGCCTTCCTCTTCATCAGCTTGTAGATACTTTGGAAAGGTTGAACTCTGTGAACTCTTTTCAACTCAACTTAATATGCTACTGTTGCCTTGCAGTGCTGGGGTATTAGGTTTGATTCCAACTAGGGCACTGTCTGCAAGGAGCTTCTAGGTTCTCCCTGTGCTTGTGTAAGTTCCCCCCCACACAAGCACTAAATATTGCAGGCAGGTATATTGGCTCCTGATCAAAATGCACATAGCCACAGCGCTGTGAAATATGCTGGCACTATATAAATAAATGTTAATAATAATAGTAGTCAATCTGAATGTGAGAGGGACCTTAGATTCTAAACTCCACTGGGTCAGGGACCAATGAGAAGTGTTGGACTGGGACCCGTCCAGACCACCTCCCCATGACCACCAGAGCCACTGTTATCCTGCGCTGCTTTCTGAACTTCCACCACCCAGATTTCGCCCGCGAGGAAGGGGGTGGAGGGGAATTTACAGCTGGGCGTCAGTGGGTGGGGCAGAGGGCCCGGGGGCTGTGTTTGGAGGCACCTGATGCGCTAGCCCCGGTGGGCTCAAAACCCCCCCCCCCATGCTGCCACTAGGAATAGTGTATAATCTCTGTAAAGTGCAAGCGGCTATAAGAATATATAATAACTTAATATTTTTTATTTTAGAAATTTAAAGATGTGACATTATATCTATAACGCACCAGTAATTCCTAAAGGACATAGAATTCTCATTATGCTCATGTTACAGGACTAATAAGGGCGCGACTTGACCAGCTGCAATATGGGGAAGAGGCCAGATATATGACAGTGTATTCTAGTAAAGGAGATATTGACACTGTTTGTTTCCTCTATGTCATAAGCAAAGCTCCGTGGGTGTAATTGTGCATTTCTAAATAGGAAAAAACCTATTCATCCTTAAATAACTTCAACTTTAATATTCTGTTTTTGAACAACTCTTGTTTGTTCAGTGAAATATCAATGGCCAAAGAAACATTTGTGTACATGACATGAACTTAGTTCTGCTGGTGATTAAATACTTTGGTTTTTCCAAGCTGGAAAGCGTGGGCTGATACATATACACACAATACACATAAACCATCAAAGCCTTATCCATTAACTACTATTAAGTCTCACGTACATTATAAACTGCAACTGACATATTTCAGAGCATACATACTGTAAATTTGTGTATTTATCAGAGGGTGAAAATACAGTTCGACATGGATGTACTTGTTTATATTAGAGGGTGAAAATAAAGCTCACTGCAGTTGCCAGAGGGGAACGCCACAGCCCTCAATACATAGACTATAGACTTTGGGGGTTTATTTATCAAGGGGTAAAAAAATTCTATGTTTAGGGAGCTGTGAAGTTCACCTCACTGCTGGATGGTGTGATGGCAGATTCTATTAATGCCTTTAAGAGTAGCCTGGGTGACTTTGGAACAAGCATAATATCAATGGCCATTAAATTGCTGAAAATAGAAATTCTTTATTATTTGTTATTTGGAACGTAGAATATATATTAATTCCACCAGGCACCATTGGTTTAATTGTTGTTGCTAGCAGCTAATGAACAATTTCTCTAATTAAGTCAGAGTACAAATCGATCGCATTATCAATAGCGAGGCTCTATCTCTGAAGCCTTGGAATTAAGGCCAAAACTGATAGTGAAGGGAAGTCTCGCTGGAGATTCCAGCGGGAAGATAAGAAACACATTCTGTTTAGCTGGATATCTCCTGACTGCAGCAGATGCCAAAGTAACACATTCAGACAGATTCAGAAGGGAGGATAAACAGCTTAAATTATTTATATGTTTTTAACCATTTTTCTTATGGGGAAGGGGGGGGTTGACAGTTGGATTGAACCGTGAAGCAAGATGTGCTATGAGATTCCAATATTTTCTGTAACATAACACCAAACTGGGGGTTCAACGCTGAGTAGGTATTTTTTTACCTTTGCCAGATAAGAAGGCAGAAGAAGAAAGGGGACATGCACACAAAAATCAGAACCTAGATGCTGAAAACTCCCCCCCCTTTCTGGTACACGTGGACCTGCCCAGGGCAGCAGAACTGATTGGAACAACTTTTAACTTTACATACATGGGTAGTTCAGCTAACCAAGCTTATGTACAAGGAATCTCCATTATTTTGATTATCATGTTGATATCAGTCTTACACAACCTTCTAAAGCTACCCTGACAACAACTTATGGGTATTAACAACTTGTGGGTATCTACCAAGGCAGCAAGGTTGGGGCGAGTCTCATTAAGGGGGGATTTTAATTATCCAGATATTGATTGGGTCACTAATACTGCCAGCACAGTTAATGAACAAATGTTATACATTTGTTGCATGATAATTTCATGTCATGTTGAGGACCCAACAAAAAAAGGATGCTAAAGTGATTTCTAACAAACAAGAACCAGGTACAAGTACTAGAACAGCTGGGTAATATTGACCACACTGTTACCTAATGTTTGTTGAAAAAAAGTACATATATACATTGGGTCAACAAAACAGAAAACTTTAGCACCCTAAAAACATTACATCAGCAGGTAGTTTAGGACAAGAGAAATATTTGTCATTTAAAATTATATTAAATTAATACTGTTCTCAATGTATTCAATATATTACCTAAAGTAAGAAATGAAGCATTAACTCAGATGCAAAGAGGTTAGGAATTATGAAGAAAGTATTATGAAGAGTGTTCAGAAGCTTCTTTTAGGAACTATAGTATGACACTACAACATGTGATGTAAAGCAGGAAGGCAAAAATAGAAAATGAGGAACTGATTGCATCCCAAGCAAAGACTAATCCCATAGTAAGGTTGAGTGTGTGATTACATTAAACAATGGAAATATTGCAGTTTATGGGATCTATTTGAAGCTTTTGATACAATGCCACATTGACATTTTTAAACTAAGGTATTTTGGTATTAGTAATGCTGTTTGCATGCAGATAGAAAACTGGCTTAAGTGTATAGAGGAGTGTTTATAAACTGAGTATTCTGTACCTGGAGAAGGGTTCTTAGTGTTGTGCCCCTAGTGTTTGCCCTATTTGTATTAAGTGTGTTCATTAATGACTTGGGGGAGGACATTGTAAGCAACATATCAGTGTTTGATGATGACACAACACTATGCAGGCCAATTAATTCCATCCAAGATGTGACATCCTTGCAGAGAGATCTGGACAAACTGGTAGACTGGGCGGCTAAGTGCCAGATGAGATTTAGTGTTGATAAATGTAAGGTTGTGCATTTGGGATACAAAAATATGTTACTTATACCCTTAATGGGATTACATTAGACACATCCTCCATGGATAAGGACCGGAGGAACTTCCAAGGATAATAAATTATATACGGCAAACAATGCCAGTCAGCAGCAGGAAGGACCAGCACAGTTTTTTCATATATTAAAAGGGGTATAGAGTCACGGGTAATGTGGGTGATATTTCCTGTTTACAAAGCACCGGTAGGGCTTAGACAATATCTATGTATAAATATATAAGGGGACCATAAAGTAAACACTTTGATGCTTTTTTTCACCGGTAGACCCTTCCAGCATACACAAGATCACCTATTCATGTTAGAAGAAAGGAAGTTTCCATCCTAAACTGTGGAATACTCTCCCCAAGGTATATGTATTGGTAGAAACATAAGATTGTTTCAATAAATGTTCATATGCCTTTTTAGAAAGTGAGAAAATACAGCACTTTTTGATCCAGAGACTGGTCTGATTGCCGCCTAGGGACCCAGGAAGACATTTTCCCATTGAAGAGGCTTCAGATGGTTTTTTTTTGGCTTCTGTGGGATTGGCTAGCAGTTAGGAAGGTTTTGCTTAGGCAACATGGCTGAACTTGATGGACAAGTTCATTGGCTTGACTGTTAGCAGCCAAATAAATGTGAGGTTGGTTTCACACGGTGCAATTGTAGCTCAGTTTGCTCATAGACATCAGTTGTTTTTCTTTATGGAAGAGGAAAAGGACAGATTGGGATCTCTGCATTTTGTGTACCAATGCAACCCTGCAGTCATATGGCATCAATACAAAGTAGGACTTTGCTGGGTTTAATAAACCGTGGAACTGTAATTAATTTTGTGCAGGAGTCTTTTCTCTTTCCTTCACTCCCTTGGCTTTGGTTTGCTTGTTCCTATTTCCTGCAGGAGGAGAAACCACTTAGCCACACTCTGGGAGTTCTAAGGAAAGTCACATCCGTTTCCACTTAGAAATCATTCCAGTCAATAACAATAAAAATGTTTATTTAGCTGTACACACATTCTAACAAGGAAGAAATAAGACCGGTACAGACAACCGTTTGCATTCTGTTTACATTGGCTTTTGATAGTTCAAGTTTACCCTCACAGTAGCCAAAAATGCACAGATTTAATTGTGCAGTATGAGCAGTTTTTATTTGGCTTGACCACAGAACCCTTGTAATTTTAAAGAGCCAAGCTTGCATTTTAAATAGAGCCTTCAGCTCATATTACAATAAAATAACACAATTTAAAGAGAGTCGGCTTTTGGACAGTTAAGTATTGAAGTAATATGGGCTGGTTGAATGGAGCAGTTGCAGGCAGTAATATGGTCCAAATGACCTGTGATCACCAAATCAGGCAATAGCTGACTGTTTGGGATGTCAGTTATTACCTTCTTGAGCATGTAAATAAAATAAATAAAATTAAGAATATCTGTCTTAGTAATGCATACAAACAAAATATATGTAACACCCTACAGAAACACGGCCTCCTCACTAGGGTTGCCACCTGGCCGATATATTACTGGCCTGGCCAGTAAAAATGATGGCTGATCCCAATGTTATTAATAGGGAAAAAAGATAGAAATATAGGAAGGCCGGTATTTTTTTTCCAGAAAAGGCGGCAACCCTACTCTTCACTGAAACCTTGTACCTCTCATCCAGACTCACTTCTGCCAGTTGCAACTCCCTGCAGCTTCCAGTAGAGCATGAATTACATGTGGCTCTTTCCTCTCAGGTGGACCCTCACAGTTGGTGCTGATCTGATGGTGCAAATCAATGACTTTGCAGAAACGTAAAGACTTTTCAACTGTAGTGTTCACAACACCTAAGAGATAATATTTACTGCCTTGGCGAAACAATCCCCAGTGTTTAGCAAAGCTCTCAGTGTTCCCTTACTCTAAGAATCTCCTATCCATGAGCCTGACCACTTGAGTCCTTATACTATACTGGATGCCGCAGGTTACTAACCCTTCCTGGTCTCCTATCTGCAGCTGCTCTACTACAACCATAATCCTGCCTCTCACTCTAGAGTAAGCTATTACATATCTTCCCAGTAGTGATGTGTGGATTGACAGATTTTGACCCTAACCGGCTAACCCAACCCTCTACTACCCACAACTGACTTGGGCCACCGCTTCGTATGTTCATATATATCCGTGCCCGACTCGCCCCAATCTCTGACATCATAAAAGGGGTGGGGCAGGGCCGGCACCCATCTTTAAATCGACGCTGCCTGACATTGCATCAGGAAGGTCAACAAGGGCAGCAGGAAGCACACGGCCTGTTCCCGCTGCCCAAATAGTTTTTGGGTCTCCATACCTTAAGCCTAATAAAAAATAATTGAAAAATTAAATAAACCCAAAAAGATTGTTTTGCTCCAATAAGGATTGATTATATTGTAGTTGGGAACAAGTGCAAGGTAGCGTTTCATTATTACAAAGAAAAAGGCAATCATTTTTTAAAGCTTGAATTATTTGATTATAATGGAGTCTATGGGAGATGGCCTTTCCATAATTCAGAGCTTTCTGGATAACGGGTTTCCGGATAACGGATCCTATACCTGTACTACAAGAAAAAAAGAGGTTGGTTATATGCAGTGGTTTAAATGGTAATAGCTATTTCATATAGTATATTTTTATATAAACTTGCAAATATGCTTCTTGCGCTTCCATATAGTTGCACCAAGCACTGAATTGTACATCAGTACCACTTGTACAAGGTCATTTATTTAATTCTAACTCCTCTCAGTCATGTGATTACAGCTGTTTTTCATGCAGCAGATTGGGTGGCCCCTTCTAAATCTTAAACAATTGTTTTACAGGCTGGAGAGATAAGAAGAGGTAAAGTGATATGATAATCATATGCTTCCATTTGTTTTCCTATCCCCTCGACTCCCCTTGTATAAACAAAACATTAGGCTGATGTGTTGTTATTATTATCCTGTATTTATCTAGAGCTAACATGTTAACGAATGAGTCGCAGAACAGCAGGAAACCTGGGAAGGAATCCAAGTTGTGCTTCTGAGTTTCCCGTCTTCATGGCATTCCCTATGGGTTAAAGCTCACCTATTATTGTTAAAGCAAAGCCAGGGCAGTGGCTGATCAGAACTGTTTTGCCTAAGTGGGGGATCCTCGGGCAATGCAGTGATTTTTGCTCTGCAAATGTGAAACCAGGGAAGAAGATCCACAAGTGGAACATTAGATTAGAAGAGGCTTTCACCTCATTTGTAAGTACTTTACAGAGAGTCACATCAGTGCCTGGCCCAGTGGAACTTAAGGCGGGCATAGACGCACAGATATTGTACAAAAACAATTTCGTATGATATTCGATGCGTGTATGGCGTGATATGAGCCGACTGATATCGGCAGAAGATTTAGGGTCAGGGCACACAGGCAGATTCGGGGAGATTAGTCGCCTAGCCGACAAATCTTCTCTTCTTCGGGTCGACTAATCTCACCCAAACTGCCTTCCCTGCCTTCCCACTGGTTAAAATGGCTGATGGAGTGGCAGTGATTCATTTTCCGAAGTTGTCCAATGTTTGGAAATCGAATTGCTCTGAGTGCCATCCCGCCGGCGATTTTCATTTTAGCCATCGGGAAGGAAGGGGAGGCAGTTTAGGGAGATTTGTCACCGGGCGACTTATCTCCCCGAATCTGCCTGTGTGCCCTGAGGTACCCTTAGATATCAGTCAGCTACTTGAGTAGCTCCAGTCGGAAAATTTTGAAGGCAAACAAACATTGTCCACTGTTAGTGCTGAATCATCAGATACAGGTAGAATTCTATTGTTTTTTTCTGTATATCTGACAATTCAGCTCTACACGTGTTTATTAAAAATCATGATCTTTCTTGGAAAGATCTTTTCCAAGAGAAATCAAATTTTTACGTCTATGGCCACCTTTGCAGTCTAAATACAATGTATCAGGAGCCAATTAACCAGTATGTTTTCATAGTGTGGGAAGAAACCTGAGCTCCAAAGCTAAAACCTATGTTTGCAAAGAGAGATCATACAAACTCCATGCAGACTGTGCCCTATTCAGAATCAAACTCAGGACCCAAGTACTGCAAAGCAGCAGGGCTAATGGCTGTCCTAACCAGAGATGCCAATGTATATGTTTTATATTTTGGGAGTGTCCTGATCACACCTAGAGGCAGGCCAGACTGGGCAGGTGCTCTAGGCAAGCTGGGCGATCATGTCGCAGACTGGGAGCGCGCATGTGCAAACTGATGCTAGTGCGAATGTGCGAATTGACACTTGCGCGCGTCAGCACACGCTCATGTGCGAATTGATGCTCGGCCATTTTGTTGCACACATGGAAGCGCAAAACGGCATGGATAGAAGGGACCACACAAGGGGTAGAAGGCAGGTAAGGTACGTGCCTGGCGCCCCCCCCAGCTTTGCGCCCTAGGCACGTGCCTACTCTGCCTACCCCTAGTTCCGGCCCTGATCACACCCCATTGTACCCTAAACATGCCCTGGTATGCTCTACCCAGTTTAAGTGCATTTCAACTGTTTTGGGAAGCTTTTTGAGTCTTAAGACTTACCTTACTGGCACAAATAAACAAGCATTTAAAGTTTTAACTTTGTGAAACTAATCTTGAAGTCTTCAGAACATTGTGAGGGCACAGGGAGAGGTCATGACACAAATTGCATCATCTTGAGGTTTTATTAACATGGAGTTTTGTTTGCACCTCTCACCATTGGCTCGTATCTCATGGAAAGAATGAACAAGCACTGAACAATTTAGTGGCATTTAAAAATGTCAGCTTGAAGGAACTTCAAAGGAAGAGAGGGTTTAGGCCATAGCCATAAATTAGTGCAGGTGTGGTTCCGTCTTGCATGTGTTACTCTTTGTGTGCGTATGTATGTTATCATGATCATGTGTAGATTTGTATGTACAGTATGTAAAAATGAGCAGTCATATTGTAAATGTGTGCTTATTGATTTGTCTGGGTGCTTTAATTGTCCTTTATCTCTTGGTGTGGTAATCCTATCCTTCTACAACTCCCTGCATCCTACCTATAGCCTATGGTCTTAACTAACCCATCATCCACTGGCAATGGTGCACATTGGAGGTGCACAAGGGTTTGGTTCCATACCTTGGGGAATGATTTTTCAGACTTAAGGGCATGCCCTTAGGTTAGGGTTAGGGAGGAATGTTACGTAACTGGGAGACCAAACTTGTAGCTGGGCTGTCCAGGGCTTTGTTTGAGTCCTGCTGAATCACTTTCTGAAGAATTTTACAAAGTTGACCATACACTTGTAGTAACCAGCTTTTGTGGACCTTTTGGTTAAGGGCATTCCTGCTGTTATGCCATTGTCTTGTGATTCATATTGCTGTCTAAGCTGAGAGCAAGTCTGGAACAGGGCTGGTCACCTGTCATGTTGTAATCAATGTACTAACGCTTCTGTACTTGTCTGACTGCTTCACCTGTATCAAACACAAACAAATATCCCAAAAAAACTCTATAGAAAAGTTAAAAAGTTAGCTTTTATTTAACATAGAATTAAAAAAGTGGGCATACAGACCAACTAATATTCCGCCTTACGCATTTCATACCCTCTGGTACTTATTCAATGCCTATGAATAATCACCAGCGGTTATGAAACGCGTAAGGTTGAATACTAGTTGGTCTGTATGCCTACTTTTTTAATTTTATGTTAAATAAAAGCTAACTTTTTAACCTTACTATAGAGTTTTTTAGGGTATTTTTTGTGTTTGATATATGTGCCCTGTGAACTGGGGGCTATATCCCAACAACTATGGCCCTTTAGACAGGCCTCTAGACTGCAGCAGACAGGTGCTATATATTTTTTGACTGCTTCACTTGAACTAACACAACAGAATCATTTAACCCACTGCTAGCAAAGCAGTTTCTCACAACACTACCAGCTCAGCTAATTAGGCATGGTTGCCAAAGACTTCGCACAATTTATTTGCCCGTGGGTTGGGCCTAGTCAGGGTGTTGCAATTGTTTGGCCTCTGGGCCAGAAATCAAATAATTAAAAGAACCTAGGCAGGCTTGTCGGTTGAGTACTGTGTCCACGTGATGATGTGGTCCTCACTAATGGTCTCTGTAAAACTGGTTGATAAATGGCTGGATGATTTTTGGATATTGATTGAGCAGAAAGCCAATACTCTGCCGATTCTGTCCAGAGAGGCCACTCTCTTTTTTATGTTTTGTGCTTGGCCTATCAGAAACTTGAACAAGGCACAAACCCCACTCCCAGCCAACAATAACATACAGCCCTTAATAATAAAAATAATAATAATAATAACCCTGTTTTTTGCACCTATAGTCAGAGGTAGGTAAAAACAAGTGCTTTCCATTAAGTCCTTACTTAGCGGATGCCCCAGTGATATGGAATCTGGGGGTAAAAAACATCAGGCAGCACAGATAATCATTCCAGTTAATGGCGAAGTAAGATTTGTGAATGTATATTTATTTAGCACCTCTGTGATGGGTAACTGTGCATAAGTATGTGGTTAAAGGCAAGTCAGGAAGCTATAACAGTGTAATAAAATATTCAGTAAGTTACAGTATGCGTACCATTGCTCACAGCTTAGGAAATAGAGTTGCTGAGCTAATATCTCTAATGGCTCCTAATGACTCATCACTGTGGCCCAATGTACTGTAATCAGGTAACACCAGTTTGTTCTATTCTCAGAAAGAACAGGAGAGCAGGAGTGGTGAGGTGTAATTGTTTTTAAAGTCAAGATGGGGGGGGGAGGCCCTTAGATTTTATTATAGGGTAAGCATTCTAATTTTTAAAATGCAGGCATAAATTTGCACATTGTGTAATAGAATGATAGTCTGCTGACCTGCTATCATGAGCTGGGGAAGAGCACAGTAAATCCTTGGTTATTCATAGGGGACTAGACAAAGAGATCTTTGAGCCGTTCGGGACATCATTATGACATTTACTTCTTAATCATCACAGGGGTAACTCCATGGGTAGAGTTTTGTCACTGCAGAAAAGCTAAGGCATTAAAGAGTGGAGGACTGCCATGGGATGCTTACTGTTATACTCCCTGGTAGTAGCCTACTGGTTTGGCTAATGGGCAGAAGTGGAGAAGTTGAGGCTTAGCTTCCTAAAAAATAGACCAACAATACTATTAACCTGGTCTGTATGAGTAACCCTGAAGTGAGGAACACTGTGACCGTAGCATCCAAAAAACAGCTGCAACCTTCCTTATTACATAATACTGTACATATGACTTATAGCCTAGAGGAGGTGACATCAGTATCACTGGGTAACTGGGAACAATAGAGGTTACTCCAGCACCAAAGAGAACAGGAAACAGGCATAGTAATATATGAATACAGAGCCGTTTGGACAGGATCATATAGGGAGGGCTTCAATAAATACACAATAGAAATATAGGACAAATTTCCTATGACAAAATTTCTCTGTTTACATTTGGCTCATTGTATTCTCACTAACCTCTCTGGTTTAGTTGCGTCACTGAATAACAATTTAATCTTTATTTTTTGCTGTTTATTAAGCCATAAGTCTCTGCAAGTCTGTTCACAATTTGGGGAAGCAGAGAGAAATCTGATAACACCTTATGGTGAGACTTGCTATTTAGCTTGATGTCAAGAACAGGTTATCAATAAAGTTGAAGCAAAATTGCCTGCAAAATGTTATCCTCTGCTTGTGTCAAGATACAATTGTTAGGTATATGTGGCTACACAAAATAGGGCTGTGCAACTGGAGGGCCAGGGGCTGGATGTGACCCGTCTACTTAAAAGCTTCACTGTATGACATCATTTAATTTTATCTGGCTCTTCCGTGTGCTGTATTAGAAATGGTGGCCAACTGATACCCGTGTATTACCACCTTACATTGTATCAAAAGTGACTGGGGATAAGGACTGCCATGCAGCAGACCCTGTGGTGCAGTCTGTACTGTAGTTACACCAACGGATAAAATCATGGTTGGACTGGGCTGGCGCCTGGCGGGACACTGGAAAAAAACTTGGTATGCCCCGCCGACCCAGTCCCTGGCTCAATATACTGGAGCTGCCTCCGGGCCTCCCCCCTCCCTGATTGCGGCCTAAAAAAGAATAAGGTATGTGGGGGATTGAAGGGGTCGCGGCTGGGGAGGTGGATCAGGAGGTGAAGAGGGGTTGCAGCTGGGGTGGGAGGCCCGGGGAGATGTGCGGGCCCTTGAGGTGGCAGTCCTGGTGGGACCTTCCAGCCTGACACTGGATAATATGATACTTCCTGATTGATATAGAGAGGGTACCTTTTCCCATTCCCAAAGCTGGGCAGGGAGAAGGAGGGGATATCATGGGCGGGGGAGGTTTTTGTAATGTCACAGGGCGAGGTGATAGCATCACAGGGGTGGGACTATGATGTGGCAATTGATGATTGGTCGATCGATGTGTCTAAAGGTGGTCATACACATAGAGATCCGCTCATTTGGTGATTTCGCCAAACGAGCAGCTCTCTCCTTGAAATACCCACCTTGACTTAGAAAAACAAGCAATCAGCCCATGGGTTGATGAGTCAATTACAATACAGGATTAGCTGTATATGGCCACCTTTACTCGTGCAAAACATATAGGGCCTAATTGCCCTTTGACCAGAATGACAAAAGCCGTTTAAAGGACAGTTTCCAGGGGATCTTACTGCTGGAATAAGACCTGCAATAAAAAGCGAAGCTGGACACTATTTTTTCCACTATATGCCATATTACCATAAAGACTAAACAGTAGATGAATAGTCTCCAAATGTGGCCATTGGTTCAGATGGACAGAAAATTGACAGTATACAAATAATGTTTGCTTGGTCCATATGGTTAGAGAATTATGATGTATAATCCTAATTTAAAGCACATCTGCAAATACTGCAGCTACAGTGTAAAGTTAGAACTCACTATATTTTATATAGACAGGCAAGAGTTCTCGGAAGAAGGGCCACTGAAATGCTATAAGATACTGTGACACCACTGTTCAAAGGACTTAATATGAATAGCTCAGAGGGAAGAAGACAAAGGGGACATATGATTGAAGCTTTTAAATACATCAAAGAGGACAAAGTTCCGGAGGGGAGTATATTTCAGAGGAAAAAGTATAATAGAATAATAGAAGCCATACCCTGAAGCTCTCAGGTGGAAATCTCAGCGGTCATGACAGGAAGTACTGCTTTACTGAAAGGGTAGTGGGTGCATGGAACTTATTTCCAGCACAATTAGAACAAACAATAAATCTGTAAGGGAATTAAATCATGTCTGGGATAGGGAATAGGTTATTCAAGACACAAACAAGAACTGTGTTATATTATATAGGTAAATGACTGGGAAGGCTCAAGTTCAGTGGTCGAATGTTATCCACTGTCATATTTCAGTGGCAGTGTCTAGATCTGAGCTTCTGTGTAACAGATGCTGGGGGGCTCAAATCAGTGGAGGGGGGCAGTTTGAAAGACAGTTATGCCCAACCATAAAAGGAACAGTAATGTTTAGCTAAAAGGATTGGATGTCCATTGAAGTTGATTTTATTTCTGGAGTGACAAGTCTATGAAACTATTCATCAGTTAAAGTATATATCAAGGATGGCCTATTTAGGAAATATATAGAAGAAGCATAGCAGATCCACAGGACGCCCTTTATTCTTATTCTTTGGCCATATTTTGGATTCAGTGTTGAAAAGAGAAATGGTAGAGCTGAGCATTCCATAACAGATGCACCTCCATCAACAGAAACCTATCCAGATGTAAGGAAATAGTACTTGATGCCTCTTTGAGTGATATATTATTTCCTTGGCTCGGGATCCAGATGTTTTTTTACTTGTTGGGCAGATGTGTATTTCGGCACTGTTCTTAGAAACAAGAGGGTTCTCAGCAGCCCTCCCTGTCATCAGTATGAACCATATTGACTGTATTAGATATCTTGGACCCAGGGCTGAATAATATGTTCCGTAATCAATAACTATGTTCTAAGCTAAGGGGGGGGGGGCTGACCAAAAATTGGTCCTCCATGGGGGGTTGGAACTGAAAAAAAATCTGTTGCTGTTGGTGTAGTGGATAATTAAACTTAAGCCGTCCACAATATCCAAGGAAGTACCATCGGACCCCATTGGTGGTAACGATAGCACCTTGTAGATTTAGCTGAGACTGTACGAGGTGTCAGTGGAATGTCACCATTATCACTTCCAGGCTTTTGACTGTTCCCAAACCACCCTGGAAAAAAAGAGTAGAGTCTGTCAATCATAACATCCTAAAATGTCATTTTTATTCTTTCTGACTGGTGGAGTTGTAAGGGAGCTTTTCCAAGTACGGTATGTAATATACCCCCCTACACAGACACATACGCAAAAGTCAAGGGAGAGTTGCCACTTAGGATATATTTGAAATCTACCATTTAAGCAGTGGAAATGCTACAAACAATGTGGTCCAATGGCACTGGAGTGTGAGGGGGGGGGCTGAAAGTTTACTAGCCCCTACACCAATAGTTATAAGACTTTTTTTAGTTCAAGCCCTACTTGAAGGTCCACCTTTTGGTCAGGGCCCCCCCTTAGCTTAGAACAAAGTTATAAATCAAGGAATATATCATTCAGACATGGCTCTGAGAATATCTTATACAGCCAATATGATTCAAATATTACCCTAATTGACCTTCAAACTGAGCTTTCAGGTATATCTAAGAGAGCAAAGAGGCATTCTCCCCAAATCTCACCATAAAAGGTATTCAGAATTAGGCAATCCTGCCACTACTTCATGTCCCACCAGGAGGACCATGCTCACAGTTTGGTAATCACTGTCCTACACTATGCCACTTGGACAGTCGAAGATGTGACCCTACTACTTTCCATTAGAAGATGACCACCTCTCCTTGCCGTTTCCCTCCAATACGGCCTAGTGGTTTTTAAGGGTGAATTGGGAAACCCTTCCCTTTTTGTCAGAATACACAAAACCTTGGAAAGTAGAGGAGTGATGAGGATTCATGATTTACAAAGGTTCAAGACACATTGAGTTGACTTCTAAATGCTTCCCAACTGAAAGGTTTACCAGAATATTCGTGGAGTCATATAAGAAACGACAGGGACACAGCACTGCCTAGGGCAGAGGTTCCCAAACTTTTTTTTACCTGTGAGTCACATTGTAATGTAAAAAGTGTTGGGGAGCAACACAAGCATTAAAAAAATCCCTGGGGATGTTAAAGGGATGTGATGTAGGTATTTCTTAGCCCGTATGGCCTGGCAGTGTACAGGAGGCTCTATTTGGCAGTACACCTGGATTGTATTCAACCAAAACTTGTCTGCAAGCCTGGAATTCAAAAATAAGCACCTGCTTTGAGACCACTGGGAACAACATCCAGGGGGTTGGTGAGTAACTGAAGTGATTCCATCCCTGAAGGGAGTCCTTATATCAGTGGACTACTTTATTTTATAGTCATTCCCCATTTAAGGTAAGCAGTCAGTCTACCATGTTAATTTATACTTTTCCCATTGGGGGCACCTTTTCCATTGGAGTTGATAAAATGTACTTACTGTAGCTTTGGCAGTGTAAGCAGTATGGCAACCGCATTATCCACCTGCATAAACAGAAAGGGTCCCTTATGCAGAATGCCAAATTGTTGGCTGCACGTTTGGAGCAACAAAACTTGCTTAGAAACAAAAGATACAAAGTAAATGAGGTTCAGTGATCTGTGTGGTTATACCGTGCAGTAATTAGTGCTGTTTCACCTTGACTATCTCCGAGAGATTGGAAAATCATGGAACAAGTGTCTGAGTGATGACTATGAACACATGGCAATTGGCTGCTATTCTTTTGTATGATGATGGTGCATTTTGTGGGAGAATTGCTTCTGATGATGATTATGTTCTTTGCAGAAATGCTGACAACCCGTTCCTGAGTTCCTTACATGTTGCACCACTTATTATATGCTGATTGGCAGCAAAATGGCTTAAAAGTACCCTGTTTTCTGGAATTATATTTATAGTCTTAGAAATTAAGAGATTAATTGTGGTAATGTATTAATTCCAGAAGCAAGAACAATTCAACAATTCATCTCATAGTGCTTGAGTCTCCCCCCTGGCTGACGACGCTGCAAGTCCCTTTCTGCAGTCATTATGGAGACTTGCATTACATTTATTATGGGGGTTATTTATCAAAGGTTGAATTTTAGCGTTTTATAGATCTTGAATGAACTCGCAACTTGAGAAAAAACACTGAAATGGAAAGAACTGGAATCAGCGAGTTCGGGGTTAAAAACCTGAAAACTCGAATTGATCGAGTCTTAGGTGAAAAAAAAAACTCTAATCGCTCTAATTGATCATGTTTTAGGGCAAAACCCTCTGGAAAAAACTTCATCATAAAGGTTATGAACATCATGAAGGGGCCTCTGCCATTGACTCCAACATGACCTCAATAGGTGTATTTACGGATTCAAGCTATTTCCAGGGTCGGAGTATAATATATCTTGAAAAAATCAAGTTTTTTTTTTAATCCGAATAATATATTTTTGACTCAAAAACAAGCTTGAAAACTCGAAATTTTCCTGGAAAACATAACTCGAACCTTAATAAATCTGCCCCTAAATGTCAGTTTATGGATATTGAATCTTTTATGTAACCTGGGAGCGAGCGTGACACTTAAAGCCAATGTGAAAAAGAAATGGGATATTTATTCTATATAATAACAGATTAGTGCTTTCCCTTTGTGCTCTTTTTTGCCCTGTCATTTATTTCAGCCACGGCACTATTGCACCATTGTGTTTTAAAGTGAAATTGAAAACAACACTAAATTGAGGTTTTGTTCATATTTCATAGGCACTTCCCATGAGAAAACTCCTTTCAACCCGCTGTGCCATTGTTTGTGCTGCTAGAATGTGCACTCAGCGACCAACGGCACTCATCATATTTCAGGGTTCAATAAAGTTTCTGAAACGATGTCCTTGTGTGAAACACTTAACAAACGCATGCCTTTTCATTCAAGGTTGGGTGGACATGCAGGAGTCCTTGGGTGGCAGTAGCTCTTGCCCTAACTGTACTTGCTTATATGTGGAAGAATTCTGAAAGTTGTAGTTCATCTGGGGAATGATGATAAAATAATGAGAACACCCTATTATATGATGGGTAATCCTTCGAAATTATCGTGCGGTTAGTGGTATTCGAACGATCGTACATCTTACGATTTTTCACCCGACATCTGTCGGGAAATTGATCGGCCAGGTCAAAAAATCTTTGTCGGTCCCAGTGCAATCTATCTATGTTTGCAGGGCCAAGCAGGCAGCTCCCCTTTGTTTTCCTGGTAAATTGGTCTTTTTAGTTGATAGTAAATTTGTACGATCGTACGATCGTTCTGAGAAGATCGTGGTCTCACGATCAGGATCTGATCTTTTAAAAATCTCAACATCTATGGCCAGCTTTACTGTTCCTTTAAGGGTTTGGTGCTGATGGCACTCTGGCTTCTCATTTAAAAGTGCTGCAGAAAGGCTTTTGCTGGGGCCATTACAATAAAGATAGAAAAGGCAGGCTATTGTTTCAGTGCAATCATTGGGTATCTGAAGGTGCCATGGTGCCTTTACAGTATGTCCCCTTTAATCAGTTGGCACCTGCAACATTGTTTTAGTAGTAAACATGCCCAAATTCCACCCAGGGTGCAAATCATGACAGGACAGGATGAGAGGGGGAAGTCAGGGTGTCTCCCAAAAAATAGGGTAAATTGGCATGTGTGTAGGAGCCCCCATGGTCTGGTAGGCAGAGCCTGCAAAACCAGGAATACAATATTGAGAAGCGCTTCCAACTCCAATTCACTGGTGATGCAGAATGCACCCAGCAAGCAGATAACCTAATGTACACATTGAATATACACAGTATAAACTGTATATATACAGGTACAGGACCTGTTACCCAGAATGCTTGGGACCTGAGGTTTTCCAGATAATGGATCTTTCCATAATTTAGCTCTCCATACCTTAAGGGGCAGATTTACTAAGCTCGAGTGAATAGTTCGATTCAAAAAATATTCGATTTTCGAAGTAATTTTTTGGGTACTTCGACCATTGAATTGGTCAGATTCGATCGAATGATTCGAACGATTCAAAGTAGAAATCGTTCGACCAGTTGACCATTCTATAATTGAAGTACTGTCTCTTTAAAAAAAACTTCGCCTTCCTACTTCGCCAAATTAAAGCTACCGTAGTCCAATGTTAGCCTATGGGGACCTTCCCCAGCACTTTTCTAATTTTTTTTTGGTCGAATAAAAATCCTTCGATCGATCGCTTAAAATCTTTCAGATCGTTCGATCGAACGATTTCATAGTTCAATCGAACGATTTTTATTCGATCTAAGCTTGTGCGCTAAAATCCTTCGAATTCGATATTCGAAGGATTTTACTTCGAGGGTCGAATTTGACGTTTTTTTTAACCCTCGAAATTCAACTCTTGATAAATCTGCCCCTCAGTCTACTACAAAAATCATTTGAACATTAAATAAACCCAATAGGATTGTTTTGCCTCCAATAAGATCAATTATATCTTAGTTAGTATCAAGTACAAGGTACAGGTATGGGACCTGTTATCCAGAATGTTTGGGACCTGGGGTTTCCAGATAACAGATCTTTCTTTAATTTAGATCTTCATATATCGAGTCTACTAAAAAATCATGTAAACATTAATAAACCCAATAGGCTGGTTTTGTTTCCAATAAGGATTAATTATATCTTAGTTTGGCTCAAGTACAAGCGACTGTTTTATTATTACAGAGAAAAAGGAAATCATTTTAAAAAATTGGAAATATTTGATTATAATGGAGTCTATGGGAGATGGCCTTTCCGTAATTCGGAGCATTCTGGATAACAGGGTATCTAGAGAATGGATCCCCTACCTGTATACACACAGAGTAAGCAGCATTAGGTCAGTTATAAAGAGGCACAAACAAAATGTGCAGACGTTCTAGACTTCTGATTATTGAAGAACTAACAAACACTGAGCTTTCTTTGTACTATTAATAACTTGCTTTTATCACTCTGATTTCTTCCTATATACCGAGCGCTATCATGTATTGCTGGGACAGATGCTGTGCTATTCTATTTAAGCTCCGTCTGTCTAGCAGATTCAGAGGAGACTTTGGTTGCTAGGATGTGATTACCAATATGTAGCCGAGTTTGTTTGTGGTTTTAATAACATTTTAGAAAAATGTACTTATGTATTTAAGTGGAACGTTTACAAGGGAAGCGATTGCCCATAAAAAAAGCTCCCCCTCCCATCTCGAGTCATGTCCTGCTGCCCGGGTCCATTATACTGACCAGTCATGGACTTATTTAAAATAGTAATGGATTTGAATTGATTTTCTTGCTTCGTAAACAAAGGTTATTCACATATAAATCCTATCATGTTTCATTAGGCTTAAGGTGAAAGCACTATGGCACGTATTAGTAAGTAAACATAGAAATATACTTTCAGACAAACATGTGCTATTACTTAACTGTTTTTGTTTAAGTTAAACTCGCTTCTAAACAGGATTTGTGATCACATACAACGAGGACGCCGGCGCTAATCACACACGGTGGTTCATTTTAGCCGGTGCAGAGTGAGGGAAGGCGTTTGGGAAACTGGTCGCCGCAAAAGACGAGGCGATTAGTCACCAGGCAACCAAACCTCCCCAAAACGCCTACTGAGGCCTTACCCTTAAGGAAAACTAAAGAACTAAAGCTTAACTAGAAGTAGATAGAAATGTTGTATATTTTGTTTTGGGCTTCTGTACCAGCCCAAGGCAACCACAGCCCTTTAGCAGTAAAGATCTGTGTCTCCAAAGATGCCCCAGTAGCTCCCCATCTTCTGTGCTCTGTGCTGCTGTCACTTACTGAGCTTAGGGACCCACTCACAATATACAGTACTCATAGAATAGAAATGTCACAATACAGTATAAGGCTGATTAGTAATCACTGAGCATGTGAGTGTCACAGACACTTTCCAAGATGGTGACCCCCTGTGACAAGTTTGAATTCCTGGATCATTGCTGCTATTGACAAACTGAAACTTGAGGCTGTTGCAATAAGTTCAGTCAGTGCCGGGCCATGCTGGGCAGGCGCCCTAGGCAGGCCCGGCAGTCATGGCCTGTTTCGCCTGCGCATGCGCAAATCTGCGCTTGTGTGCGCATGCGTGAATTAGCGCTAACGCGCGCATGTGCGAGTTTGCGCATGCAAGAAGAAATGGCAGAGAAGGGAACCAGACTTGGGGTAGGCGACAGAGGAGGCTTTGCGCCCTAGGCACGTGCCTACTCTGCCTACCCCTAGTTCCGGCCCTTGCGTTCAGTATATAAAATATGGCATTTTTAGCCCTATTCATTTTTAGTTTAGTTCTCCTTTAAAGGGCTGGTTCACCTTTGAGTTAACTTATAGTATGATGTAGAGAGTGATATTCTGAGACAATTTGCAATTGGTTTTCATTTGTTATTATTTGGTTTGTTTTTTTAGTTATTTAGCTTTTTATTCAGCAGCTATCCAGTTTGCAATGTCAGTAATCTGGTTGCTATGATCCAACTTACCCTAGCAATCATGCACTGGTTTGAATAAGAGACTGGAACATGAATAGGAAAGGGTCTAAATAGAAAGATGAGTAATAAAAAGTAGCAATAACAATACATGTGTAGCCTTACAGAGCATTTGTATTTTAGATGGGGTCAGTGACTCCCATTTGAAGGTTATAAAGAGTCAAACGAAGGTGAATAATTAAAAAACAATAAAAAAGAAAATAAGAAGGCCAATCGGAAAGGTGCTTATAATTTGCCATTCTATAAAATACAAAAATTTAACTCAAATATGAACCACCCCTTTAAATTGTTCAAAGATCTAATCCTGCAGAAGATCACTGAAATTACTAAATGTCCTGTGTATCACAAACCTATGTGCAGAGAGGAGATACCTAAGGTTCTCCATATGGGAAGAAGGGAATGCACCATGTTCCAGGCTCTTGTGTTGTCTCATATATATCCAGGCAATGGCTACTGTTCACCATATTAGTTTGCTGACCACAGACTATTGCTGACTGTTTATAGTAGCTATGGTTGTCCTCTATAATTCTTCTCTGGAAGGAACAGAATTTTAAGTCACAACAAATTGTGGGTTCGTAGACCAACCCATATCATCTACAGGGCCAGGATGTTCAAGTATTTAATCAGACCTTGCTAAATTATCTTCATTTCAGAGAGAGTTTGTGCCTTATGGCAACAGCAGTCAAAGCAACCCATGTGTCAAATGGGACTCTACATGAAATCAGGGGATGACGCAACCAACTTCTGGACTCTTCCTGGAATCAGGGATTGTCCCAACTATCTCCTGGACTCTGCATGAAATCAGGGGTTATCTTAACAATCTTCTGGACTCTACATGGAATCAGGGGTTTCCCCAACAATCTTCTGGACTCTACATAGAATCAAGGGTTGCCTCAACAATCTTCTGGACTCTACATGGAATCAAGGGTTGTCCCAACAATCTTCTGGACTCTACATGGAATCAGGGGTTGCCCCACTATCTCCTGGACTGTAGATGGAATCAAGGGTTGCCCCAACCATCTTTTGGACTCTACATGGACCAGGGGTTGTCCCAACCATTTTTTTGTACTCTACTTGGAATCAGGGGTTGTCTTAACCATCTCCTGGACTCTACATGAAATCGGGGGTTGGTCCAACCATCGCCCAGACTCTACATGGAATCAGGGATTGTGTAGTAAAGCTAGTAAAGTTTTATTAGGAAGCATTCATTCCAAACTGGTTGCTGGATATTTAGAACAGAATGCCAGTGGCAGTGATTTAGATTCCTAGGGTAGTCAGGTAGGCAAATTAGTATAGCTTTACATTTACTAAACACATGTAAAATAACCTGGGGGGTGCTTTAAAATTATCCATGAATATAATTTATGGCTTGATTTGGCCATTCGTTATTTCTCCTTATATTCTGCCATGAGCAGACTGGATAACGGTTGTTTCTAATACAAGTTAAATAAATAATGCATTTCCTCCCCCACATACAAAGAGTCAGTGCCTGATTGCATATCTCCCGGATGCCACCATCCCCTCCATAAATATTTTCCTTCTTCCCACTTTCGTTAGTTACAAAATATTAAAAAGCTGCTGCAGCTCAGCGGGACCCCTTTGTACATAATGTTTCCCCACGGTTCCCTTGTACATAGCTGCCACTACTGGCTCAGCAAGCGAATGTTGGTTTAAATTGAGTGCCGCTCTCTGCAGCACATCTCCTCCTCCCTCTCCTTCCCTTGCTTTAAAAAAACATCAGCTTTCTAAATCCTTCTCACCGAGGTATTATACAAGGCTACTGAACAAATGCCTTTCCAATGCACTTCATCTCCGCCTCCCACACCACCCACACTCAGAGAAGTGTAATCTCTCAGAAAGAACTTATGATGATATAAAAAAAAACACTCAGCTACTTTAGCACTCGGTATGGGGGTTTGACATGAGGATCACTGGAAAAAAGGAGCACAAGACTTTACAAAAAAGCCCAAGAGGTGGCAGTAGGTGGGCGGCATGCAGGTGCCCACTGGAAAACCTCCTTGCCTGTGCGTCATTGAGATGTGCTAGATAGGGAACACCTGCAATTGCAAGGCCCTCTACTTACAGTTTGCTTAAGGCATGAGATAAGATATACATAATCCGTATAGGAGGCAAACAAACGCTATTGGGTTTATTTAATATTTAATCTTTTCTAGAAAACCCCAGGTCCCAAACATTCTGGATAACAGAACCCATACCTGTACATGGTGACATGGTGCCCAACAGCCCTACTCTTGGAACAATGTGCAACTTCCACCAGTGCTTCATGGATGGGCTCCAATATTTAAGCACTAAAGTGGTTGGTCCAGAGGCATAACTACAGACCATGTGGTTGCTCGGGGGGGGGGCAGGAGTGTAAAGGGCCCAGTAAGGCCCTAATGAGCAATTTGAATTTATCTTAGTAAAATGGGCTAAAATGTTTTGGAGCCCTTAATTGAATTTGCTATGGGGTCCAGTAACATCTAGTTATGCCAATGGATTGGTCCATGCAATAGATAGCCTTTAAGGAAGAACATCTATGCTCCCCAGAAGCTCTAGCCCACAACAAATTTTATATGTACACAGGGCCTCCATCAGAATTCATGGCTCCATAAAACAAAATTTTCTGGGCCCCCTACAAGTAAAAAAAATGTAGTGCCCAAAAAAAGACCATTGGTGTTCATACCTTTCTTCTTCTCCGTTCTGCGTCTTTTGTCTCCCTTCAGCTTTCGGCTCAGCTTCTATTTTGGCGGCGACTCCTACTTCAGATCAGCTCTGCTCCTACCTCACGCAACTCGACTCCTACTTCAGTGCAACTCGCCTTCTACTTCGGCAGCTCAAAGGGGACCCGGCTAATACAAGAAACGCAGCATGGCCAGGCCCCCCTAAACATACAGAAGCCATCAGGCCCGGGACAATTGTCCCCCCAGTGACCCCCTGATGACGGCCATGTATGTACACAGATATTCCAGGACTTGCTCCACTTTGCATCTCCCTTTTGTCATCTAGAAGGGGAGGGGGTAGACATTTTATTCATGTTTTAGCTTACTTTGCCCTTTTCTTGTGCAATAAACCTCTGTTATGTGTTTGCCCTCATGAGCACCTTGATTCTTTTAAGTTCCTTTTGGTACTTTATATTTTACTAGTGCTATTATTAAAGACACAGAGATAAGGTAATAAAAGTTAAAGGAAAACTATACCCCCCAAACAATGTAGGTCTCTATTAAAAGATACTGAGTAAAACAGCTCATGTGTAAAACCCTGCTTCGTGTAAATGAACCGTTATCATAATAATATACTTTTTTAGTAGTATGTGCCATTGGGTAATCATAAATAGAAAATTGCCATTTTAAAAAATAAGGGCCACCCCCTGGGATCGTAGGATTCACTGTACTCACATACAAACCACATGTAAGGTCACATGAGCCAATTAACAGACAGAGTTCTGCCTTTTGCTTCCTCACTTCTTCCTGTTACAGTTAGTGTTGTAGTATTTCTGATCAGGTGATCTCTGAGGCAGCACAGATAGAGTCACGAAATGGTGGCTCCAGGCAAGAGATGTAAAAGGGCAATATTTACTTAAATATATATTCCAGTTTGGTAAGATTCTTTAATATGTCATTCAATTTGATATGAACTATCTGTTGCTTAAGTATTCGTTTTGGGGGTATAGTTTTCCTTTAAGTATTAAGTACTAAAAAAAGGTTTAATAATGTAGAGGAGCCAGTCAGCAGAATCCATTTACTGGTCTCCTGTTTGAAGGCACAAATCTGATCATCACCGGTTATGGGACCTTTAGCAGAATTATCACTTATTACTTTAGTCTGAAAAGGAGATAGATTTACTCTCTGTCTATACCTTCTGTGTCCCCAATGATCGACAAGCCTCATTGGTGGTAGTTCCAGTCTTTTAAAAGCCAGTTTCATGTTAATACAGTTAATAATGGTGTGTAAAGAACATTATATTGATCTAGGGACTCAAGTAACACAGCCCTCAGGATGGAAGCATGGTCCAAATCTGGAATATTGGATGGTTCACCTTTAAGTTAACTTTTAGTATATTGTAGAATGGCTGGTTTTAAGCAACCTTTCAATTGGTCGTTAGTTATTTTCTAGTTTTTTTAATTATTTGCTTTCTTCTTCTGACTCTTTTCAGCTTTCAAATGGAGGTCACTGACTTCTACAAAACAAATGCTCCGTAAGGCTACACATTTATTGTTAATGCTATTTTTTATTATTCACATTGCTATTAAGACCCTCCCCTTATCATATTCCAGATTCAAATAAAAATCAGTGAATGGTTGCTAGGGTATTTTGGACCCGAGCAGCCAGATTGCTGAAATTGCAAACTGGAGAACTGCTCAATAAAAAGCTAAATGACTCAAAAAACAGAAGTAATAAAAAATTAAAACCAATTGAGAGAATATGTCTCTCTACATCATACTAACACACCCATTTAAGCCTGCCCAGTGCATATGGATAGCAATAGCCAGGCAGGAATGTACTACCATTATTACTCTCTTTCCATGTCCTCACTCAGGTTTCTAGATTAGAAGTTCTACATGGGGCCTCCTGGCTGTGTGTTTGGATCTGTTTTCCTTGGTTGTATTGTTCCCCATAGTATACAGTGCTGCAGAAAATACTAGGGCTTTTTAAGGCTGTATATAATAACCTATAATCATTCCATGGGCTGCATTCAATTATTGTGGAGGGTTAAACAAATCCCTTTGTAACAGCCGTTCAATAGCTCTATTGTGTTAATCAAACCTGGTCTTTAACTTCCTCTTCATTCTACCTCTACATTATTTTTCCAAGTCTGAGAACCTTTTACACTGAATGACAATTTGCCATGAAATTCATTTTTTAATTTATTGGTCTTTTTTTAAAAACATATAGTGCAAAATACACTGCCAAACTTGGACTCTGGGTAATCCCTTTACTTATTAACACCAGGGTTGAATTGGGCTGCGGGACACTGGGAAAAAAACCTGGTGTGGGTATCACTGACCCCGACCCGCTCCCCACCTGACACCTTGTACACTGCCCTCTGACCTTCCCCCACGTCCCGATCGTGGCCACAAAAAAAGGGAAACAAGATATGCGGGGGTCGGGTGGGTGTGCGGGTGGGTGTGGGGACCCCTGAGGTGACACTGCTTTTTACCATCTACAAACACACCCCAAGTCTAGAACTGAGAAATCCTGGAGCTGCTGCCACCCTGGACCTGGTGGTACATCCAAGTTGCACCAGACTTGTGCCCAGTGAATTTGATGCAAACACCATTGTTATAGCAGCTCTGAAAGTGATGAAACCCCAGTCAAATATTCAAGTGCTATTGGATCCAATTTGGCTCATAGGGCTCAATTGCGGCAGACACAATGCAAAGCAAGGCCCCAATTATGCTGGAATCATACTGAACATTACAAGCAAAACTCCATGAGTAAAACATGGAATTTTGCTTCTAAAATAGCACTCTTTATAAACAACATACAATTCGGTGTAATGGTATAGTGAGGGTTTCCTTTGTCCAGTCTCCCCTTTAAATCCCATGCTGCCCACTGCATGCATCCCAGATAGTGATGGGACTGTGTTGTTTTCCAGAGCCTTATGAGTAATCCCAAAGAGAAGAGCCACTTTCCTCTCAAATGCTGAATTCCTCTTCCAGGAACAGGAACAATCTTGCCTTTAGTGTGTGCCGAAATGCTGAGCACGGAAGGAAGTGCCCAGTTCTGACCTTTGGAGAACTCCATTCCAAATATAAATGTGAATGGGATGATTCATACGGCAGAGAATTAAACTTTGGGATGCGAGTCGAATGCTCTTTCTTTTAGCAAAGTGCCAGGCCAGGTGGAGAGGATTATTCTACTGCCCTGAGAGTGTCACACAGAGGCCTAAACAGCCCCCACCAGCCCACTCAATTTTATCTATGGAATCTTACAGCAGCCCTTCTGGCATTTGCCAGAACCCACAGATTGCCAGTCCGGGCCTGACAGAGACCTAAGTTCACCCTGTGAATACAGCACTGCCTGCATTTCGCAGAGCTGTATTCATAAGGGGCGGGTGAGGTACATAGGCATGCTTTGGCATTTCCCTCATATATCTTTAAAGCATATTGTATTTCTAACAGCTTCCTTCCAGTCCTATGGCACCATGCGAGACATGATTAAGAAACGAGTGATCCGTTTTATTCATATGTTTAAGGACCATAAAGCTTATTTACTAACATAGATGATAATTTGCTGTTGCCAGTAGCAGCTAATCATGTCTTTCCTTTCCTTTTCCAGCTAGAAGCGGAATCTTTTAGACTCTAAGCTCTAATGAGCATCTCCCCCCTTTACCTTGTAGTCAGTGTATGCATGTCATTTGTAGGTCTGATATCATACATTGCTGCAGAATGTGTTAGCACTTTATTAACACACGATAATAATAACTGGTTGCAGTTGGTAACTGCACTTGTGCAATTTAGCATCTATAGGTGGAATGTAATAAAAGTCGTTAATGTAAACATATACGCAATGCGAAACGTGATTCCTTTGCCCGAACAATTTTTCCTTTGGATGAATTGAATTGAATGTATCTTTTGTTAACCTGGAAACTGTTTAGTGACCACATCCACCAGTGGAAAAAGATTGTGCATTTCATAATTTGAACTGGCGTGCAGTGTATGTAATAAAACTTCTTACTGAAAAAGAAGAGTATTCTTCAACCTTCAAGCATGCCATAAAAGTGTGTTGTGCGTGGCATCAAGCAACTTGGTGGGTGGAAGGGAATAGGGGGGTGAATGCGGAGCCCTTTGCAGACTAGTAATTACAGCCGAGTATTATACAGGTATGGGACCTGTTATCCAGAATGCTTGGGACCTGGGGTGTTCCGGATAATGGATCTTTAAGTAAATTAGATCTTCATACCTTAAGTCTACCGAAATAATATTTAAATATGAATTAAACCCACTAGGATTGTTTTACCTTCAATAAGGATTAATTATATCTCAGTTTGGATCAAGAACAAGGTACTGTTCTATTATTACAGAGAAAAGGAAATCACTTATAAAAATTTGGATTATTTGAATAAAATGGAATCTATTCGTAATTCAGAGCTTTCTGGATAATGAGTTTCCGGATTGCAGATCCCATACCTTGTATAACGCTTTATACTAACAAATGATACTGTTTGACAAGCGTACAGAATGAATCTGGTTTCTGGTTGTCAGGTTGGAGGAATCAGGCGCAAGAATAGACAAATGGCACACAGATATAATGAAAGATCGGCTTCCACCCTCAATTCGGAAGATACACGCTTTAAAGAAATCTATTATTATTATGTACATAAGGCCAGGCATTTAATGGGTTATTACACCTCCTCATTAGTAGCTGTCGCTCTTCTTTCAGCGGCTTTTCTTTGCCCAGAGAACTCTTTCCACTTTCTTTCATCGCATTCTCTTCTCTCCTCCTGTCTAATTCCCCCCCTCTCCATCTCACACTGTTCCCTCAGCTGCTAAATGTCAGTGGAAATGGTGCCAGGGAGAGAGGCTTGGAAGCCGCGCGTTTGTAACGTGACTCCGGGCAGCCCTGCTGAAATTGCATGCTATGAGAGCCATCGCCCTGCTGCTGACCTAGCTGCCTTGGCAAGGTGTGGCCCGTGTTCTAGCAAAGAAACCCAAATGAAGAAAAAGCTTTGCAAGTAGAGACATCTGCCCTTTTGCCTTATGGGCGATATAGAAGTATTGCATACCTGCCAATACAGATATAATTCTGTAGGGTTAAACTACAGTGCAGGGAGTGTGAATCTCGGCTAAAAGGTATATTCGTTTCCAAGAATTCTTGAGAGTGCATGGACTAGATCAGGGGTGTCCAAAAGGTATATCGGAATCTACCAGTAGACCTTTAGCTGGTGATCAGTAGATCTCAAGATACTGTCAACATACAGCTTGTCTAAAGGTGGCCATACACAGGGAGATCCACTTGTTTAGCCATGTCGCCAAACGAGTGGATCTCTCCCCGATATGCCCACTTTGAAGGGCGATAGGCCGATCCGATCGTGGGCCCTTGGGCCCAATGATTGGATCAGAATGGAGGCAAAACGAGCATCAATGAATGTGGCCGCGATCCAACAGGATTTTTTAACCTTCCCGATCAGCATCTGGCCGACTTTCGCCAAATATCGATCGGGAAAGCCCGTCGGGGGGGTCTCTACACATGGGCCCATAAGCTGCCGACTTGGTCTGTAGGCAGCTTTTATCTGCCCCTGTATGGGGGCCTTAAATCACCCTCCTGATTCATGGTTTTCATTCAGATATTGATTATGTTAAAGTTACACAAGAAATAGATGTTTAAATATAACAATTTAGATGTTCTCAGAAATCAGTATTTAAGTAATAATTTCCATGGAACTGAATGCTAGCAATGGATGTAGATCATAATGGGGCAACATCACTAAAAGTAGACCTCACATTAATAAAGTATGGGTACTGCTGGGCTAGATGTTATATGCTTCAGTATTCCCTTTAAATATCCAAAATAATAAATAACATCACTCAGTCTAAGCCCATCATGATGCCTGTCTCTGAACAGTTGCAGATATGCTGTCATTCTGCAGTTACTAGGGAAACCTCTGCACCCAGAACACATGCACACCCATAAAACATACACAGGCTTTGAATGTAAGTGCACTATAAAATTGCATCCGTTAGAACCAGGGCCATATTTATAAATAGGTATCTGTGGGCCGGTGCCTAGGGTGGCAACTTTAGGGTAAATTCAATTTTTTAAGGAAAAAAATCAGTCAATGGAGGGGAAGGGAGGGGTACCCTGACAATGGTAGTGTGTCTTGTGCAGAAGTGATGTCACAAGCATGTGCGGTTCCAGGGGTGTAACTACAGAGGAAGCAGACCCTGCAGCTGCAGGGGGGCCCAGGAGTTATAGGGGGCCCCATTAGACCCTAACTTATGAGCAATTTCAATATATATTGGTCGAGGCCCTAAAATTTGCTGTAGGGCCCAGTATCATCTTGTTCAGGGGTGCCCAAAAGGTAGATCGGAATTTACCAGTAGACCTTTAGCTGGTGATCAGTAGATCTCAAGACACTGTCAATAAACAGCTTGTCTACATCTCCTTCCTATTTCATGCTTTTCATTGAGATATTTATTATGTTAAGGTCACATAAGAAATAGTTGTTTGTTAAATATAGCAATACACATTTTCTCATAAATGTAATATTTTCCATGGAACAGAATACTAACAATGCTTTTATGGGTGTAGATCAGTGATCCCCAACCAGTAGCTCGCGAGCAACATGTTGCTCTCCGAACCCTTGGATATTGCTCTCGGTGTCCTCAAAGCAGGTGATTATTTTTGAATTTCTGGCTTGGAGGCAAGTTTTAATTGCATAAAGACTATGTATAGTGCCAAGTAGAGCCTCCTGTAGGCTTCCAGTCCACATAGGGGCTACCAAATAGCCAATCACAGCCTTTATTTGGCATGCCACGGGACTTTTACATGCTTGTGTTGCTCCCCAACTCTTTTTACATTTGCATGTGGCTCACGGGTAAAAAAGGTTGGGGACCCCTGGTGTAGATCATAGTGGGACAACATCGCTAAAAGTAGACCTCACATTAGTAAAGTATGGGCACTCCTGAGTGCAGGTTGGGGGGATTGCTTAGCCACCCTAGGCACCGGACGTAAATACTGTGCTGATTAGGGACCATGCACAGAAAGCCTCATTTACAATGCTGTGTTCCAAGTGCATGCACTTTGCAGACTTTGTCCTACCACAGGCCTCTGTTATCACTCAATATTAGAGGGGGGTTTGGCATGTGACACTGATATCTGCAACATTTAGTGCATCCAGTGCTCAGTGCAGAGACCAGCAAGCCTGGGGGCAGAAATGGTTTAAAAAATTTTTTTTACAAGGATAACAGGGGATGGGTAGAGAGGAAAAAAGTTCCAGCGTGAAAAAGATGTGGGCAGTAAGGTAAACTCACCAATAGTATCATGAGGTCCAGGTGCTCAAGCCCCAGACCTTCAGCTCGGGGAGGCAATGCTAGACATGTAGATTTCAGTGGTAGACTGGCACAGACTGGACTTCACTCCAAAAATCGATGCAAATTAAAAAAGTTTTATTTATACAAAAAGGAACATCTCAGAGGGAGGCCTAAATGGTCTGTAAGTGAGCAATAAGGGCCCTCTCTTGCACCCCCTAGCACTCCTGCACATGCTCCCCCAGGCAAGTGATTGACTGTGCAAGGTACAAAGTGCAGCTCAAATAGACACAAGGGTGTTGAGTACAAGGTACCTGACTTTGTCCATTCTAAATAATGAGTGTTTCAGGGGACACCCACATGCTGCCCACCACCTGCCCCTCCCATATACAGTATATAGTACTGTCTTAGCGAGAGGAATACAACGATTACATTACAAAGCACCCGTCACCCAAAAAAGTATTCAAAATCAATCAAAATTAACTTTAATTACACTGTTTAAATTATTTGAATCGTGTTTCCATCAGTCTGGGAATTCATAATTACAGCAAGTAGGCAGGAGCCATTTTGTGGACACTGTTATTAAGGCAAGTCTTGTGTCATCTCAGAATCTTGTTTGTGCACCAGAATGGGGGACCTGATGTCCATCCCCATGCCCTGGCTACACAATTAAATGGTTGAGAGAACTGGGGGAATGTGGGGAGAGTGGTGACACCTAGGAAGTGCTGAATGGAAAGTGAAAGTAACTGTCTGCTCCGCCTCTATGCCTAGAGGAGGGGCAGACAATATTTGATTGACAGCTGAGATTTTTAAATGAGTTTACAACATGAACCCTTTAATAAAAAAGAAGAATTTGGATTGTATGATTAATTTAAAAAGCTCTTTAATTATACAGCTTTTTATGTCTGGATGACAGGTCCATTTTAAGGGTCAGGGCACACGCTCAGATTTGGGAAGATTAGTCGCCCGACGACAAATCTCCTTTTCTTCGTGGCGACTAATCTCCCCAAGTGTAAATTGCCAGTGGGATGGCACTCAAAGCGATTCATTTTTCAAAATCCCCCGAAGTTTCCGTGTGAGGCAACTTTGCGCGGCTTCAGAAAACGAAGCGCTCCGAGTGCCATCCCACCAGCGATTTACATTTTAGCCGACCGGAGGCAATTCGTGGAGATTAGTTGCCCTGAAAAAGAGGAGGATTGTATCGCCGGGCGACTAATCTCCCTGAATCTGAGCATGTGCCCTGACCCTAAATTAATCCAAATTTAAATAATAACATACAAAAGTGCTACAAAACTGAGAATTCTATGAGGATGAATTTCATATTACAAACAGCCAATCTGTGAGGGAGAGAGACATACAAAAAAGAGGGGGAGTCAAGTGTATATAGTTCTTGCCTCAAAAAATCTTTATGTGGATCCTCTTCTCCCACATATGTTTAAATGGAACTATGACAGATTTCAGTGACTTTGCAACAGGCATCATTAAATATTATATACCTTCCATGGATTGGTTTTTGTAAAATGAGTGGCTCCATTGATCCTATCTAATACTTGTGAGATAGAGATAATGGCAGTATAGAATACTGACATGGTTATGGTAATCCATACATCCAGTGTCTTGTAAGAGAATAACTTCCTCCATGAGATAGAAATAGAAGTAGGATAGAGTTCCATGGGTGATGTCTTCTGAGGAACTATATCCTCCTCTTGTAAAAAAGATCAGAGAATTTAGAATATTGTTAAGGCAAAAGCTAATCACTCAAGGCGGCAGCCAAGCAAGAGGAGGACAATGGGGCTCAGACAAAAGAAATTCATGTACATTATTGTCTGAAATTCAGAAATTTCAGACAATAATGTACATGTTTCCAGTTTTGGAAAGTATTTTTGGGAATATGAGATGGGAAAGAAATGACTCCCTAAAAAAACAATTGTTGTTCCCTAGGTGCTGTGTAGATCAAATAAATGACAATTATATGACCAAAACAATATGTAGTGGAACACCACCCTTTGTATTTCTGTTCACAGAGAAAGGCACTGCCATATACTGTATTTCTCCCATACTCCTGGCATCTGCGATGAGCAACATTGACCTGTCAGAGCCACAATCAGCATATTACAGGTGGCAGGGGAATGTTTTCACCATGCGAGTGTATAGGGGACAGATGTTCATTGGATGGACATCCTACAACCGGCCTGGCCACAGCTAATTACATCACTATTGATAAAATGGCCACATGTTGTTCTTAGTGTTCTAGCCCTTGGGCACTTCATATCTCTGTGCCCTCACTAACTGGCAGAGATACATTAGTTCCCAGGGAAGTCTTTCCATTGCCTGCTGGCTGATATCATCTCCATACCTAAAAAGGGGTAGGTCAACACATAAGCAGGAAGCTCTGCCCGGACAATGACTAATGCAATATCAATAATGGAGTCAACTTTCTCATTGTCTCATTCACTAGTGTTCTGATAGAGGAATATAAGTTCATATATATAGTAGTATTTAGTCCCAGTGCTGCCCTATACATCAGACCTCCAACTGTACCCTCCACATGAGGCCACATGATTTCCTTTTTCTTTGCAATAATAAAACAGTAGCTTGTACTTGACGGTAAAAGCTGCATGAATCCATATTGGTGGTAAAACAATCCTATTGAGCTTGATTTTTAGCAGACTAAAAGGGGGAATGTAATTTGATTTGAGTTATCGCGAAAAATGTTTGCAAAGATGATTGGGCCCGTTAGCGACCATGTTTGCGCCATTTGGACTGACCAAACTGCTTTTGCGAACGTTCGCACTGTATGTAATAAAATTTTGCAATCATGAACCCTTTTTTGCATCCCCTCAGCGTGCCATCTACAGCCAAACTCAGGTCCTGCTTCTAAGGTTTAATCCATTGCAGGTATATTCAGGACTGGCATATTGAGCGATTCATCCATGGATAAAAGACTTTCTACATAGTAAATGGTTGTCATTACAAAGTTAAGTGAAAAGAGAAGAGAAGAAGCAATCTAGATGAACTGATGGGAAAGATGAGCCCACTCATGCATCTGTAACATTACTGGCATCATATATAACTGGCAACTGTTCCCCGGCAACATCAATTTGACTGAAAGCCTCACTCATTAGCTGAGCAGAAAGTCTTTTCTTTTTAACAGGCAGCGGCTCTTTGAAATGAACCAGTAAAGGCTGAGGCCGGGCCTTGGTAATGTTTAATAAAGCAAACCGTAAAAACCCATCATTTGTGTCATTTCCAGCAAGCTGGGGCTTGCAAAAAGTGCTGGAAATGAATCTTCCACTAATGTGCACACAGTGGATTCTCCTCACCAGCAAATCTTCTGTGATGGGCGCTCAGAGTTTATTATTACAGTGATGCTGGTATCTATCAGCGGAGAAGCAGCACAAGTGGGTTAGGCTGGCACACGGGCGAAGATGTATCTATTGAAATGTCATATTATAATTAATATTCTGCCAAGAAAATTAGGCAAATGTTGAAATCATGTACAAGTGTGAAACATTCATAAGATCAGAGCAACAGGTCATTAAAGTTACCTAATAGCTGAGGTTGAAAGACATACAATATGTTAAAAGGAGTTATAAAGGAAGAGTAGGGAGATGGGGAGAGGAGGGTGATCAAGAGGCGAAGGAGAGAGGAGGGTGATCAAGAGGAAAAGGGAAGAGGTGGGAGAAAGTGAAGAGGGGAAAGAAAAGAGAAACAACAAAGAAGGGGCCTTGAGTTAAAACTGCTGGGATGAAGCAATGAAAAGCATATTGAAGAAGAAAATGTGGAAGAAGAAGTAAAAAGGTAAGTAGTGAGAAAGAAAGAAATAAAGAAAGAAGGAAAGAAAAAAAAGACAGACAATGGCATGAAAAGACAACTGAAACGGAAAGCAGAAAGTCTCAAGGGGAGAGCAAGAGTAGAAGAGCAATGGCGTCGCTTTATATTAAAATCCAGCATTCTGGAAGGGGGTGGGGTTGCTGTACATGTGTGCAATAAAATTCCATCAACTTCCCAAAGAAGCTACTTGAGCCAAGGTAGTCGTGGAAGTGCCACCATGAGATGCTGGACTGGATACAAAGGCAGCATAGTGGTAACAGTGGTGCAAGGTTCAAGAGAGGAGCTTGCAGTGAACCTTGAGGGTGAATGTTATTTCCATGTTTTCTTATCAGTAACCTTGCTATAATTAATGAGTGGCCATAACAAAAAAGTCTCTAAACTTCTATCCAGAGCAGACTATTACATCACAGATCAGTGATTGTCAGGCCTTTTCAGAAAGGTCTAGCCTTTGGTGAGAGACCCTTTGGAGGCACTCGGAGTGCTTTGTTTTCCAAAGTCGCTCGAAGTTGCCTCATGAGGAAACTTTTGGTGACTTTGGAAAATTAGGTGCTCCGAGTGCCATCCCGTCGGCTGGGCGGCTAATCTCCCCGGAATCTTAACGTGTGTCACAACCCTAAGTGACCTTCAAGCAAGGGTTTCAGGTATATCTAGGAGAGCAAATAGCCATTCTTCCCAATTCTCACCCCAGCCACTGCTCCAGACTCCCCCCAGGAGGGAAAGCACACAAATGCCGTAAAGCAACATGGTGAGGCAACTCTTGGTGTGACTACCTGAAGAAGGCCATGCTTGTATTTTGCAGCTTCATTCAGCCCTGACATTTGGATCAGCAGGTGTGAACAAATGATTCTAATTCTCAGTGGGTCTTCTTTACCCAACAAAACGGGCTGAATCACTTGAATGAAATCCAGTTTGCATTGTGACTGTTCCCTTAAAAAGAATGGTATTTCCTCCACTTTATTTGACAGTATATTTCATAGGGCTGCTGGTCCTCTAACAGTAGAGCATCCATATAAAGAGGGTGAAATCATTTCTAAACTAACCCATGTCAAGCTTTAGTTGCCTTTTCTAGCATAAACTTTATTTTAAGAAAAACATACCATGCAATAAATGGATCCATTTAAAAATCCAGTTATAGGTACTGTTAAGCTCACACATCTGTACATTATGGAGAGGAAAGTGTCTTGAGTGTTCCTGCTGTTTGTACAGAACTATACCATAGTTTAATATTACTAAGCCTCAGGCTACAGAATGATTAATTAGCTGCCTATTAGGAAACCACACACCAAGCAGCATAACTGGTTCAATGTGCATAATAAGTACTGCAAACTTGTAAGAGACTGTAAGCTCTTCGGGGCAGGAACCTCATCCCAACTGTATCGAAACTCCTCGCACTTAAGTATTTATTTTCACTGCTATGTAAAAAGTGGAGTGAAGCATAACCGGTGATGTTGCTCATAGGAACCAATCAGATCTTTTCTTTTGAAAGCAATGTAATTGCTGATTGGTTGTTTTGGGCAACATCCCCGGTAATGCTTCACTCCACATTTTACACAGCATGATAAATAGGCCCCTAACTGTACTCCTTGTTGTAAAGCTCTGCATAGATTTTAATGCTATATAAATAAATATACGTACAAAATGTATATCAGTGCAATGATATCTGTTCCCTAGACAAGCACCCTAGAAAGCCAGGCAGTGTTTGGCTATGCTAAGAGTGCCCAGCGATAGCTACAGTTACATGCTGATATACCACCTGTACAAACAGTTCACATATATATAAAAATATCTGAAGGCTTAATCAAGGGAAATGTTACAGTATGGCAGAAGGGCTACCCCAGGGGTAGTTAGAGGCTCTGCAGTAAATGCACACTGAAATCTAATTCTACAGAATCCTGATGAGCTAGTAACCAGGGCCGGCCTTAGGCCAATTGGACCAATTGGGCCCAATTGGGCCCCGCACCTCTGGGGGCCCCGCACCACAGGGCAGCACAGATAATATTTCCCTCAGCACATGATGCTGCCTGGCCTGCCCCCAACTTTGAGAGTCCAGCCCATCCCCAAATCCATAGGTCCAGCCCACCCTCAACTCTGATAAGCCAGCCTATCCCCCAACTCCATAGGTCTAGCCTGCCCCCAACTCTAATAGGCCCAGCTTTCCTCCAACCTTGATAGGCCCTGCCTGCCCCCAATCCAACCAAGCCTGCTCCCAAGCTGAATCGGCCCAGCCTACCCCAAACTAATTGGCCCAGTCCAATCTCCTATTTCTCCCTCTCTCTCTTACCCTGTGTGCCCCTATTATGTGCCCCTATTTCATCCCTCTCACTCTCTTACCTTGTCTGCCCCATTCCTTTCTATTTTGTGCCTGTATGCCCTTATTTTCCTAAATACTTGCTGTGTCAGTAGCCAGCAACACTTTGTCTAGGGGCCCCGCCAACATGGTCCCAATTGGGCCCCACATTTGATAGGATCAGCCCTGCTAGTAACCCACAAAGTGACTGCAGTAAGAGTGTGGTCACTTTTTAATCATTACTATAATCATTTTAAAAAGATGAAACTTGCCTTTATGTGTAACCGAAAGGGAAGTTCACCTGTAAGTAAAAACGTATTTAGTAGATGGCCTTTTTCTATGAGAAAATGGAGAGATGGTCTTTTTTCAGTTGGTCGTCATTTTGCCCATTTTTCAGATTATAACCTTTTTTGGTTCTCCTCTTTCTTGTCTGCAACTGCAAATTATATCTGGTTGTCAGGGTCATTGACTCCAGCATCTGGAATACCAATTGACTGTGATGCTTTACATTAAGGGGCAGATTTATCAAGGGTCGAAGTGAATTCGAGGGAATTTTCTCAGTAAAAAAATTTGAAATGAAAAAAACTTCGACTTCAATACTTCGCCAAATGAAGCCTATGGGGACCTTCTAGAGCAGTTTTCTAAGTCTTTAGAGGTCGAAGGGAAATCCTTTGATTCGAACGATTTAATAGTACGATCGAATGATTTTACTTGATCGTTCGATTGCCAAATTCGGTAAAAAATCCTTCGACTTCGATATTCGAAGTCAAAGTATTTTAATCCGATGGTCGAATTTCGAAGTATTTTTTACTTCGAAATTCGACCCTTGATAAATCTGCCCCTTAATTGTTATTCTTTTTTTTTCTAATACAGGTATGGGATCCGTTATATGGAAACCTGTTATCCAGAAAGCTCCATTTTACTGGAAGGCCATCTCCCATAGACTCGATTAAATTTTTAAAAAATGATTTCCTCTTTTCTCTGTAATACTAAAACAGTACAGTGTACTTGATCCCAACTATGATATCAGATAAAATGAATGCTTATTAGAGGCAAAACAATCCTATTGGGTTTATGTAATGTTTCAGTTTAACATAAGTAGAAATAATGTATGGAGATCCAAATTACAGAGAGATCCCTGATCTGGAAAACCTCAGCATTCTGGTCCCTTACCTGTATAGGTTATATTTCTATTTAGTCTCCCTGCTATTCTTCTTCCATTCTGATGTTCAAACTCCTGCATGGTTGCTAGAGCAGTTCTACCAAGTCTCAGCACCAGAGAGCAGGGACATTTCCAAGCCTGACAGCTGGAGGCCCATTGCAAATTTGTATCTATGACACTTCTGCTGGACTGTATGTCCCAGTACACAATCCCTTCTTCATATGATGTAGGTTATAAGAATTACTATTGTACTGCTGTCAGTCTGGGACCAGTTCCTCCAACAGCTGCTATGGTGGGATGTAGTTAAGGGTCAAGTATTTTAATAATCAGTCTCCCCCTTCAGGAGAATGCACAAAGCAGCTATCTCTTATAGTACATGCTTGTCATAGTCAACATCCCAGCCTCACCCATTTGAATGATCCCTTGCACAATTACAATTATAGTTACTGGTGTCTATAAACACTATTACTATAAACCTTCTACGCTGCCTCCATATTAGTGGTGCCTTCTTTTCAAGCCGCAGCTAATGCAATTTAGAGGTTGCCTTTGATTATGCTGGAAAAACCACTGCAGTGTGGGTATAAAACATTGCAATTTCTGTCCGCATTTTGCACTCTGTTCCGAAATGAGTCCTAATATGTACGGAGAACTTTTGCAGGCAGGAGGCCATAAAGATCCTTCGGTGGGCCACATCTGGCATGCAGACTCCCCTAACAGGCAAGAAAAAGAGTTTGACTAAAACAATTAAGACTTTTAGTTGAACAGACTCTGTCTTATTATAGTCAGTCCTATACATGAGCTAATGAAGCTCCATCTGGCACCGTGGGCACGTTCTGTCTCGCAGTAAGCCATTCTCTAAAGCTTTGCTCTCTGGAAATAAATGAGCAATAAACACAATTGATATTACAGGTTAAAACCTTGCAGAATACAGGAGAATAAAAACACCATCCGTGATGTCGCTAGAAGGAATTAGGAATAAGACATTTTTTCATAAACATACATAGAACTATCACCACCGGGCCTCGTATACCTTCTGGGCCCCCAGCAGTTACAGGGTCCCTCTATAATTGTGCCCTTCACCCCCATATATGCTGTAGGGAGCAAATGTGTAATATGCAAATATATAAATACATATTGATGCCAGCCATATATCCAACTCTTTCACTACTGTTTTGCAAAGTGAAATATATTTCTGTTGGCGCAAACAGGAGAATTCCTCCCCATTCTGCAAAGCAGTAATTATGAAGCTCTATACTTTGCAAATTAATAGTTTGAGCATGTAGGAAAGCAACATGATACCGTGCGGCTTAGCTCTCTGGCAGGAAAGCTGCGGTGGAGGAGGGGTGATACCCGGCACTGGTCTATTGTTGGAGGCTGCACGGAGGCTATTTGGCTTTAATCAGAAAGCATGCACTTAAAGGGAACATGTTCAGGGTGTGTGTCTGTCATCTAACCATCCATCTGCAGCAGGGATGCCCAGAATGTGACCTTGACAGAAGGCGATGAGTGGAACAGCTCAGCAGATGAGGAGCCAGAAATGGGACATCCCTGATCTACAGGACTGTAGGGTCGGTCAGCATATTAACAAGCCAAATAAATTCCATGCCAGACAAATAGCATCTATATATATATTAGGGATGCACTGATTCAGTTACAATTTTGGCATTTTTCAGCAGGATTCCATATTTGACAAATCTAAGAGGCTCATTTATCACTATTCGCATTTTAGTGGATTTATAGGTTTTTGAAACCAGGAATAAACACATTTCCTCTAAAATCACAAATGGCATGAACATTTTTAAAAGAACCCAATATAAAAATTACGACGGAAATGCTGAAAGATCCAAAAAACAAATACAATATCTCTAAAACTTGTAAAAAAAAACATTTTGGACAATTACATGCGAAAATAAAATCTGAATAAATGGCTAAAATAAATGTCCAATAGGATCAGAGCAGCTCCCATGGCTTCCTCGATGGCTTTTACTCAGAGAAGTGTTGTATTAGAGTTTTTTAGAGAATAAATCCGATTTGTAAAAAAAAAAAAGGAAATCCAAATGTTAGTAAATAAGCCCCCAAGTGTCTGGCCAAACCAAATACTTAAAATCATGTGACTTTTTGGCATAGAACAAGAAAATTTAGATCTTTTTGTCCACGCTGAGGGAGTGGTTCTATTTAACCCTTCCATTTCATAATTTACATATGGAAATACTTGAGTTCTTCATGAATCCTTTGGCCAGTTTTGGTTCAGGGTTCGCCTGAATCACAAAAATAGAGTATTTAGTGCATCTCCAATGTACCTTCAATCTTTCTGTTTCATTCAGTTTGATACAAAGAACTAAAGTCTTCTTTGCAACAGGTTTCTGATCCATGTTGTGCTGAGCCAAAACTAAACCAACAATTGGATTCTGATAACTAGATCTCTGCACCAGCCAACGGGATCACCCTGCAATCTTAATGGTTTGTTTCAGTTGCCAACTCATTGACTGTCTTTTAATCTTGCCTAAAGATAAATCAAAAATTCCTTTTGAGATAGTTTTCCTTTATTTCAGAGCTCATCTATGGAAAGTATTTTCTTTGTTTTCTTATTGCCCAGATATTCACTTATAAATGAAATTATCCATTGCTACAGGCACAAATAAGTGTGTAGTCTTGATAGTTTAACATAATCCAATGTCTTTCCTGCACACACTTGTATGGCTTCTTTGTGTGTGTGTGACATCTGCCCTACGTTAAGGCAGAACAAAGTAAAGGTTGGCTGAGGTTGAGAGGACTTTGAGCAAAACCTAGAAAGCAGCAGGCTGCCTGAGTTCAAAATAATGCAGGGCACGGATCCAGAGACCACAGACATCTGCTTAAGTCAGCTTAAAATAAGAGAACCTCTGTTACACACAAAGCTTTAATCATATATATATATATATATATATATATATATATATATATATATATAGATAGATGTATCTATATATATATATATATATATATATATATATATATATATATATCTGATTAGACTAAAAGCCTGAGATAGAAAATTCCACTCTGACCAAATAAAAGCAGAGGCAGGAGATCTATCATCCTCAAGACTAAAGTGTCCATTCTGGGTTTAACCCGCACAATGTTACACCAACTTTGTGTGTATGCTTTTTTATGCATGAGCTCCAATGGTAATATCTCTAGATTTGCCACTAGATTTATGTTACACGAGGACTCTTTTTTTTCAATATTGCAGCATAGGTGCAAGTAAGGGATTCGGGACTGAAGAATGGGTATACGGTTGGCCTCCTTCGTCTCCTTTAAAACACTGATTTTTTTCCTGCAAGAGAAAATAATCATTAAAATAAGGTACAGAACACAATTTTGGGTCCCACTGATATTCAAGGCTGATGCATTCAATTTTGCTCTTCTCTCAATAACTAATATTGTTTTTTTTCTGAAGATTTCTGAGACTGAATAATTAAATAATAAAGATTTCTGAGACTGAATAAAGAACGGTGCACTCAGGACAGGGTCCCATTGGTCCTGCAAAATTAAACTAGTATCTCTGCTCAGTCAATTTATGGAGTAGCCAAAGTCCAATGTGAAAACACCAAAAATAAGAAAAAAAATGCAGTAAAGAGATAGGTGACCTGTGGGTAAAGATAGGATGGAAAACAGCTGCACATAGATATGCTATTCAGATAACAAGCCTATGGAAATCTGTACACAAACAGCGAAGGCCATATACTTCCCAGTTTGTGCTCATATTTTCCATGAGTATAATGTTATCTAGTCTGCTCTTTACCTAAGCTGGCTTTGTTGTAAGTGGTTTGTTTGCTTGCCTTGCAAAAGTCTGGCTGGAGGCAGTATGGATATGGATTTAAGGGTTTCTCTTGTGTTTAGTTATACCTTGGATTTGTTTGTAAATGCAAAGTCCTTGCACTCCCATCATTCCTGGACAATCAGAATAATTGGGCTTCTTGGGAATAATTATCTCTGGTCTGAAAAACATTACTTCTACTGGGGATAATTATACTAGTTTCCTCATGATGCACTGACATTTTCTCATTATAGCTGGGGGAGGCTGTTCGGGGAGATTGTTGCCCCAAAGAAGAGGCGATTAGTCGCCAGATGACCCGAATCTGCCCGTGTGCCCCTGCCCTTAAACTAGTCTTCCAGTTAAAGCTAAGCTCTCTGTTACAGGGTTGGTTAACCTTTAGGATAACTTTTAGTATGTTATAGAACAGCTAATTCTAAGCAACTTTTCAGATGGTCTTCATTGTTTATTTGTTTATAGTTTTTGAATTATTTGCCTTCTTCTTCTGACTCTGTCCAGTCTTCAAATGGGGGTCACTGACCCCAGCTAAAGAACCAATGCTCTGTAAGGCTACAAATGTATTGTTTTTGCTACTTTTTATGACTCATCTTTCTATTCCTGCCCTCTCCTATTCATTTTACAGTCTCTTATTCAAATCGATACATGGTTACTAGGGTAATTCAAACCCTAGCAACCAGATTGCTGAAATTGCAGACTGGAGAGCTTCTGAATTAAAAGTGAAGTAACTCAAAACTACATATAATAAAAAATTGTAACTAAGTGCAAATTTTCTCAGAATATCCCTCTCTAGATCTAAAGTTTCGAAGGTGAACAACCCCTTTAAAGAGAAGGCAGATCACCTACAACTGTTCTCTAGACGACCCTGTGGCATATGTGACAATCCTTAGACAGGTATAGGATCCCTTATCTGGAAACCCGATATCCAGAAAGCTCCAAAGACTCAATTTTATCCAAATAGTCCAAATTTTTAAAAATGATTTCCTTTTTCTCTGTAATAATAAAACAGTACCTTGTACTTGTTCCCAACTAAGATATAATGAATCCATATTGGAGGCAAAACCAGCCTATTGGGTTTATTTAATGTTTAAATGAATTTCTAGTAGACTTAAGGCATGAAGACCCAAATTACGGAAAGATCCGTTATCTGGAAAACCCCAGGTCCCGAGCATTCTGGATAACAGTTCCCATACTTGTACACCATAAAATGTTTTTTTAATCTCACAAGGGGCACATCTGATGTTGAGGGACCAGGGCAAATCCCCTTTCTGCTTTACACTCAAACAGTCTCTTGACGGTACCATATTAACATATAATGAAATACAAACTCCTTCATATTAAAGCCTTTCAATAAAAGAAAACAGCTTGTGCCACCGTCCTGCCCCATGTTTTGATTCAAAGAGGGACATTCTCCTATACAAATAACGCTGGTCCCAACAGTGATTTAGGAAGATTAAAATACACACTAATCCTCTTAGGACCCCCATTAAGAAGCAATGCCCGGAATGCTGTCAATGAATTCCCATTGCAGGGGAGATTATATGAAGTAGAAGTGATGAACTACACTCGCGTATCATTACTGGGATAATTGCAGCTGCCTACCCAATATAACTGAATTATTTTATACACTAATGTAACAGCTGGGATATAATAGTGTTAGGGAGGCATCTGCTTTGCCAAGTGGATCTTACTGGTTAATTGTGTGCAATATTCCAAATATGACTTGGGATGGACACAAACACTGTCATGCAATTATATGCAACCTACTCCAAAAAGCAAATGAGGCTAAACAGCCCCTAGAATCATGGCATACTATTATAAAACACAAGAACCATGAATATCCAGTATATTGTATCCTTATAAATGGTGCTTAGTGATGTCATCGGTTATAATCGGAGCTTAGTGATGTCATTTCTGTCCCATGACTCGCTGAAACGTGTGTATTATAATAAATAAAGTAGCCCCTGTTGCAAAATATGAGGATATTAGAAGTAACCTCTGAGTTCCTTGACCTGTATATTGTCATGAAACTCCTCGGTAACTTATAATATCCTTATATTTTACAAGAGGGGGTACTTTATTCACTATGTAATCATCGTTATATAATATATATCCATTGGCAACATACAGTATGAGGATTTTAGACATCACCAAAGGTTTTTCATGGCCTAACAAAGGCATGTTTGATTTCCAGTATCATTTACAGCAAGGGAGTGCAGAAATGTGTATTATTGTATGTATTACTATATAACAACAACAATGTTGTGCCCATGTTTCCACTAATGGCTACACCACGGAAGGACATTGTGGACCTTGGAGAAATAGCTTCACTCAGTTTTGGATGCCATAGGATTGATACCTAACTGTCTTTGAAAATAGCATGGAAATATTTAGTACATTATAAATCACGGGGCCCCATACAACAACATTTTCTGGACCCCGCCCACCTTGGCCCCAAGCCCCACCCCAGATTCCGCCCACTCTACATCACAGTGTATTTTCGCCACTTTAGGACTTTGGCTGTTAGCACTTCCACGTTCAGGACTATAGAATGGAGGCGGCACGGCTTCACCGCTGTCAAGGGGGGCCTGGCTCTTTCAAAAGTTCAGCCCCCTGTGCCCCCCTGAAGGTGGTCCTGATTTAGTATCAACAATCAGTACTCATGGCTCTCTAGGGGAGCTCATGTATTACTTCTGCCCTCCTCTTCTGATATACTAAAAGGGATTGGGTACCTTTGAGTTAACTGTTAGTATGACGCAGAAAGTGAAATTCTGAGACAATTTGCAATTGGTTTTCATTTTTTATTATTTGTGGTTTTTGATTTATTTAGCTTTTTATTCAGAAACTGTTCAGTTTGCAATTTCTGCAATCTGGTTGCTAGGGTCCAAATTACCCTAGCAACTATGCATTAATTTGAATTTGAGACTGGAATATGAATAAGAGAGGCCTGAATAGAAAGATTGGTAATAAAGATGAGTAATAAAAGTAGCAATAACAATACATTTGTAGCCTTACAGAACATTTGTTTTTAGATGGGATCAATGACCCCATTTTAAAAGCTAGAAAGAGTCAAAAGAAGGCAAATAATTAAAAAAAAATATAGAAAAGAAATAATGAACACCAATTGAAAAGTTGATTAGAATTGGCCATTCTATAACATACTTAAAGGTGGAACCATCCCTTTAACATCTGAGTCCCTGTATTGGTGCGAATAAGTAGGCTATTGACCCCACTATGACACATTGCTTGGTGGTGCTTTGGTTTCCCAACTCAGAGTTAAATACTTCTCGTTAACCCATGTTTCTACATTACTTTTTCAGGTTCTCTATTTTTCTAAGCCCCACTGGTACTCTTTATGACGGGATCCAATATTATGGTTATGATGGTGCTTTCTATGCCAGCCATATATGATGGCCCTGGTGGTACCATGAAAAAAATTATGAAACACCAAACGTAAATGGAGCACTTTTACATTATACATTGTAAAAGAAAAGTATTCTGTGGTATGTTTTTAGTCTACGTTTGTATTAATTTTGGCCCATAGTCCACAGGAAACAGCAGACAATAATATTACTCTACTCTTAGTAATTTCTTTGTACCTCTGACTGTAAGAAACACATCCATAGTCTGGTCCCTTGCACCTGCCACTAGAGGGATCTACAAGAGCTCTGCAATGGAAACAAGCCCTACTGGAATCCCCGGTATGAACAAGGTCTTATCAGGTGTAATTTTTTCACTGCTAACTTCTCTTTTATTTCACCCTATGGGAAGGACTACATGAACGTTTTCAGCGAGATCCTACGCGCTTGCAACAAAACGCAGGCGTGAAATCACATGCAACGGAAATAAGGAAAGTAATGGAAATGTCGGATTAAGTCGCAGCGTTGATCAGACGCGACACGACTGTCGGATGCAGGTGCAGCGTCTGCATCCGACAGTCGCGTCGGATCAACACAGCGACACCATCCAAAAAATGCATTCACTTACCTTATTTCCGTTGCATGCGATTTGAAGCCGACATTTTGTTGCAGCGCGTCGGATCATGCCGAAAACGTCCATGTAGTCCTAAACCTACGGGTCAGGCCACACTAGCAGATTCAGGGAGATTAGTCTCCTTTTCTTCGGGGCGACAATTTCCCCGAACTGCCTTCCCCCTGCCCTCTGCCGGCTAAAATGAAAATCGCCTGGGGGAAAGCACACGCGACGCTTCGTTTTCCGAAGTCTCCCCAATTCTGCTCGTGTGGCCAGACCCTAAATATTAGAGCAGTCTGAGAGGAAATATTTTTTTTCCTTTCCAATCAAATTTAACCTCTGTACAACTGCATGGACTATTGTACTATTGCACATACTTTAGAAACCACGGGGACTTCCAATGACACACCCATATGGACAATAAAGTAGGGCAGGAATATGTATGGGCCTGTGATCATCTTGACACCATTTAGCTTTAGAAAATTGTACTACAACTTTGAGCACCAGGACAGCCTTGTCATTTCCAGGACTTATGGGGGACCATATTTTGCCTGTGCTTAGCCTATTTAGTAAAAAATTACATGAAAATATCTAATATTTTGACTTTCAAGACCAATGGGACCTGTCCCTGCTGCACTAATAGTGGTCCGGCTCCATAGCTATAAATGTGTACCATTCCATTGAGAAGCAGTATGAATCTATTGCTATTAAACTAACTACAGAGAAAACTGTGATAGATTGCTTAGCATTCTGCTCTGTTGCATTCTGCTCTAAAAATCCTTAAAGAAAGTCCCTCTACTCAGGGCCTGAACTGGGGCGAAACAGTGTGTGTGGGCGGTGCTAAGCATATACCTCTTCTGCCTACTCTTAGTTTGGGCCCTGAAGGGGTAAGGTAGTACTTACTGTGGCAGTTGAATAAGTTACTGAGGATTGGATGCTGGTGGAAGAAGGAAGAGTGCATGCATAAAGGTGAAAAGCAGGGTAATGGTTGCGCCTCACCTAACCCCCCCCAGCATCTATTCAACACCTCGCAGGGAGGGGGTACAGTATGGGTGCCAGGTGAAGGCTGATTCTTGCTGACTGCTTGGCTTGGCACTGCCACAACTGGTTGAACAACAAGATGGCAAACAAAGACCCTAACACATCAACTGCCAGCTCAGCCATCCAAAGGTAAAAACTCAATAGAAGGGCAATTGCATTGATCCCTAAATCAGTCACTACAGATTATTGCACAAATCATATTTATATATATATAGTTTTATTCTAAAAAGGCACCCAACAAATTTTAAACTGCATCAATGGATCCTTATAGCCACTTGTCTTGGAAGGGAATTACCATAATCTGTAGCTCCCACAATTCCCAGCTATAGTCAGGTGATCCCACTGGTGTCTAATAAAAGGGCAGCCAAGTATGGGGGTTTACTTTGAAAGCAGCAAGTAAGTTGCAGGTAAAACCTAGTCCCTTTGTAAAATGTATAATGAAGCAATAGAATTCTTAATGAATCAGATAAAATTGAGCATAGGACTGGCCAGATATGGGATGACTTTGACGTAGTTGGCCAGCATAAATATATTGCAATATATGGACAAACAATCCCTGTTTTGTTTAAAGGGTAAGGCATTTTTCAGTAGCAGTATGCACAAAATGTCTGTCTTAAATATATTGATAATGGGTTGAGTGCAGAGGACCCTTGTATTTGACTATATGTATTTTGTGGTCACACCCTCATTGCACCCCCGCCTAATGGTTTTAAAAAATAGTGGTGAGCACAACTTTCCCTTGTTTGTTATAGTTATACAGGAGCAGTGACCAGCTCCATGTTGTAGCTCCCACAATTCCCAGCTATAGTCAGGTGATCCCACTGGTGTCTAATAAAAGGGCAGCCAAGTATGGGGGTTTACTTTGAAAGCAGCAAGTAAGTTGCAGGTAAAACCTAGTCCCTTTGTAAAATGTATAATGAAGCAATAGAATTCTTAATGAATCAGATAAAATTGAGCATAGGACTGGCCAGATATGGGATGACTTTGACGTAGTTGGCCAGCTTAAATATATTGCAATATATGGACAAACAATCCCTGTTTTGTTTAAAGGGTAAGGCATTTTTCAGTAGCAGTATGCACAAAATGTCTGTCTTAAATATATTGATAATGGGTTGAGTGCAGAGGACCCTTGTATTTGAATAAGTTACTGAGGATTGGATGCTGGTGGAAGAAGGAAGAGTGCATGCATAAAGGTGAAAAGCAGGGTAATGGTTGCGCCTCACCTAACCCCCCCCAGCATCTATTCAACACCTCGCTGGGAGGGGGTACAGTATGGGTGCCAGGTGAAGGCTGATTCTTGCTGACTGCTTGGCTTGGCACTGCCACAACTGGTTGAACAACAAGATGGCAAACAAAGACCCTAACACATCAACTGCCAGCTCAGCCATCCAAAGGTAAAAACTCAATAGAAGGGCAATTGCATTGATCCCTAAATCAGTCACTACAGATTATTGCACAAATCATATTTATATATATATAGTTTTATTCTAAAAAGGCACCCAACAAATTTTAAACTGCATCAATGGATCCTTATAGCCACTTGTCTTGGAAGGGAATTACCATAATCTGACCTCCTATACCAACTATGCCTTCCAGTCTCAGAGGTACCTCTTTTTAATGAAAATAACTTCAGTTGGTCATTTTATAAAACATTTACAGGGCCCATCTAAACATGGCCAGGACAAAGGTTTGTTCTGTAAACTTGCAAACGTCTATAAAACCACACGCCCAGTGTGCTAGTCGACCTGGGGACACAATGATTTGGTCTACGAATCTGATCTTTGGGTATAAGAAGTATTGTCTTCTTTATGTTACATTCTGGTTCCTGAACCTTCAAAAAGTTGACATTGATTTGGATATGATCAAACAAAGATTTAGGGCTCAATCTAGTACATAGTTGGAATATTTATGTGGATAGGTATTGAATTGAATGAAACCTGGAGGAGATTAGCCATTGAAATGTGGATCATTGTGTCTGGAGGCATTTAGCGGGTTATTACTAAATTATAACTAAGCACTTGGGCAGTTGGAGGACAAGGAAACCTATATGGTACAGAGCTCACATCTTGTGGCTTGGTATAATAAAGAATTTTCAGCTGGGAATACCTTATTGTGTTCCAAATTGTGATGTGTATGTTGTGGCATAGCAGAAGGGCTATCACTTACAGGGTGAATTATTTGGTTAAGCCTGTTAGCTCAGGGAAGGCTTTCTTTACCATGTCATTTTCCATATTTCGTAGAAGCTTTAATGTAAATATCATAATGTATGGAGGCATCTATTGTCTCATAGTGGGCGGGATAAGAGCAGTAAAGATTCTTTGCCTACTTTTATTACCACGTTTAACAAACAGTATCACAAGGTTATTGATATAGTCTGTAACCAGCTTCCTGTTTTGTCAGCTCGTTGAGTCTGGTGTTTGATAAAGGTTGCTGATTCCAATCACGTAGAACAGGCTGTTTGAGCAGAATTATATTGTTATATATTACATATAAGTCTGTTCACTTGTTGTGCTAGTGCAACTACTTGTTTGAGCCATAACAGAATATTTAGAGCAGGAACGTGTACTACATGCCCCTATGTTTGTGTGCGTGATACTTCCTAACATAGCTCAAGAGGTGAAAGGTTTCTGATTGTGAGCTGTATATACATTGCAGCACTGCATTTGTATTAGGTGTGCTTACGTGTGTTACATGGAGTAGGCAATATATATAGCTTGCACTTGATAACGGTCTCAAAAGGGACGGAAATTATTTTTCTGAACATGCACTGGATACAGTAAATATATTCATTGGAAATTCCCTGATTGCTGGGTTTTTTTAAATTCTTTTCAGAATTTATTATCAACAGTATCAGCATAATTCATCTCTCATATTAACAATCTTTCCTCTCCAAATAGAGCAGCTTTCTCTACAATGTAGTTGTTTCAGCAGCTCTTGACTCCCTTGCTCCTTCTACCACCCGTCACAGCCGACCAGCTTAACCCCAACCCTGGCACACTAGTGTAACTCAGAACCTCAGAAGATGTAATAGATCAGCTGAACGATGGTGGAGAAAGTCACAAACTGATCCTGACTTCATCCACTTCAAATTCATGCTCTCCTGCTACAATCGAGCTCTATCATTAGCTAAAGAACAATACTTCTCTTCTTTAATCTCCACTCTGTCCTCTAAACTGCAGCGACTGTTTGCCACATTTAACTCACTCCTATGCTCCCCTCCACCCCCTCCACCCATTAATGTAACTCATTGCTAAATGTTGCTAATTAATGTTGCTCATTTCTTTAATGAAAAAAATCTATCTCATTAGGCTGAGCATACCATCTGACAACAATCTCAGACTAACGTGCAGTCCACTCACATCCACTTTGCACTCCTTCACCCCTGTAACACTAGATGAAGTTATCAAACTTCTAGCCTGCTCAAAACCCACAACCTGCTCCCCTGACCCCATACCCTCTCGTCTCCTCTTTCCAATCTCTGATACACTCTCTCCTGCACCGATTTAACCTTTCACTCTCTACTGGTACTTTTCCATTCTTATACAAACAAGCACTAATCACTCGTATCCTTCCCTTGATCCCAGCTCTCCCGTTAACTATTGTCCGGTTTCCCTTGTTCCATTCACATCCAAATTACTAGAAAGGCTTGTTTACAAACACCTGATCCAGCATCTCACTCACAACGCCCTTCTTGACCCCCTGCAATCTGGCTTCTGCCCATCACACTCAACTGAAACTGCACTCACCAAAGTAACCAATGACCAAAATCTAAAGGTCACTATTCCATACTCTATTCCATACTCATTCTTCTAGATCTCTCTGCAGCCTTTGACACAGTTGACCACACACTCCTCCTAGACATTCTATACTCAGCTGGCATTTGTGACACTGCTCTTTCATGGTTTACATCTTATCTGTCTGACTGTTCCTTTAAAGTCATCTTCTCTAACTCTACTTCTAATATGTACTACTATGTTCTCTGTCAGAGTTCCTCAAGGCTCTGTTCTAGGCCCCCTGCTGTTCTATACAACTTCGCTAGTAAAACTTATTCAGTCGTTTGGACTTCAGTATCACCTTTATGCTGATGACACCCAACTCTACTTGTCTACTCCTGATCTATCTAAGTTACAGACTGTCTCTCTGCTGTCTCCTCCTGGACGCTCTCAAAAACAGAACTCATAATATTTCCTCCAAGATCTTCCCCTGTCCCTCAGATTTCACTCACAGTAAACAACACCACCTTTCATTCCACCACACAGACACGCTGCCTAGGAGTTATCCTAGACTCTCATCTGTCTTTTTCACCACACATTCAAACACTTGGAAAATCTTGTCGTATTCAACTGCGCAACATTGCTCGAATACGACCATATCTCAGTTCAGAATCAACTAAAACACTGATTTAGTCTCTCATTATCTCCTGCTGTGATTACTGCTACTCCTTGTAGGTATTCCAACAAGTTGCCTTTCACAACTCCAATATGTTCTAAATGCGGCTGCTAGGCTCATTGATCTCCCCGCTCAACATCATCTGCTCCCATATGTATGTCCCTTCACTGGCTCCCAATCTCCTCTAGAATCAAATTCAAATTACTAACACTCACATTCAAGGCCCTTAACAATGAAGCCCCTCCCTATATTTCATCTCTGATCGCCAAATACTCTCTTTCACGCAACCTTCGCTCTGCTTCTGATTTTTGCCTTGCTTCTCATCACTTCTGCCCATTCTCGTCTAGAAGACTTCTCTCTGGCTTCTTCTTTTCTCTGGAACTCTCCGCCTCGAGCTGTCAGACTTTCTCCTTCTTTCCAAACTTTCAAGCGCTCCTTAAAGACCCACTTGTTTACAGTAGCTTAATTAATCAATTATTGCTGTATCATAAATCACAAAATTGTTTCTAAAATCCTAATGTCTCAATTGTACCCTAACCTTTACTTTGTAAACTCTAATTTGTAGGGCCCTTTAATCCTATTGTACTCTGTAACCCTTGTTCGTTATTATCTATATATTCCCTGTTTGTTATGACTAAGGTAAAGCACTGCGTATCTTGTCGGCGCTATATAAATAAATGATGATGATGATGATATATAGCTTGCACTTGATAAAGGAACTGAAATAATTTTTTTGAACATGCACTGGATACAGTAAATATATTCACTGGAAATTCCTTGATTGCTGGGTTGTTGACCTGCTAGCCATTTTTTAGCATGTGCATAAATAGATTTCAGTCAAAGGGAATTAGCCAGGGCTAGTACAGGTATGGGATTCATTATCTGGAAACCTGTTACCCCATACCTCCCAACATTTTAAAACCTTAAAGAGGGACAAAAAGTTCTGCCGCCCCAATTTTTTTTGACCATACCCATTTTACCACACCCCCTAAATACCATGTCTGTTTTACAAGATTTGGAAGATTATGGAAAGTTTGAACACATTTCTGGGGGTTTTAGGTACATGTTTTATGTGTTATTACAGTTTTGCTGCTGGAGGTGAATTGCCAGTTAAAGGATAGTAAAGTCTAAAATAGAATAAGGCTAGAAATGCTGTATTTTGTATACTAAATATAAACATGAACTTACTGCACCACAAGCCTAATCAAACAAATAATTTCTGCTTTCAAAGTTGGCTACAGGGGGTCACCATCTTGTAACTTTGTTAAACATCTTTCCAAGACTAAGACTGTGCACATGCTCAGTGTGGTCTGGGCTGTTTAGGGATCGACATAAACAAAGCTGCTTGAGTTCTGCATGGCTGGGAAGTAAAGGTGGCCATACACGGGGCGATAAAAGCTGCCGACAGACTGTGTTGGCAGCTTATTGGCCCGTGTATGGGGGCCCCCGACGGGCTTCCCCGATCGAGATCTGGCTGAAAGTCGGCCAGATCTCGATCGGATGGGTTTAAAAATCCCGTCGGATCGCGGCCGCATCTGTTCATTGATGCGGTCCCGCGATCCGACCCCCGTTTGCGAATGCTAGGATCCGATCATTGGGCCCTAGGGCCCACGATCGGATCTGCCTGATATTGCCCACCTCAAGGTGGGCATATCGGAGGGAGATCCGCTCGTTTGGCGACATCGCCAAACGAGCGGATCTATCCATGTATGGCCACCTTAAGGCGGGGGCTCCCCCTGCTGTTCATAAGTATGATTGTTTCCCTGCTCAGCAGTTAGGGACCATCTGACAATTCCTATCCACAGCAGTAAATGAAGGGAGAATTTCACTGCATACAGTCAGGTTTCTTATAAAAACTGTACACATTTTTTAATTAAAGTATACTGGAGATAGGTTTCTTTTTCATTAAAGAAAGATTTTAAAGGGATTTTATTGTTTTTTTGCCTTTACATGCCCTTTAAGAAGTGAATCACAGTTTCCCCAAGAGACCTGCGTATCTTAAATAGTTACAATTGTATCTTTGTTTATCTTAAATTGTTATAAATGTGCAGCAGCTGAGTATTCTGGGCTCTCTGCCAAAAAGCCTTTTATTTACTTAAGTTTTAGAAACTTTGTATCTTTTGCTGTTGAGTGCAGAAGATCAGACAGAAATTTGGGAAATTTCAGTAGCAATCCAGGACTATAGGCTGAGCTGTCAAAATCAGGACTGTCCCACAAAAAAATGACAAAATAATCCTATTAGGTTTATTATTTAATGTTTAAATACATTTTAAGAAGACATAGTAACATAGTAAGTAAGGTTGAAAAAAGACACATGTCCATCGAGTTCAACTTTTTTTTTTTTATTAACTACCTATCTGCCAGTTGATCCAGAGGAAGGCAAAAAAAACCCATCTGAAGCCTCTCCAATTTGCCTTAGAGGGGGAAAAATTCCTTCCTGACTCCAAAATGGCAACCGAACCAGTCCCTGGATCAACTTAGACTATGAGCTATTTCCCATAACCCTGTATTCCCTCACTTGCCAAAAAGCCATCCAACCCCTTCTTAAAGCTATCTAATGTATCAGCCTGTACAACTGATTCAGGGAGAGAATTCCACATATTCACAGCTCTCACTGTAAAAAACCCCTTCCCAATATTTAGGCGGAACCTCTTTTCTTCTAATCGGAATGGGTGACCTTGTGTCAGCTGGAAAGACCTACTGGTAAATAAAGCATTAGAGAGATTATTATATGATCCCCTTATATATTTATACATAGTCATCATATCACCCCTTAAGCGCCTCTTCTCCAGCGTGAACATCCCCAATTTGGCCAGTCTTTCCTCATAGCTAAGATTTTCAATACCTTTTACCAGCTTAGTTGCCCTTCTCTGTACCCTCTCTAATACAATAATGTCCTGTTTGAGTGATGGAGACCAAAACTGTACGGCATATTCTAGATGGGGCCTTACAAGTGCTCTATACAGTGGAAGAATGACCCCCTCCTCCCCTGAATCAATGCCCCTTTTAATACAGCTCAAGACCTTATTTGCCCTTGATGCTGCTGACTGGCATTGCTTGCTACAGCCAAGTTTATCATCTACAAGGACTCCAAGGTCCTTTTCCATAATGGATTTGCCTAGTGCAGTCCCATTAAGGGTATAAGTGGCTTTTATATTTTTACATCCCAGGTTCATGACTGGGATGTAAAGACTCATGGTTTGGATATCCAAATGATGGAAAGATCCCTTGTCTGGAAAAACCCAGGTACCGGTAGGTACCATACCTGTACTAAGGAAGAAATACTGTTCAGAACTAGGCAGCCTGATGCTTTGAATATTGCTTGTTATATCTGATCATTTCTATTTTCACTCTTTCCCCCCCATTTCTCTAGTTTGACTATGTCATTTTGTAATGTACTGCACAAACTTGCAACTCACCAGTAGCATTTGCAATAGTTATGACTTGTTGCTTCCCAGGTTTTTTTGATGTCTGTGTTTGTGTAGGTTTAGCCTCCATTATAAGTAATGTCTGTTTAGCCTATGATTTGGTAATCTGGCACAAAATGCATCAGGCCACTGGAAATTCTGCTTTTAATGTCTCCATGAAGCCAATGGTGTGTGGATGTGGAAATGAAGCCTGTCCTTTATCTTCTCTGTAAGCCTCTCATTTTAAAGTAGATCAACAGATTAGACTGGGTGATACACAATCAGAGGGTTTGTGTCTGATTTATAATGTGGCACAGTCCTGTCTCCTTCTACCCATATTGTGTTTTCAAGCATTAACCATGCAGATACAGCCAAAGATCATTTGTTCCTGCAGTGCTATATTTATTTTCTTCTTCTTAATTAGCCCATACATTTCTTCTTAATGCAGGTTTGTTTTCTGGAAGTGGATTGGTTGGCCATAGTTTATCTTATTTCAGACACAGCTGACAGCTCTCATCCTTACAGGGAAGGGTGCTATTGGATGCCATTACTACCCCACCCTGCTTCAGTTCTGCAGAGCATATTTTAAGATCTTCACTAGTAAAAAAAAATCCTCATTTGGGCCCATATACCAACACTGGAGAATGGTGTGGATGCCACAATTTCCATGGACCATAATGTACTCCTTGTTGTACAACAATATACATTAAAAGCCACAAGGAGTTCAATGGCAGTATCAAGACTTTATTCTGAGTGTTTTTATACAGGTCATGGGATTCCAAGGTAACTTTAAATATCTTAAAGTAGGGTGTACATCATTTCTTATTGCTACTGTTGGTTAGTGAGTAATGTGACATCACTAAGAACAGACAGGATATGATGTCATCACTGAACACCTTTCATAAGGATATATTTTTCCCATGTGTGTGTCCATTGCTTCTGTGGCACTTACTTGCACAAGTAGGATATTCTAGACCCTTGTATTGTTCTAAAAGTACAGTATTGCTTTTTTGGGAGGATCTCAGGATTGGTAGCATATAATGCACTTCTATTCTCTATAACAGCCCCAACCACCGGGCCGAGGACTAGTGGCTGGACAGGGGATGTTCCAAACTAGGCTGCCTATGGTCACAGCTGCAAAAACATTAAAAGGCCCTTATTACCTGCAATTCCAGCTCCCTCACCTGCCATTGCCATGACAACAGCCCAGGAAACTTTCTACTGATCGCGATAAGGACCAAAATACTGTTTGGACATTTTTTTTGGTAAGCCTGAAATGCACTCACACATCTACATACCCCCACCCGGTCCTTGTCAAAACTGGTCCGTGGTGCAAAAAAGGTTTATAGGGAATTTATAGGAAGTAGTGATGGGAAAATAAATTCAGCAGGCGCAAATTTCCATGTTTTGCCGCCAGCGAATAAATTTGCAAAATTGCAACGAAAATTCGATGATGTCCAAAAAATTTGGACACGCGTGAACATTGTTCGGACACCCATTGATTTTAAAAAATTGACGAGGGAGTCAAAATTTGCATTTCGCAAATTTTTCGCCGTTTCGCTAATTTTTTCGTGAAATGGGACAAATTCTCCCATCACTGATAGGAAGCAGATGCACAAAGCAGCCCTCTACAACATGTCGTGAGCCCAATACTTGTACAGTCTGTCTCAGGCCTCTGTGCTCTGAGTTTGCCTAAAATAAACATCAAAGAGTGACTTGAATCGGCTGTCTGTACAAAAACCACTGGGTGAACATTAGGGAGAATAAAAGGAAGCTTAGCATGAAATTGGCACGTTGTGCATCTGTCACAGCCGCACCTATTTTATACATGACCCCTGCTGTGTTGCACTTTATCTGTTTCTCTTGATAACAGAGTATAGGTCCCTGTTTTCCTTCTCTCTCTCTCTCTAATTCTCTCTGACCATATCACTGCCATGCAGACCCTGAGCCATCTGGTCAAGCCCTCTGGCCCGTTCCTTACACAAAGACACAGCTGAGAGGCAGATGTGCTGACGATCCACATTGCTCCAGAGACCGGACTTATTGTACAGAGCTATATTCAGTATCATTCCACCCCTCCCTTGCCCAGGACAGACACTAGCAGTCTTTGTTCCGTGCACAACTCATGAATCCTGACTTAATAGTCTCTGCAAGTTGCCTGTCTATTTCCAAAAGCACCAGCCATATTTGCTCCATCTTGTTTGTGTTCATAGGGCCCTGCCTGCCCATGCAGCCCCATAATCTCCATCACCATCAGTGCTGCTGCAAGCACTATATACATAATAAGCCATATATTCTCTTGTTCTTACTGTCAGTTTGTGAAAGCTGTAGATAAACAAATATATTGATAAAAACACACAATATGCTACTACTATATGTATACCTACCATTTGGTAGGACATGGTGAAAAATTTGCCATTGGCTTCCAGTTCTCTTGGCTGCAAAAGCATTCTGGGAGTTCTACTTAAAAAAAAAACACTGCAGGTTAGACAGTCCTGAGAAAAAGACTCACTGACATGGTATTGCTTCTCTGTACCGGTATAGAATGTATTATCCAGAAACCCGGTATCCAGAAAGTTACAAATGATGGGAAGGCCATCTCCTAAAGACTTCATTTTAATCAAGTTATTCTATTTTTCTTTTCTTTTTTATGATTTCCTTGTAATAATAAAACAGTACCTTGTGCTTGATCTCAAATTAAATATAATGAATCCTTATTGGAGACAAAACAAGCTATTGGGTTACATGATTTTTCATAGATTTAAGGTATGGAGATCTAAATTATGGAAAAACTCCTTAAACTGGCCATAGACGTGCAAATTATTAGCCTATGACGATCGTCTGTTCTAATCTTGCCAGTCTTCAGACCTGCAACTAACCATTCATATTAATATAATGTAGTAAAGAGAACAAATCACACAATGCTTGGGTCATTAAATGACAGACTGCAATCGTACAAAAGTTATGTCTGACAAATAATAGTGGCAGTCTCACACTGATAGGCAATACATGCAGAGATATTATCATTAGCTGAAAACAAATTTATTAACCTTTCCTGTCGACTGAACAACTGATCGCCATGGTATGAAAAATGTCGGGACACTCCATGCACTGTCTGCAGGGCTGGATTTACATAGTGGGTGCCCCTAGGCCCACTGCCGTTCGTTGCCCCACGTCCCCTCCCCTTTATTCAGGGAAATGTTCATCATCTGGACTGGAGCAATGGGGATTGGAGCACGGGAAATTTAAAAAAATTATTGTATCTCCAGTGTTTTTGAACCAATGTGGGTGTGATTGGGCAGCATGCCGCCCCCTAAAATCCTGCCACCCTAGGCCCGGGTCTAGGTGGCCTTTCCACAAATCCAGGCCTGACTGTCTGAAAATCATACGAACCTTTGTTTTGTACAATTGTATATTTGTGTCTATGGCCAACTGTAGCCGGAAAACCCCAGGTCCTGATCATTCTGGATAACAGGTCCCATACCAGTACTCAGTGTCCAACTCATAAGCCATAATGCTATATCGGTTCCCCTTTCTGCCTATTAACATAGTTACATAGTTACATAGTTACATAGTTGAATCGGGTTGAAAAAAGACAAAGTCCATCAAGTTCAACCCCTCCAAATGAAAACCCAGCATCCATACATACACCCCTCCCTACTCTCACATAAATTCTATATACCCATACCTATACTAACTATAGAGTTTAGTATCACAATAGCCTTTGATATTATGTCTGTCCAAAAAATCATCCAAGTCATTCTTATAGTCATTAACTGAATCAGCATCACAACATCACCCGGCAGTGCATTCCACAACCTCACTGTCCTGACTGTGAAGAACCCTCTACGTTGCTTCAAATGAAAGTTCTTTTCTTCTAGTCTAAAGGGGTGGCCTCTGGTACAGTGATCCACTTTATGGGTAAAAAGTTCCCCTGCTATTTGTCTATAATGTCCTCTAATGTACTTGTAAAGTGTAATCATGTCCCCTCGCAAGCACCTTTTATCCAGAGAAAACAACCCCAACCTTGACAGTCTACCCTCATAATTTAAGTCTTCCCTCCCTCTAACCAGTTTAGTTGCACTTAGTCTCTGCACTCTCTCCAGCTCATTTATATCCCTCTTAAGGACTGGAGTCCAAAACTGCACTGCATACTCCAGATGAGGCCTTACCAGGGACCTATAAAGAGGCATAATTATGTTTTCATCCCTTGAGTTAATGCCCTTTTTTATGCAAGACAGAACTTTATTTGCTTTAGTAGCCACAGAATGACACTGCCCAGAATTAGACAACGTGTTATCTACAAAGACCCCTAGATCCTTTTCATTTAAGGAAACTCCCAACACACTGCCATTTAGTGTATAACTTGCATTTATATTATTTTTGCCAAAGTGCATAACCTTGCATTTATCAACATTGAACCTCATTTTCCAGTTTGCTGCCCAGTTTTCCAGTTTAGACAAATCACTCTGCAAAATGGCAGCATCCTGCATGGAACCTATAGTTCTGCACAATTTAGTATCATCTGCACAAATAGAAACAGTACTTTCAATGCCCACCTCCAGGTCATTAATAAACAAGTTGAAAAGCAAGGGACCTAGTACAGAGCCCTGCGGTACTCCACTAACAACATTGCAAAAATGTAGAACACTGTGTTTTTAAAGAGTGCTATATAGAAAAAAATACATTCATATATATATATATATAGAACTAGAAATGCCGGCACAACACGTATACTGGTATAAGGTGCCTGGGTGCAGAGCTATGTATTAGTATTTACAATGGCTCAAAAGAAGCTAGCACGCAGGGGCGTAACTATAGAGGAAGCAGACCCTGTGGCTGCAGGGGGGCCCAGGAGGTATAGGGGCCCCACGAGGCCCTAATTCATATACAATTTCAATAAATATTGGAGAAACAAGTCAACCTCTAAACATTTTGGGGGCCTGAAAAATAATTTGCTGTGGGGCCCAGTAATATCTAGTTACGCCACTGCTAGCACGCACAGAACTTATGGAGAAAAAAAGGTTTTTATTTTAACAGAAAAAACTAATGTTTCGGCTAGGTCTTCTTTTGAGCCATTTCATATATATATATATCTATATATATATATATATATATATATATATATTAGGGATGCACCGAATCCGAAAAATTGGTTCTGGATTCGGCCAGGATTCGGCCTTTTTCAGAGGGATTTGGATTCGGATGAATCCTTTTGTCCAGCCAAACCGAATCCGAATTCTAATTTGCATATATTTTTGTCACAAAACAAGGAAGTAAAAAATGTTTTCCCCTTCCCACCCCTAGTTTGCATATGCAAAGTAGGATTCTGATTCGGTTTGGTATTTGGCCAAATCTTTCGCGAAGGATTCGGGGGTTCGGCCGAATCCGAAATAGTGGATTCGGTGCATCCCTACCTTCCACTGACTCCATCTTGCCTTTTATATAAACAATAGTTCCAACCTATTCAACTGAATTGATATTGCCTTACTATACACCGTGCCGCAGCTGCAGCTTCTTCCCGGAATATAATGCCTTCATCTACTATTTCCATTTGCACCTCCAGCAATTTATTTCTTTTGAACACTGGAACTATAGAGCCAGCACATGCATCTACCTGCTTGAGTGACTTTATTTTTCCATAGCAAGTGACTATTTAAGGGGGGGGATTAGGTGCATTGTGCCAGCTGTACCTTTCATCTGACATCTCTATATGCTGCAGAGGTCTCTATGTGCCTGTAGGATGGGACACTCCCCAGCCCTCTCGCAGCTCTCGCAGCCCTCGCAGCTCTCGCAGCTCCCATGGGTGGTGAGCTCATCATTGTCAGACTGCCTGCCCTCTCCACGTCTGCTCTCACTTTGCCAATCATGCATTCATGCTGTATACTAATGGGGCTGCCGTAGACAAGATAATAGCATTAGCCTGCTGTTTGGTGGAAAGTAATGGAGCAGAAATACTAAATTCATCATTCATTGCCCATCCATTGCTCTGGTGTTAACTCATAGTTGTAATATGTTATATATGTTATATGTTAACTCATGGCTGTTATATATATATATATATATAGAGAGAGAGAGAGAACAGTGTGTGTGAGCCGCACACCCTAAGCATAGTGGAAACCGGCTTTACTAGTGCGAGAGAGAGAGAGAGAGAGAGAGAGAGCAGTTGCACTCTCCGCACTAGTGTTCCTGCCTCGGATGCCTCCCCTCCAGATGGGTAAACCGGTGAGGGGGGGCGGCATTTTAAGGAGCCGCCTCAGGCGGATTCTTCACCAGAATCGCCGCTGTACTGGATGCATTAATAGCACTAAGAATTACCATTTATTAAAGGGCGTTTTCACTTTTGAGTCAAAGTTTAGTATGATGTAGAGAGTGATATTCTGAGACAATTTCCTATTGGTTTTAATTTTGGGTTTTGAGTTATTTAGCTCTTTATTCAGTATCTCTCCATCTTGCAATTTGAGCAATATGGTTGCTAGCATGGATGCACCGAGTCCACTATTTTGGATTCGGCCAAACCCCACGAATCCTTCGCAAAAGATTAGCCCAAATACCAAACCGAATCCTAATTTGCATATGGATTCAGTGCATCCATAGTTGCTAGGGTCCCAATTACCCTAGTAACCATGCATTGATTTGAATAAGAGACTGAAATGTGAATAGGAGAGGCCTGAATAGATTGATGAGTAACAACATATTTGTAGCCTTACAGGGCATTTGTATTCATATGGGGTCAGTGACCCCAATTTGAAAGCTGGAAAGAGTCAGAAGCGTAAAGCAAATAGTTAAAAACACAAGCCAATTGAAAAGTTGCTTAGAATTAGTTATTCTATAACATACTAAAAGTTTATTTGAAGGCAAACCACCCCTTTAACACCCAAGTGATATCATTCTTCTTCAGGCTTATAAACAAGTCGCTTATACATTAGTAATGGAAACTTCATATTATTTACAGGGGATGAAGCCATCACTGCCAGCAGGCACACACCCATGGATACAAACTCTCTCATGTTCATTAAAAAGACATATATGTGTGCCCTTAGTGAGCACAGTGCATCATACTAGTCACTTCTATATGGGATTATCCAATAGCTCATACTACAGGTATAGGATCCCTTATCTGGAAACCCGATATCCAGAAAGCTCCGAATTACGGAAAGACTCCCAAAGACTCCATTTTATCCAAAAATCCAAATTTTTAAAAATGATTTCCTTTTTCTCTGTAATAATAAAACAGTAGCTTGTACTTGATCCCAAATAAGATATAATTAATCCTTATTGGAAGCAAAACCAGCCTGTTGGGTTTATTTAATGTTTACATGAATTTCTAGTAGACTTAAGGCATGAAGACCCAAATTACGGAAAGATCCTTTGTCCGGAAAACCCCAGGTCCCGAGCATTCTGGATAACAGGTCCCATACCTGTATTTGCAAGTACATATCTAAATTCACTTTTACTATGAAATAGACATTGATATTGTCTTTCATTTCTTGTGTGTTTTTTTCAGTTATTTACCTTTCTGTTACGCAGCTCTGCAGTTTGGAATTTTGGTAGCTACCTGGTTGCTAGGGTCTTGTTTACCTTAGCAACCAGGCAATGGTTTTAATGAGAGGCTGGAATATGAATGGGAGAGGGACTGAATAGAAGGATAAGGAAAAAAGTACCAGTAGCAATAAAATTGTAAGCTCACAGAGCAGTAGTGTTTTGGCTGCCGTGACCCCCATTTCGAATCTAAAAAGATGTAGAAGAGGAAGGCAAATAATTCAAAAACTATAAAAAATTGCCAAGTTGCTAGGAATGGGACATTCTATAAAATATTAAACATTAACCAGCCCTTTAAGATACTAATACAGAGCCAAACCCCATTTGTAAAACGTTGCACTAAGTTTGCCCAGGAGCTGTAACCCAATAAGATTTATGCTGTTGACAGTAAATGCTTGCTGCTGATTGGCTGATATGGGATATTGCTCCTGGGCAAACTCAGTGTCTTTTATTATAAACCCCCCTTAATATCCAGGTATAGCTCTCCACAATTACATATATGGTTCATACTTTAAAGCTGTGGTTCACCTTTAATTTAATTTAACCTTTAGCATATTATAGAATAGCTAAATCTAAGCAACTTTTCAATTGGTCTTAATTATTTTTAATAGTTTTTCAAATGGGGGTCACTGATCCCATCTAAAAAACAAATGCTCTGTAAGGCTACAAATGTATTGTTATTGCTACTTTTTATTATTCGTCTTTCCATTCAGGCCTCTCCTTTTCATATTCCAGTCCCTTATTCAAATCAATGCATGGTTGCTAGGGTAATTTGGACCCTCGCAACTAGATTTCTGAAATTGCAAACTGGGGAGCAGCTGACTAAAAAGCTAAATAACTCAAAAACCACAAATAATAAAAAATAAAAACCAATAGGAAATTGTCTCAGAATATCACTCTCTACATCACACTAAGGGGGTTATTTATCAAAGTACGAATGCTAAAAAACTCAAACTGAATTTTTAGTGCAAAAAAATCTCAAATTTTTTGAGATTTATTATATTAGGCAAAAATTTAGAATCTGAAAATACTCCATCTTCAACCTGTCGAAGTCAATGGCAGAGGTCCTACAGTATTTGCAATTTGTACATATAATTGTCTAAGCTGGATTTTATACGATAATCCGAACATTTCAGGCTTTTCCGCAGAGTTCATGAAAATTTCTGACTTTTCGGGCATCAAATCCAAAACATTTGGATTTTTTTGGACGACAATACGAAAATGTTGTAGTTTTCATGTGACAATCCAAAAAAAAGGTGCGTTTTTTGCCGATTCGATTTTTTGTGGTTATATATTGATAAGTAAGGGTAGATTCTACTAGTCTGGTTTGACTTTTTTCTATTCAAAAAATCTGAAAAATTCAGATTTTGATAATTAACCCCCTAAAAGTCAATTTAAAGGTGAACAACCACTATAAAGCACAAGGAAAGTTAAATTCACTTAAAGGCCCCAGTGGAAAAAAACAGTTTGCTTTATACTTTAGGTCAGCCCTCTTCTTGGCAAAGTCAGCGCCATATTGACTCCAAGGGATTCCTCGCCCCACCCTAGGCCAACACATTCCCCCGTACCAAGAACTAAACAATTTTATTCAATGAATATGACTTGTCCTTTAAGGCTTGCTATGGAGGGGAGTCGTTATAGCTTTAGTGAAAGCTTCAGGGATGGACCAACATATGAACTCCTGAGCTGGTTGCAGGAAGGTTTTGATTCATGAGGGAAAAGCTATAGACATGGATAATAGTAAACAATCATGATTCATGTGTAACAGGAGACCTGGGTGTGAAGGTTGTGACCTGGGCTGATGTTCTCTCCCCTTTCCTCCCATCAGAATTGAGTTTATCAGACAGGGCAGCAGCTGCTCAGCAGAATTCAGAATGGAAATGTCTGTCAGTCCAGCACCTTATCAATGGCTTACTTAGTCATACTGTGCTAATGGGCTGACCCGACTCTCGTGTCTATTCTAAGACAAGTTGATGAGTAATATTCACCACACGTTCATAAATATTAATAAGGTTACTACTGCAGTTTCATTACATAGGTCAGAGTTCTGTGAGCTAATAAAGGACTATTATGGTCCCAGCTTGCTCAGTGACTCTGTAGACTTCTACATTTATTGTATTGCGGCCCCCACAATTATTTATATTTGGGTTATCAGCCCAATGTCAGTAGGTACATTGTGTTTGTTGTTGGTAGGTGTGCCCAATAGACTCTTAAAGAATCCTGGTTCAGCTTGTAGTTGCCCGTTTGGAAAGCCTTGTGAACAAAAGTGAGCAGGGGTGTAACTATAGAGGAAGCAGACTCTGTGGCTGTAGGGGGGCCCAGGAGCTATAGGGGCTCCATGAGGCCCTAATTCATATACAGTTTCAACAAATATTGGTAAAACAGGTCAACCTCTAGACATTTTGGGGGCCAGAAAAATAATTTGCTGTGAGGCTCAATAATATCTATTACGCCACAGAAAGAGAGATTGAACATATACCAAAAGCTGACCACAAGCAAGCAGAGTTTAGGTATATCTCACTAACTGTCTCGTGTGGGGGGCAATAATCTGATTATCCATCTGTTATGAGGTGCAGAACCAAGCAGTTCTGGATCAGCTGATGACCCCATACATGGTTAAATAGTCTGCCTAATGTTTTCCTGTTGTTCAATCAGTTTCAGAAGGGCCTGCACTTGAACTGACAATGATAACACAATGATTTGTATGAATTTGTATGTACCTGTGACTTTAGCCTCCGTTCAGCAGATATAAGGTATCATTAGTGACGTTTGGTTCATGGCTAGTAACAGAAGGAACCAATAGGTGTTTGATTTCTAACAGCAATGCAGTAAAGGCTACCTGTTGCTACAATGCTATAGTTTTCTGGAAGAGATGCAAAACATGCACCCATTGTTACATCACCTTCTATATGATTTTAAATTGCATCAGCAATGAAGCCTAGGGGTAGATTGAAGTATATAATCATGGTTTGCTGATGGCATTAGATTAGATGTAGCTTATGTGCTTAATGTGAGTTCTAACTGACTCTCCTGATTATAAAAAAATACATTTATTTATTATCCCATTTGCAGGGCCGGACTGGAGGTAAAAAGCAGCCCGGGCAAAAAAATTAAAGCAGCCCACATGTCCCTTCCCAGAGACTATTATCCACTGCTACTATAGACACCATCTCTCCCTACTATCCCTGCTATCCCACAGTCACACTCCCTTCCCAGAGACTATTATCCACTGCTACTATAGACACCATCTCTCCCTACTATCCCTGCTATCCCACAGTCACACTCCCTTCCCAGAGACTATTATCCACTGTTACTATAGACACCATCTCTCCCTACTATACCTGCTATCCCACAGTCACACTTCCTTCCCAGAGACTATTATCCACTGTTACTATAGACACCATCTCTCCCTACTATACCTGCTATCCCACAGTCACACTCCCTTCCCAGAGACTATTATCCACTGTTACTATAGACACCATCTCTCCCTACTATACCTGCTATCCCACAGTCACACTCCCTTCCCAGAGACTATTATCCCACTGTTACTATAGACACCATCTCTCCCTACTATACCTGCTATCCCACAGTCACACTCCCTTCCCAGAGACTATTATCCCACTGTTACTATAGGCACCATGTCTGACACCCATATCACTTCACTGCGCTTGCCCCATAAACTCCACCGCTGTCACACTGTAAATCTATCACTTCCCCCTGTGTTTCAGGAATAGCTTCCCCCTTGCTGCAGTTGTAGACTGCTGCTGCTGCTAGCTTAGTGGCTGTGATTGTTAATTGTTCCTCCTTCTGTGGGCTACAGCCCTGCCTGTCTGTGGGCTAGCACATAATGAGGCATTTGAATGATCACTGCTTGGCAGCTCCAGCAGCAGGAGGAGGAGGAGGCTCTGGGATTTGCATGGGCTGAAGGCTGAGTATTTTTACCTTGCGCGGTTCAAATCAAGACAAGGTGACACTCCTGATTTACTGGCCGAGCAAGTCCCCTTCCCTCCCCCGTGTGGAGCAGTAAAACAGACCTTTATTGTAGCCCCGCTGTCTCCTGTACTTCTTCTAACAATCGGCTCTCAGCCGGCAGGCTGCAAACAGCAGACGGTGTAATGTCGTGCGCACTCTGCAATCCACTGGTCATGTCTGCTGTTTGCAGCCTGCCGGCTGAGAGCCGATTGTTAGAAGAAGTACAGGAGACAGCGGGGCTACAATAAAGGTCTGTTTTTCTGCTCCACACGATCACTACAGGAGCGGCCCACTTATCAAAAATTAGAGTGGCCCACTTAACAAAAATTAGAGCGGCCCCTCGGGCATTTTCCCGTACAGACAGATTGTCAGTCCGGGCCTGCCCATTTGTTTGCTCTTAGTAGCCCTCTCCCCCCTCCTCCTCTATTTTAACCCAAGTAGCTAAAGAACATATATGGCCTCCTTCTCTTACCAATACACCCAAGTCGATCCTGTTTCATTACCACCATCTTTTCCACCATCTCTTTCTCCTCTCCCCTTGAATATTGGTGTTGTGCTACTGATACAGCAATTTTTGCCCAGTCTTCCACAAAACTGTCCAAACGTTTACTTAAAAGGGGAATGTGGGGGCAAGGTCATACAACTGCAAGGGAAGCAACTACTCAGTAGTTCTGGTAGTGTTAGTACAATGTTGTTATTATACAACCAGTGCCCTATGGAGTCAGGTATTATAGAAACAAAATGCACTGGCATAGGAAATAGGGGCAAAGCCTTAAGAAGGCATTTGCTGTGGGCACTCCTGGTGCAAGGTATATCTTAGGCTGGAACTTCTGCATGTACTAAGCCTGACTAATGCAAATAGCTTCCAGCCAGGCTGCTTTCCAGTAAATCTGTTTGAAATACACAGAATAGACAGCTCTCTTATGTAGGCTCTTTAATAGCCATAAAACACTGTCAGGGCCTCAGAATAATATAAGGCTATTTGGTTATCGCTGCACTGAATATCAGGGAATTAGAGGAAAGCATTGGAAGTGTTGCTCAACTGCAAGAACAACATTTCCTCCACCATTGATTTGTTAATGTTAAATGGCATCACTCAACTAATAAGGAGGCTGAGCAGAAGGAATTAATTCATTCTAGAGGGGAAGAGCTTTAAGTGCTTCAGTCATCACATAAAATACCATTGTATTAATTGTATTACATGTTTTTAGCCATGCTTGGATGGTGACATGAAATGTTCAAGGAAGAGAAGACCTCATAGATGAATCTGGGGTGTCAGATACGTGGATAAGACCTTTCTCATCCCATTCTAATCAAGTGAAGCTCATTGACAAACGGGGCAGCCATAATGCTTCAGAACATCACTAATTTGCAGCGTTTGGACTGCCTCTGTAATCAGGACATAACAATTGAGATCCAATTGCCCCATCTCAGCATTTCCAATAGTCATACATAGGTGACCTACTTCTTAAAACAGTCCATATTTTTAGGCTGTGCATTTTCCATAGATGCAATGACATTCCTATAGGGGCTCTAGACCACTACTGTTTTTACCTTTATTACAGCATTGACCAAAAGACCCCCACATGAAATAGCCCTTAAACTTACACTATAATGCCTCGGAGCTAGGGTTGTCACCTCACCTGTTTAAAACTGGAGACACATTGAATTCACATTGTGAATGGCTAATTAGCAATTAATAGATGCACAGAAACCAGTGAGCTGTAACCAGGACCAGAATTAGGGGTAGAAGACACATGTCTAGGGTGCAACATGGGGGGGTGTGTAAACTTCCCTCTTTTGTCAGCTTTTGCCTAGTTTTAGCCCTTTTATGAGTTCTTCTACAGATTCAGGTGCTGACCCTCCCAGCAGCTCTGAGGGTCAATGTTGATTAGTGAAAAGTCATGCACTTTTGTAGGAGAAATATAAATGTGGGTTATACACTAAATGGCAGTGTGTTGGGTTATCCTTAATTGAGAAGGATCTAGGGATTTTTGTTGTCTAATTCCAGGCAGACCAGGTACTGTCTTGCATAAAAAAGGGCATTAACTCAAGGGATGAAAACATAATTATGCCTCTTTATAGGTCCCTGGTGAGGCCTCATTTGGAGTATGCAGTGCAGTTTTGGACTCCAGTCCTTAAGAGGGATATAAATGAGCTGGAGAGAGTGCAGAGACTAAGTGCAACTAAACTGGTTAGAGGGATGGAAGACTTAAATTATGAGGGAAGACTGTCAAGGTTGGGGTTGTTTGGCTCTTGTGAGGGGACATGATTACACTTTACAAGTACATTACAGGACATTATAGACAGCGGGAGACCTAAATTTCCATAAAAAGGATCACTGCATCAGAGGCCTCCCCTTTCGACTAGAAGAACATTTTAATTTGAAGCAACGTAGGGGGTTCTTCACAGTCAGGACAGTGAGGTTGTGGGATGCACCGCCGGGTGATGTTGTGATGGCTGATTCAGTTAATGCCTTTAAGAGCGATTTGGATGCTTTCTTGGACCAGCATAATATACAAGGCTATTGTGATACTGAAATCTACAATTATTATACAGTAGATATACAGGTATGGGACCTGTTATCCAGAGTCCTTGGAACCTGGGTCTTCTGAATAAGGGATCTTTCCATAATTTGGATCCCCATACTTTAAATCTACAAAAATAATGTAAATATTAAATAAACCCAATAGGTGGGGTTTGCTTCCAAAATTATATCTTAGTTGGGATCAAGTACAAACTACTGTTTTATTATTACAAAGAAAAAGGAAATCATTTTTTAAAATTTGGATTATTTGGATAAAATGGAGTCCATGGGAGACGGCTATTCTGCAATTCGGAGCTTTCTTGATAACGGTTTCCGGATGACGGATCCCATACCTGTATTTCTATTTATTGTTTGTATATGTGAGTGTATAAATAGGTCAGTATAAGTACATGTGTAAATACAGTATATGCACTGGAGTTTGTTTGGAGAGGTTGAACTTGATAGAATTTGTTCTTTTGCCTTGCTCTAATGCATGGGTCTAAATTAATTGCTTAACCATTGACAGATTTAATGTGTTCATTTTAAAGAGTTTATATGCACTTATATCATCATGGGTTTTGGCCATGAAGTGGCAAAAAGTGCTAAAATTCTGCATAATCCTATACAATCATCAGACGACCGGCCCTAAGGCAATTGTGGAGCATGCAGCCAGAGGGGGCCAATGAGGAGCCAGGACCCCTGCCCATAGTCTCTGTTCTGTCCCACCTGCTGCAAGCCATCCCTGTTCCCATCTTTCACCCTACTTTAACATTGTGGTGTTTACACAAATGGCCTGTAGATGTCACTGTGCTCAAGACTTATACTGTGCATACTTTCTATACAGCTTGTGGTGTTAGAGTTGCTTACTGCTGTGTAATGGCTGCATGAGCCTGCTAATAAAGCACTGTTATACTCTACTCATCCTCGACTACCAAAACATAACAAACATCTAGTGCGAGAGTGGCGGGAGGAGGGGGGCTGAGGGTGGTCAGTGGTCCCGGGGGTACAAAGTTACACCCTAGCCAATAGTTGTGGATTTGGTGCATTATTTGCAAAGCGGGAAACCACTATGTCTTCCATGGTGGGGGCTATTTAATTTGTTTGTTGTTTATCTGAGAACATTTCTGGTGGTTTTTAGATAAAAGTATAAAAACAGAGTTTAACAAAGCAACAAATCACACCAAACCTAAAGTACAAATGCAGTTATTAAACACATAAATCGACTCTATTAATTATTCATGAGAGGAGTAAATTGGTTTATTAATGCAACGCGTGTAAATCCTACATTTGTGATCCGTGGTTTTACTCACATAACGCAGTCCCCTGTGTCATTACAGTATGACAGCTGGAAGCGACGTTTACCTTAATAAAAAAGAACAGAGCTCTGGGGAACTGTAAGTTCACTAGTTGAACTGATATCCTTGAACTGGGCTGTTGTGACCAATTAAGGAATTGTTCTGATACTGCGCTGTCAGTTCTTCTAATGCAGACCTTAAACAGATAATACCAGGCGTTTGTATGCAGTGTACTATGAATAGAAGCATGCTGTTCAACGTTTATTATTGTAACTTACCTCTACTTATCCCTTTATATAAAAATATATTTGCTGATATTAATATTGAGTATTAGTCTACTTCCCAGTCCAACTGAAGTCATGCAAATCTTGGAAGTAGGTGTGAACTGTGTTATTACAGTCCAGATGTGCCCAAATGCCAAGAGGTATGGCCAGTAGGTGTCTGATAGGGATGTGGTTAGAGTTACCAGGTTGCCAAATGATTTCTGTTCAACTGTATCTATATTTTTATTTAGCCCTTCAGCCTGTAAGTGCCCAGTTTAGAGCATTACGCTGGCCATCTGATGTTCCACTCACTTGGTCAGATCGCCAAACGAACACATTTTTGCCCAACTTGGACTCCTATGTGCCACGTATATCAGGCTGATGCAATCGTTTGGCCTCAGGCTGTCGGGAAATGATGTTCTCATCCAAAATGGATTTTTAAAATCATTTTTTGGCCAGATATCTATCATGGAGGAAGTTTGAGAGGGCCCATACAGAAGCAAATATGGTGTTGACTTGGTCTGAAGGAGGCAAATTGTGCAGGGTGCAGTTCACTCCAAATTTCCCATCAGACAAGTGAAGAAGATGGGTGATTGACAGCTTGGAGGTGGGGAGGGGTAACGATTCCAGCAGTGACTGGTGGGGTGTTGAGCCAGATACAGGTATTGTCTTGCTCTGATGGCCAGCTTAATAGGGTTGGTTCACCTTTGTTTAAAGTTTTAGTATGTAATAGAATGGACAATTCTAAGCAACTTTTCCATTGGTTTTCATTACTTATTTTTTATAGTTTTATAATTATTTGCCTTTTTCTTCCGACCTTTTTCCAGCTTTCAAATAGGCTTAGCTGACCCCATCAAAAAACAAACGCTCTGTAAGGGCAAGGCCAGATGTGGCATTTTTGCGGCGTTTTTATGTTGCGTTTTTAAAAAAGAACAGCCAGGCGTAAATACACATAAACTGCTCTACCACTGAAACGAATGGAAAATGCACTATGTCAATTCACACAGGGAGCTTGCATGGGAGGGAAAGTGGAAGCACTCCAGGCTACAAAGAAAAAAATATAATACGTTTAAATACAATGGAAGTGCAACTGATTTATCCTATTAATCAATGCACATTCCCTGGTCCCCTGTCTCACAAATAATTCAATATATATGTAAGTGCATGTGTGTATAAAGACAAGAGCGCTTGCAAGCTGAAATCCGCCACAGGACGCCAGTATTGGCGTTTTTTTATCAGAAACGCCAATACGTCAAGAAACTACCAAATCAATAGACTCAATAGACTCTATGGGATGTGCATGTTTGGAACCACACTTTGCATAAATACGCCGCGTATTTGAACAATGAGAAGTGCATGTTGGGAAAAGAATCCTACGTGCTCAAAAACGCATGTTGCAAGTGGTTTCAGGGGCGTATTTACACCTGGCTGTTCTTTTTTAAAAATACAACGTAAAAACGCCACGTCTGGCCTTGCCCTAAGGCTACAAATGTATTGTTATTGCTACTTTTTTATTACTATTTTTTTCTGGTAAGGTCCTCTCCTATTCATATTCCAGTCTCCTATTCAAATCAATGCATGGTTGCTAGGGTAATTTGGACCCTAGCAACCAGATTGATGACATTGCAAACTGGAGAGCTGCTGAATAAAAAGCTAAATAACTCAAAAAACTTAAATAATAAAAAATTAAAACCAATTGAAAATCGTCTCAGAATATCACTCTCTGCGTCATACTAAAAGTTAACTCAAAGGTGAACAACCCCTTTAAGGTGGAGACCGTTCTTGTTTATGGCTCTAAATTAATATTCTTTTTACCCCACACTTACATCAATACAGGATAGGGGAGTAGGGTAAGTGGGACCAGAAGACTCCCAAAAGGAATAGCATCTCCTCAGTCTGCACCAAGGGGAAGTATGGAGATCTGTTTTATATATGGAGATTCCTCATATAATCTCCTGTACACATTTAGTAAAGGTCAGTACCAAAATGTTCTCTGCAGTTTTTGTTTTTTTAACTTAAACAATGTATAAATTTAATTCAAAATGTTCTGTTCTTTAAAGGGAGAACTTTGGAATAATAAAATCACAAAAGAGGGTTTGTTGGCCCCTGAAGAAATTATACTGAATAATTGGAGCCAGATGTGTGTCCTTTTTATTCTACTGCAAAAACAGGAGTTTGTTATGTCTTCCCACGGTGGACTTCTGTGGTTACCAACAAATGTAATCTTGTTAGGATCTTAATGCGAGTCAGGTGAGAGCAAATTAACCCAGCGCCCATTAAATCCTGAGCAAAGTCCGGGCTCCAGGCTCGGCAGCTCAGAGCATGATGGTCATTGAGTCTAGAGAAAAGGTCAGAGCTAGGATAAGAGAAGAGGACTTCCTCCTCCTTGACCTCCAATTTTAAGGTGGCCATAGACGCAAAGATCCTATCGTATGAATCGAGGATTCGTACGATTTTTGGACCGTGTGTGGAGAGTCCCGACATTTTTCGTCCGGCAGAGATCGGTCGTTTGGTTGATCGGACAGATTTGATTTTGTCCCGACCAATCCCGCCGGAGCCCATTGCGCTCTCATCCTAATCTGATCAGATTCAGATTACCCCCGATATAGCCATGCCCGTTAGTGGCATATCGGGAAAGATCAGCTCATTTGGCGGTCGCCAAACGAACGGATATTTTCATCTATGGCCACCTTTAATAACCTGATAACCAATCTGAATATGGTAAGCTAATCACAAACTGCTTAATAAATGTTCTTCCACTGTGATAAAAAGTGTACTGTCCTAGTGTGTTCATAGCTGACTGTGTTTTCAGTAAGGGCAGAGACACGCGCTCAGATTCGGGGAGATTTAATCACCCGTAGTGATGGGTGAAAAAAACGGAAAGTTTCAAGAAAAATCGTGAAAATTTCAAATTCTCACGAAAAAATGTGAAAATCGGAAATTGACAAAGTCGCTCGCATCAATTTTAACAATGGCGTTAAAGTCAATGGCCGTCCAAATAGTGTTGACACTCGGTGATTTTGATGCAAGCGATTTTTCAGATGCATGTCCAGAATTTTTCGCCAGCGAATTTTCGCGGGCAGATTTGCAAATCTATTCACCGACAGTGAAATGCGGAAATTTGCTGCAAATTTGCCCATTTGCCCATCATTTTAGCAAGTGAGGGAATACAGGGTTATGGGAAATAGTTCATAGTCCAAGTTGATCCAGGGACTAGTCCCATTGCCATTTTGGAGTCAGGAAGGAATTTTTCCCCCTCTGAGGCAAATTGGAGAGGCTTCAGATGGGTTTTTTGCCTTCCTCTGGATCAACTGGCAGATAGGTAGTTAAAAAAAAAAAAAAGGTTGAACTCGATGGACATGTGTCTTTTTTCAACCTTACTTACTATGTTACTATGTTACTATCTTACTATGTACTAATCACCCGGCAATAAAAATCTCCCCGAATTGCCTCCCGCCGGCTAGAAACAAAATCATCAGTGGGATTGCATTCGGAATGCTTTGTTTTCCGAAGTTTCCTCGTGAGGCAAAAAAAGATTGAGGCAGGAGGTAAACAAAACAACATCTCAGCAAACATGCATGATATCGCTTGTGGAATAAGACTTTGATGGGGACATAATATTGCAGTGCTATGGCCTGGCTATGGCGGCCCAGGGGCCAAAGTGGCTTTTCCTGGCCTCCAGTCTGCACGAGGGATACATAAACATCTTTGCATGACATCATGATTTTCATATTATCAGCCATCAAATATAGGATATGACAAATAATCAACTCACTATTGGGGTTATGTAATAAAAGACACTACCCAGAAGCAGTAACCCATAGTAACCAATCAGCAGGAAGCATTTTCTGGTCACCTGTTTAAAAAGCAAACATCTTATTGGTTGCTGTGGATTACTGCCCCTGGGCAAATTACAGCAACAAAATTAAAGCTGTTTTTTATACAAACAGAAAACATATTAGTTTGTGTATTTTACTACTGATATGGGATTGGGACCAATGTCATTTTTTTTTGTCAATGGGAATATCTATCCATCACTGGCACTAATCCTTTTACACGACAGATTCTAATCTATTATGACCCATGCTGCATTCACACAACAAACAAACGTGTCAATATTGTAATCTAGTTCATAAATAAATGAACTCAATGAGAGATGAATGGCACTAATTATTTATAAACTGCTTTTGCCACCTTCCAAATCCTTGAGCTTGGTGTCCAGTCAGTGAGATTAATATTATAAAATCGCCTGGGGCACGGCACATGCAGCGCTTCGTTTTCCGAAGTTGCCTCACAAGGAAACCCTGAAGTCACCCCGAATAAGAGGAGATTTGTCGCTGGGGCGACTAATCTCCCTGCTTGTGTGGCCAGACCCTTACACTTTGGGGCAAGTTCACTAAAGGGCAAATTTTCGCTTATATATGTATTTATTAGAGTATGTTGTTGGTGCAAATGCTTGAAGTGCCCACTTATTCTTACAAATGTCCAAGGAAGCAAAATAAAGACAGAAGAGATCCTCTAATGCCCTAGACATGAGCCCACTTTAAAACAAATGTGGCATGCCCCTCAAATAGGGTTGCCACCTTTTCCAGAAAAAAATACTGGCCTTTAGGGATGGGCGAATTATTTCTCCTTGTTTTGCCGCAAAAATGACTCCCCATAGACTTGTATGACTCGTGCATCAAAAAAAATTTCGCTGCGCGACATATTTTTTTGGACGCCCATTAAAGTCGCTTCGGCCACATTACGCCAGTGTCGAATTTTTTGCCGAAATGAAACAGGTCACATTCGCCCATCCCTACCAGCCTTCCTATATATTTATCATTATACCCTATTGATAACATTGTGATCAACCATCATTTTTACCGGCCAGGTGGCAACCCTACCCTCAAATGGTTAAAAAAAAATGTTATAACAGTTTTTTAACAGTTCCAACTTTTAAATACAATCCCAATGAAAAAAACACCAGCAAACTTTTATGACTTTTGTGACTCCGGCAAACAGGATATGAAGTCACTGACATAAGACTGAGGAGGATGTAGCTTCTTCTTCTCAGTTCGCCAGGTATAAGCTGGCGAAGGAAACTCTGGCGAAAGGGGTGACGTAATGGAAAATTCACAGTAGTGAATTTGTGGAGTAACAATCGTTGGCCTGAACGAAAATTTGTCTGGCGAAAGGGCACAAAACTGCACTAGCGACGGTCTCTTTCGCGAGCGAATTGTCCTCTAATTTGGCGACGTCCCTGTGGATGAGATTTCTGGTGAATTTTCGCTAGTGACGGCCGCTTTGCCCTTTAGTAAATCTGTCCCTTTGTCTCCCATTCACCTGCCCTAGGAAGCAAACTGAATGTAGTATATGAATTGTGTAAGTATAAATGGCTTCAAGCAGTGAAACTGTCTCAGGAATAATGTCACCCAAAAACATTGTTACACCTGAAAATAATATTTAATGAATAGTTAATTAGATTAGTGTTGAAAAATGATGTAAACGATTATAAACTGTATTATAAAGTGTAAGCTCTGCAGGGCAGGGACCTGCTGTGTCATCTATGTGCCACTTTATCTTCACTACTGTGCACATGTAATGCAGTGTTTGACCCCCGTCCATCCTAGTGTGGGTGTGTGAGGGCCTCTGAAGGGATATTAGGTGGTAAGTTTCTCTAGTGCAACGACTGATGATTAAACAACCACTTGAAAACAACACTCGCTAATTCACTAACTCACTATCTCACTTACTCACTATCTTAATCACTAACTCACTCGCTAACTCACTCTCTATCTCACTAACTCACTACCTCAATCACTAACTCACTTACACACTATCTCACTCATTAACTCACTAACTAAATCACTCACTATCTCACTCACTAATGCTGTCACTTACTATCTCACTTGCTCTCTCACTTAGTCACTATCTCACTCAATAACTTTCTTACTTATTTACTTGCTCACTCACTACCTCACTTACTCACTATCTTGCTCGCTAACTTACTTGCTCACTATCTTACTCACTAACTCACTTACTCAGTACCTCAATCACTAACTCACTTACACAATATTTCACTCCCTTCCTCACTTATTTCTCACTCACTCACAAACTCACTTACTATCTCACTGACTATTTTTCTCACTTACTATCTCACGCTCTCTCACTTACTCACCATCTCACTAACTCTCTCACTTACTTATACACTCACTATCTCACTCAGTTACTCACCAACTTACTTACTATATCATTTACTGTACTCACTAACCCACTCGCTAGCAGTTACTCACTTACTATCTCACTTATTCACTCACTATCTCACTTACTAACTTACTCACTATGGCACTTACTCACTGACACACTTACTATCTCAATTACTAACTCAATCATTAACTAAATCACAATCGATTGGTTTGTGAGTAACGATAATGAAACCTGTCATATCATCACAGACACAATACATTTGTATAAAGAGGAAATTAATTAGGAGTGATACTGAGACTTAACAGTATCTTCTATTCCAACGCCTACAATGCCCAGAAATAGGTAGGAATTGCTGTGTAATTAAATATTTTTCCAATGTGCTATAACAAAAGGCAATACATATACGTGTAAGTTAAAGGGGACAGTCGCCCTAGAAAAAATTCCTAATTCTTTTTCCTTCCTTCTTGGAAATCACAATCTCAGCAAGCAGGTGGTGCCATTTTGTAAAAACTGTTATTAAGGCAAGCTTTGCTTCATGCCAAAATCTGGCTTATGAATGGGGGACCTAGAAACCCATGCCCATGTGCAGGCTACTCAGTTAGACTGTGAGGAGTAAGGGGGTATGTCAGGAGTGCAATAACCTCTAGGAGGTGCAGAAAAAAGTAAAAGTATTTGCCTGTCCCACCTCTATGTCTGAGTGGCGGGGCAGGGAATTTATGATTGACAGCTGAGATTTTTTACAATCCTATATTACAGCTATGTAGGTTTTAATGGAAAAAATTATTTGGGTTTCCTGTTTAATTTGAAAAGTTATTTTATTATACAGTGTTTTATGTCTGGGTGACAGGTCCCTTTTAAATGAATTCAGTAAGTGAGACACAGTTTTAGCACATAATAGTGTTCTTTCTAATTGCAGGTAATTAATGCCCCTCTAACAATTGTATTTACCCAAATATAAAAGAGCTTTCTTTTGCCTAATTTTTAGATAAAAACTATACATTGTTTAATTTAAGTTCTGTTGATAATGCAGGTAATTAATGCCTTCTAACAATTGGTTTTACCCAAAAATAACAAAAAGTTTTCTTTTGTCTAATTTTTAGATACAAAAATAAACATTGTTTTATTTCTATTCTGCTGATAATGCAGGTAATTAATGCCCCTATAACAATAGTATTTACCCAAATGTAAAAGAGCTTTCTTTTGTCTAACTTTTAGATGCAAATATACATTGTTTATTTATTTTCTGCTGATAGGAGTCACCTTAAGTGGAATGAATCTATGTGATTTAGCCTGGGGCCTGAAGTTTTTTGGATGAGGGATCTTTCTGTAATTTGGATCACCATACCTTGAGTCTACTAAAAAACACCAATATGGACTCATGCAGTTTAGTTACCATCACATGTACAAGGGACTTTTATTATTACAGAGAAAAAGGAAATTATTAGACTTATTTACTTAAAATGGACTATATGGGAAATGGTAACAAACAAGGGAAAGTTGTGCTCACCACCATGATGACTTTGACGTAGTTGGCCAGCTTAAATATATTGCAATATATGGACAAACAATCCCTGTTTTGTTTAAAGGGTAAGGCATTTTTCAGTAGCAGTATGCACAAAAGGTCTCTGTCTTAAATATATTGATAATAGGTTGAGTGTTGCTCTCCAGTCCCTTGGAAGTTGCTCCCAGTGGCCTCAAAGCAGGAGCTTATTTTTGAATTCCAGGCTTGGTTCTGGCTGCATAAAAATCAGATGTACTGCCAAATATAGCCTCCTGTAGACTACCAGTCCACATAGGGGCTACCAAATAGCCAATAACAGCTCATATTTGGCACCCCAATAACTTTCGCATGGTTATGTTGCTCTCCAGCTTCTTTTACAATTTAATGTGGCTCAGGGGTAAAAAAGGTTGGGGATCCCTGGTTTAGAGCTTTCTGGATAACGAGTTTCCCATACCACATAGCCCATATACACATATACATTGCCTACACATGAAAAACATTTAAAGTAAGGAAACAGATGCCGGTCAGTTCTCAATAACAGACTTTGCTGGAGCTGGGGGGGGGGAGTGAGGGGTACCTGGCCTGGCTTTGTCAGATGTGACATCATGCACTATGGGATATGACATCACCAGCATGCATAGATCACTGGATGAAAATACAGCACTGTTTATGACCGTAGTCTATGTGCAAGTGGTGAAATATTTCCTACATAAAACCTTCTGTATTACTCAAAACAAACAAATTCTCTGAATTTTTGACCAGGGTATGGCTGAAAACATTTGTGGTTTCAAAGGGATGACTTGCATCATCCTAGGGATTTATAATCATACAAGTACAGTGCTACACTAAAGCATGTGTACTAAGGGTTCTGTGTGTATCTTTGCTATAACTACTATAAAACTCACTAGTCATGGAAGAAAAACAGAGCTGCGTTTCGCCATGGTCAGGCATGGACAACTGCCCTGGGCCCAAGGAAAAGCTCATACTGTAAATGCACCACAAGTTGACTTCTTGTAGGAGGCATCTGTAGCACTGAAAATAACAGTCCCTGGGTACGGATCAAAGCTATGGTTTACGGACAGCAGGTATATTAAAAAAGAGATAATGCCTATAGTAGCAGTGGGATAATAGTCTCTGGAAGGGAGTGTGACAGTGGGATAACAGGTATAGTAGGGAGAGATGATGCCTATAGTAACAGTGGGATAATAGTCTCTGGGAAGGGAGTGTGACTGTGGGATAGCAGGTATAGTAGGGAGAGATGATGCCTATAGTAACAGTGGGATAATAGTCTCTGGGAAGGGAGTGTGACTGTGGGATAGCAGGTATAGTAGGGAGAGATGGTGCCTATAGTAACAGTGGGATAATAGTCTCTGGGAAGGGAGTGTGACTGTGGGATAGCAGGTATAGTAGGGAGAGATGATGCCTATAGTAACAGTGGGATAATAGTCTCTGGGAAGGGAGTGTGACTGTGGGATAGCAGGTATAGTAGGGAGAGATGGTGTCTATAGTAACAGTGGGATAATAGTCTCTGGGAAGGGAGTGTGACTGTGGGATAGCAGGTATAGTAGGGAGAGATGGTGCCTATAGTAGCAGTGGGATAATAGTCTCTGGAAGGGAGTGTGACAGTGGGATAGCAGGTATAGTAGGGAGAGATGGTGCCTATAGTAACAGTGGGATAATAGTCTCTGGGAACGGAGTGTGACTGTGGGATAGCAGGTATAGTAGGGAGAGATGGTGCCTATAGTAGCAGTGGGATAATAGTCTCTGGAAGGGAGTGTGACAGTGGGATAGCAGGTATAGTAGGGAGAGATGGTGCCTATAGTAACAGTGGATAATAGTCTCTGGGAAGGGAGTGTGACTGTGGGATAGCAGGTATAGTAGGGAGAGATGATGCCTATAGTAACAGTGGGATAATAGTCTCTGGGAAGGGAGTGTGACTGTGGGATAGCAGGTATAGTAGGGAGAGATGGTGCCTATAGTAACAGTGGATAATAGTCTCTGGGAAGGGAGTGTGACTGTAGGATAGCAGGTATAGTAGGGAGAGATTGTTTGTATAGTAGCAGTGGGATAATAGTCTCTGGGGAGGGTATAGACTTGATGGCTATAGCAGCATTGTATGTTTAAAATCATAGCATGTTGTGTCCCTTTGCCCACTGGGTATTAGAAAACTGCTGATCCTGCATTGTATGTATCGTTTTTTTAAATTAAGCAACAAATCCTGGAAGTGGAATAGGCTTTGGCTTTGAGCCACACTTAGACACTGCCTAAGAAATTGATTGTAAAAGACTGGGAAGGGCACTTGACGACGTGCTCAGTATAATAAAGAAAACTTGCCTCTGTGAACATCAGCATTTATCTTGCTAAAAGGAACTGTTCCTTTCCCCATGCACACAGTTTCATCTATCACTACATTTTACCTGAGCACATCAGGTTGAACAAGGACACAGTTCTATCCAAGGGAAACATTCATACTAGCTAATACTAGTGAAATAGTTATGACATTACCCTGCCATTGACAATGGCAGCAGCAGTATAACTAGATTTCTGTGGACCCCAGAGCAAAATTATTAAATCATTTTACAGTCTTTTAGTTTGATGAACGTTTAACAATTTAAATCAGTTAGGGCACCTTGTTCTCCATACTTTTGCACCCCATACAAAAAAGTAACATATTCCTAATTTTGGGACTAGTGGGTGCACTTGGAGTTTAGAGAAATACTGCCCTACTGATTTGGCAATTGAAGTTGGTTTATCAGGGGTTTATCCTATGTTGGAATTGGTACACGCACCTAAGATTGGGGGAATATGTAGATCAGATACAGTATCTCCTACTTAGAACCCTTGGGGCAAATTTACTACGTGGCGAAAATTTCGCCAGATGAAAATTCGCACACACACTGCTAATTCACTAACATGTGAAGTTGCATCTAGTGCGCCGAATGCTGACGAAGTTACGATAGCATTAATTTGGCAAGCAGAGCGAAGTTGCACTAGCATTGCCTAATTTGCATACGGCGGGAAGTTAAAGTTGAATGGACGTATATGTTGCAGCAAATACATTACATTACACAAGCCCGGGAAACCTTAATAAAAGAAAATAGAGTTGTTATATTGTCCTATACATGAGCCCAGTGTATAGTTTATGTGCCATATGTTAGGAAATGTAGGGGGTAAGCGGGTTGTCCCAAAAAATGTACGCTCTTTTGCAGCCTATCACCCTGCAAAAAAGGAAAAGACGCCAGCATTTTTTTTTGACTTTTTCAACTAAATTTTGAGGAACTCCTATCTACTCTATTGCACTTCGACTGGTCTGAGGTGACGAAGGCAAGTCTGGCACAAGAGGTAACGTTCAGTAAAATCCGCATCTTAGTGAATTTGCGCAGTTACATCGGAGCACAACTTCGCCTGGCGATTGAGTGTGAATGAGCGCCAGCGTCAGTCTGTTTCGCTATCAAAGTTATGCCTGTGCCCATTAGTAAATTGGCAAAGTACCGAAATTACGTCACACTGGCGAAATTTCGCCAGCGTTAGTCACTTCGTCCTTTAGTAAATTTGCCCCGTTGGCTTATTGATGGACTGTAACCCAACACCAGCCTTCAGCTACCTTTACAAATGATCATATATTTTAGCTCTACCTTTATAGTTATGACCCAGTCTCTGATGATGATGATGATGAGGGCCAGGACAGTTCCCTCCCTGCTCTATTAAAGAGTAGGGCCTAAAACCATCATCTCTGGGAGTATTTTTGCTGCCTAAGGGCCTGTGTTTGTGAAAGACTGCCCTGAATGCCAAGTCATGGGAATGTATAACAGGTTCAGCCACATCTCTCCACCACTCAGGTTCGTCCAGTCCCAGATACTTCAAAGCAACATATGTGGGCGCCTCCTCCGTCATGAAAATATCCATTATCATCTTTCATTTAAAACAACAAAGGCCCCACACTAAAGATAAAAAAATCATCTAGATGTAATAAATAACTTGTATTTAGGCTTCTGATTAAAAGCAGCTGACAACCATTAAAATGTGAGATACCAGGATACCACTGTGGTCACATCTGGTCACAACGGTGCCATCCCTGAGCTGATAACGAGACGGAAGACTGGAAAATCTTGTCTGCATGCCCCCCCCCCCCCCCGTGACCAAATTTGAGCAAAGACCAAAACATGGAATAATAACTATTAGTGACAGTTATTTTTATGCATTAGAATTTTTGCATTGGTATTCTGCTTAAAGGAATAGTTCACCTTTGAGGTAACTTTTAGTATGATGCAGAGAGTGATATTCTGAGACAATGTTCAATTGGTTTTCATTTTTTTATTATTTGTGTTTTTTGAGTAATTTAGCTTTTTATGCAGCAGATTTCCAGTTTGCAATTTTAGCAATCAGGTTGCTAGGCTTCAAATTCCCCTAGCAACCATGCATTATTTGAATAATAGACTGGAATATGAATAGGAGAGGGCTAGAATAAAAAGATGAGTAATAAAGCCTCTGTAGCCTTACAGAGCATTTGTTTTTTTAGATGGTGTCACTGACTCCCATTTGAAAGCTATTTAAAAAAAACAAATAAAGACCAATTGAGAAGTTGCTTAGAATTGGCCATTCTATAACATACTAAAAGTTAACTCAAGGGTGAATCACCCCTTTAAAGGAAAACTATACCCCCAAAATTAATGCTTAAGCAACAGATAGTTTACATAATATTAAGTGGCATATTAAAGAATCTTACCAAACTGGTGTATATTGTATATATTTAAGTAAATATTGTCCTTTTACAACTCTTGCCTTGAACTACCATTTTGTGATATTCTGTGTGCTGCCTCAGAGATCACCTGACCAGAAATACTGCAGCTCTAACGGTAACAGGAAGAAGTGTGGAAGCAAAAGACACAACTCTGTCTGTTAATTGGCTCATGTGACATAACAAGTATGGTTTGTTGGTATGTTTGTGTGCACAGTGAATCGTAGGATCCCAGGGGGCGGCCCTTATTTTTTATTTATGATTACCCAATGGCACATACTACTAGAAAAGTATATTATTATGAAAATGGTTTGTTTACATGAAGCAGGGTTTTAAATATGAGCTGTTTCATGCAATATTTTTTTATAGAGACCTACATTGTTTGGGGGGTATAGTTTTCCTTTAAGGTATGAAAACACAACAAACCGTCTGCCATCATTCCTCTCAATTGATAACAATGAGATTTGGTAAAAATGCCAATGTGTGACAGGGGATGGGAGGGACTTCCAATAAGACCATTTTTCCTGGGAAAGCTTGTAACATATATACAGTATACTTTTATGGCAGGTGGTGTCCTTTTGGGGTGGTTACCCTACTTCATTCTCCATCTTTGGGTTTCCTATTTCCATGGAAATTGCACTCACCAAGACACCACTACTCACTCCTTGTTGAGGTCAGTGGGAATCACAATAATATATAGGCATGGGGATTTGTATACAAGTGGATTTTCAGGTGACAGTTGCATGAAATTTGCAAATGCCAGTGCTGTTCCCTTCAGTTACAGTAGTTAGTGGCATTTTGATGCCACATTGTGAATGTGGAACAGTCCAGTGGGGAAAACTGACCTGTGAATTCTCCTAGTTTTTTCAGGAGTCGTCTGTATTTATATGTGGTGGAGGTGTAACAGAGCATGGTCGTCCTGTAAGAGGGTGATACAATTATTTCTTTCCCTCGCTCAACTTTTCTTCCATCCTCTCCTTTGCTAAGCCATGTTCATGACACCCTTTGTGCAGGGCAGCCATCAGGGGGGGACAGGGGGGAGGGTTGTAGGGGACCCCGAGGGTCAGGGGGCCCGGTCACGTCGCACTTTCTTGATTAGCTGGGCCCCCTGCTTTCTGAGAGCTGCTGACTTCGGGAAGGCAGGGCGGGAGCACAAGGGGAGGTATCTTCTGTCTATTACTTCCCCTTATTGGTCACTAAGTTTAAGTCCCATTTGAGCTGCTCAGGGATTGGATAGCTGAGCTTTGAATTCTCCACCAGCTCATCCAATCACCATGCAGCTTTACCGGGACTTAAAATTCTGTGACCAATAAGGGAAGAAAATTCTGTCACTGGAAGAAGATGTAGCCACCTGTGCTCCCCTCCTCCCTTCTGTAGTTGGCAGCTCACTGACAGCAGGTGGGCCACGCTAATGAAATAAGTGTAACATGGCAGGGCCCCCCTAAAGGTAACCCTTTGTGGTCCCTGTTGTGTGGTGGGGCCCTAGACACCAAATTTTTTTTAAACTTCTGGGGGGGCAAGTTTTTTTACATGGACGTTTAAGGGGGGCCCTGGCCACCAATTTTTTTTCCCCATGTGGGGTCCTAGCCACCAATATTTTTTAATGGGGGGCCCTGACCACAAATGTTTTTTTAAGGGTGGGGCCCTGACCACAAATGTTTTTTTCAATGTGGGGGCCCTGATCACCAATATTTTTTTATTAACATGTGGGAACCATAGCCACCAATGGTTTTTTTTGTGTGTGATGGGGGGTGGACCTGTGGGGTGGGCGGACCTGTAGGTGGGGTTTGTGGCGGGCGCAGCCCAGGGGGCCCAGGAAATTATTTTGTATGGGGCCCTGCGATTTCTGATGGCAGCCCTGCCTTTGTGTAGCAGAACGAAGCACCCAGAATCCATGGCATGATACAATCCGGGATATCACAGGCAATAATGTCAAAAGGCCCACCCTTTGCATAGCCATCTTTTCACATTCCGTGTGCCTTGAGTTTATTGTATAAATAGCTCTGATATATGTCTTGGATAGTTTCTAACTCAACTGTGTGTTTCCTTTTGCAATAAATCTTGATAATTTGAATGTGTAAATGTGAAATGCTTGATATGCTGGGTTAAATGAGATCTGTTACAGTTCTGACAGTGCAGCCTGCTAAATGGTGCCTTGAAGCATATATCATTACCCCAGTTACTTGAATAACAGTCATCCATTCTGTGCCCTTGAAGGCCAATGAGAGATAAATTGCATTTTAGCTTCCTGTACTTACAAAAAGCTATCTGGCTCTAGATAATTATATATTAGTCACTTCCCCAGAGACAATGATGTCTGTAACTTGGGACACATTAACCAGTGGGCCTTTTGGTCTTATAGATATGTATTAGTCATTGGGGTGTAGGAATTTCACAGAGAAGGGCCACATAGGTCTTTGTTTTACACGTCAAACATTAAGATTTGTGTAGAAATATAACAGAATGAGGTTTTGTAATTGGCTAAGAGCAGCCGGGTGACAGTTTGTGGAGACAGACGGCATAAAAGTGCCACAATACGCTAACAAATCATGGTATCTCTCTAAATAAGCTATAAACAAACATATGTCTGTATAATTGCAATACCAGTGATTTTCAACCAGCCACACAACCACATCCATTGACTGTTGAACCCCCAACACCCCACTCTTGGCTCTTTGCAAGTCAAAAATAAAAATTAAAGGAGAGGAACAGGAGAAATAAAGGAATGTTGTGGCAAGACAGACAGTAAACAATGATCATTTAAGCTTGAAGTTTGAAGACTAGTTGCAAGAGGCCTAGTTTACTGGAAATTGTAGCTGAAACATTGTGGCTTCCATATTTATACAACATTATCCTTCAAGCATTTGTTTCATGTTGTATCTTGGCGACATTTTCACAATACATTGGAGTCTATGGGTGTTTTTTCACTCTGAAATCCATACCAGGATTGTTTTTTTAACTGACAGCAGAGTTTTTACCAGGATTCCAGAGTAATAACAACTGGAGCCCTCAAAATCACATGTGCCAAAACTTGCCCATGATTTCCAGATTCAGGCACAAATTAGCATTGCTTTTTGTAAATCACTGGGAAAGTTGAGGCTGTGTTCCGTGTGGAGGAGCAGCTCACTGAGGGAATCCTTAAAGTGACACCACCTCAAGGAAGTTGCTAGTTCCATGGTTCCTTTGTCTATGGGCCCTGTACTTTGCATATGGTAGACATATGGTAGACAACTGGATGCAATTTATTAAAAAAGGCTGAATTGGAACATTGGTGCAAGGCAAGCCCCCAGGTTCTATTGTCTATGGTGCTAGGCAGACATTTAAAAGATTACATAAGGGTGCAAGTATCTTTGTGCACAAGACAGCACAATTTTTCAATCTGCACTTTTGTAAAATAGACAAAAAAATATAGAAGGGATCATTTGCAATCTCCAAGGCAAAGCCCCTAGGCATCTCTCTACCCATCACCCATCAGACATGTAGTAAGTACAGGGCTGCCTTGCTCCTGCCAGTGCTGCCCCCTGGTCCTTGCTCACAACCCAAAATCTTCTGTTTTCTTGGCCTCTGTTTTGGGAGTCTTATCTGGATCTACACTGGATCCCCAATTTGAATAATTAATAGCTTTTTAGCAGAAATTAAATATTGGGATATCTGTTGTAATCAGATTTAAAGTAAATGTGGGTGGGTGTAAAGACAAGCATTAGTGTTAGAGTTGAGATTATGCTAAGAGGTCACAGGTTATATCTCCAGAGAGGAGCCCAGCTGTACTTTCCATCTGTAGCTAGGTCAGACTGGACAGCAAGGATCCAGCATTTCTGGTAATACAGGTCATAAGCATTATGGTGCATCTCCTATATTAGCTCTTGTTATTCAGAAATCCTGCCTTTCAGAGACCTTACTGTTTAGGACTCTCTGTCCCAAAGATTCAGGCTATGAAACAATACAATCAGAAATCAATAATAATTTAATCATTTATAAAGTGCTCTTTTCGTAATTCTAACCTTTCTTGGTCTCTCTCATCAGATTTTGATTACCCAGATACCTCTTGCCATTTTATTACTGAAGTTGATATCTCTGAAGCTGGAGTAAGAGTCTTCTTTTCTCAGAGTTTAGAATTTCCGGGGGCCCTACACAAAGAAAGAAAGTATGGTACTGGTAAAGAAAACCTGTTGGCATCAAACTTGCCCTTGAAGAATGCCTTTTGCATTTTAAGTTTGGGTATTCATCAAGAATATCAAACGTCAACAACTGTTTCTTACGGTAGAGATTTGTTATATTGGGCCCTTTATGATTACTGCCAGTGCCAACAGCTACTTTCCTCTGAAGCTTTGGAGTATTTAGAAAAAGGGTGCACTGCTACTGTTAATAATGACCACTTCTCTGTGTACAGATGAGGATGGTACTGCCCACGTTTTTTTTAGGGGTTCTCCGGTATTCAACAGTGGGACACTCTCCTTTGGACCCATCTGTGCCTGCCCTCCTTCCTAGCAGCCACCACAGAACTCAACATCAGGCCATATTGGATTTAGAATAGGGTCTGTAATTTCAAGTACACAAATCCATAGATTGCCAGTCTGGGCCTTCTTAACATGAAGTGCTCATTCTAACCATGTAGAACACAGGATACAGAAACAACTTAAAGAGCTGTGCAGTTGTGGAACCGGCAGCAGGTGTGCTTACAGGTTCAGTAGATACAGTCAGGAACGGACTGGGCAGGTGGGACACCAGGAAAAATATTGGTAGGCCCCGAACCAGACCCACACCTTCTGAAGCCCTAGTTGCAGCCACATGACTTCCTCCAGGCCCTGATCGCGGCCACAAAAATAGAGACAAGGGTACACGCTGGGACAGGGTGGAGGGGGGCCACAATGCTGGAAAGACCTCAATGCTAGGGTCTGGGGGTGCGTGTGTGGGAGCCACTAAGGTGGCAGTTCCGGACCCAGTCCGACACTAGATACAGAAGTTTAAAAAAGAGGATGGATGACTTTTTGGCAAGCAAGAAAAGGGAATATTTTTCTCCTCCCTTACACCTTGATCTTCACCAGCTAGAAATAAGGCAGGGTTTACCTCACCAACATTTTGAACTTAATGGAAATGTGCCCTTTTAAACCTCATCTGATATGCAACGATAAACATTTTACTTATTAGAAAAAAGAAAATAGTTCTTTAGACAGTGAATCACAAGAAGGGCAGTCTAAATCCTAGGACCCATCTGGAGGTCCACAGGGACTCTAGACTGTCAGTCCAAGCCTGAATATGAACTATTCCAAGTCATCATTTTCTGCGAGGCCAAAAACAGCTAAAAGCACATCTGTGTGGAAGTGTTGAAATTAATGGGATAGGCCTTGAATGGCAACCAATGATTGAGTGGAGCCCTTTGTAGGCAACACTGTCAGTTCCAAGCTGTGAAGGCCATTTTCTCTCTCAGCTGCACATGCCGTGGGTCATTCACCTATCAGTAGGCTCTGTGGGTTATTTGAAGCCCTTTTGTATTCTCAAGAGCCGCAGAGTGGAGGCCTTTCTTGAAGGAACAATGCAGTGTTATGTCAAACAGCTTCCTGTTCTTAATCAGAAAACTTTGTTCTAATAAACACTGCTTATATTTCCTTGCTGTCCTCTAATATGTTTGATGCCACCATGACCTTCATTTATAAAATATCCGTATTTGTAACTGATTAGAATCTCCTAGCCTGTTTCTCATACTCCCAGTTTCTGGCTTTTCCTTCCTGTTTCAACTTATCGCAGGGGCTTTGGAAAAAGCAATATGATGTTGTGGTTCAGATATCCTGACAAGTTAAGTCAGGACACAGCTGGCTTCTATGGAGCACTTTCACGTGAACCTCCAGGTCTCTCTACTGTTAGGGCTAAAGCTTGGAACCTACAAAAGATGATGATCATAGAGTGTAGTCATCTAATACAGTCATTTATTATTGACTGAAAGCAGTATGTAATACTATGTAAAATTATTTTTTTTGGGGGGGGCGGTTGACTAAATCTTGCTTGCATTACGGCATGCCTCTTCTGGTTGCTCATAGTCATATCATGGAATAAAGATGAGCGTTATGAGTACTGTGAATATAAAATCTTTATCAAATCAACAAGTTCACAAAATAAATGGTGAGATAAGTGTTCCTTTGTTTTAAAGGGGTTGTTCACTTTTGAGATAACTTTTAATATGCTGCAATGAGAGCAATATTCTGAGAAAATTTGCGATCGGTATTCATTTTTTTTATTTGTGTTTTTTGAGTTATTTAGCTTTCTATTTGCATTTTTAAGCAATTTGCTTGCTAGGGTCCAAATTACCTTAGCAACCATGCATCAATCTGAATAAGACACAGGAATATAAATAGGAGAGGCCTGAATAGAAAGATGAGTAATATAAATTAGCAATAACGATAAATGTGTAGCCTTACAGAGCATTTGCTTTTTAGAAGGGCTCAGTGACCCCCTTTTGAAAGGTGCAAAGAGTCAGAAGAAAAAGGCAAATAATTATAAACCTATAAAAAATAAATAATGAAGACCAATTGAAAAGTAGCTTAGAATTTGGAATTCTATCACATACTAAAAGTTACCTTAAAGATGAACCACCACATTAAAGCAGTTATCCCCAACTAGTGGCTCAGGAGAAACATGTTGCTCACCAACCCCTTGTTTGTTGCTCCCAGTGGCCTCAAAGCAGGTGCTTATTTTTGAATTCCTGGTTTGGAGACAAGTTTAAGTTGTATAAAAAACAGATGTACTGCCAAACAGAACCTCCAGTACCTCCACATAGGGGCTACCAAATAACCAATCACATCCCATATTTGGCACCCCCAGGAACATTTTTTTGTGCTACTACCCAACTCTTTTCACAATGGAATGTGGCTCACAAGCAAAAAAGGTTGGGAACCAAAACCACCTCTTGTCTTGCATAACAAAATAACCTAGCATTGCCATAGGGCTGGTGGTAAGTACAGGGCCCTTTTACACCATGTGCCCACAATTGCTCCCTAACTTGCATGACCATCAGAAATCGCAGGGCCCCACACAACAAAATTTCCTGGGCCCCTTGGGCTGCACCCACCGCAAGCCCCACCTACATAAAAGTATGTCTTTCCCATGTCTGTGTGGGTTCACTCCAGGTACCCCAATTTCCTCCCACCCTCCAAATACCCTCCAAATACTAAATACAAAAACTGATCATAGTATTTGTGAATGTAATATGGACCTTGGATTGTAAACTGGGGCAGGGTCTGATGGGAATGATGTAAAACACTTATGTGTCAATGATATATTAATAAAGGCTATTAATAATTGTTACATTTTGTTGTTCAAATTAAATATCTTACTCATATCTTGAGTAACTAATGACAATGGAGGCAGGGATGGTTCTTCCACAGATTCACTGGCAGTATCACTGGAACAATCATATGACACAGATGCTTTTAGCACTAATTAAATTGAAATTCAAACTAATCGAATGATTAACAGGAACAGTTCCAAACTAGCAGAAAGCAAATCTATAAGAAGATCTGGATCATCACATAGAACACATTTCCAAGCAGCAAGCAGAATTCAATAGAGCAACTGCCAATAACAGACTGTCAAGGATTCTAAGCATTAGTAATATAGCCGTAGCAACAAGATGGACATATCCTTAATAATACTGTAACATAAACCATTACAAAAAAATATGCAGAGAACAATAATCTTGTATGGCCCACTAACCAAACCTCAATCTTCACTGATGGTTTAATATAAATAAATGGAATGCGAAAGGTGTGTGTAGAAACGGTATATTTCCCCTTTAAAGGGGTGGTTCATTTTTAAAAGAACAGTAATACCAAAAAAATGAAAGTGTTTTAAAGGAATGACAATATAAAGCTGTTGCCCTGCACTGGTACAACAGGCGTGTTTTCTTCAGAGACACTACTATAGTTTATAAAAAACAAGCTGCTGTGTAGTCATGGGGGCAGCCATTTAAACACAGGATACATAATAGATAACAGATACGTTCTGATACGTTGTATACTACAGAGCTTATCTGTTAGCTGCTATAAATCCTGTGCCTTTTCTCCTTTTTTGGCTTTGAATAGCTGCCCCCATTGCTACACAGCAGCTTGTCTATATAAACTATAGTAGTGTTTCTGATACAAACACACCAGTTTTACCAGTGCAGGGCAACAGTACATTATATTTTACATTTGATATATTAATTACTTTAATACACTTTAATTTTTTGGTTATTGTTCCTTTAAGTTAACGTTGAGTGTGTTATTGAAAGGTCAATTCTTCTCAACCTTCTATTCCTATTCAGGTCCTCTCCTATTTGTCAAATCAATGCATGGTTGCTAGGGTAATTTGAACTCTAGCAGCCATATTGCTGAAATTGCAAACTGGAGAGCTGCAGGATAAAAAGCGAAATAGCTCAAAAACCGCAAATAGTAAAAAATGAAAACCAATTGCTAATTGTCTCAGAATATCATTCTCTTCATCATACTAAAAGTTGACTCAAAGATAAACAATCCCTTTAAAAGGCCAACTTCTTCAGCATAATGGCTAACATGATCTTTGCAACAATGAGAGGAGTGTGTAGGCTGCGCCTCTGTGTAGGAGAAAGAGGCTGCCAAGCAAGCAGTCTGTCAGCCACAGCACTAATGATCCCTCTAGACATGCACGGGACCGCTTGCTGTTTAATTAATAACACTAATTAGACTATTTCCATTCATTAGTTTTGCTTTCGCTTAGCAGCTCCTTTGTATCGCATCTCTCTGGTGTCTGAGTTGTCAGTGTGCGTGGCAGGTGGTCCCTCGTACGTAACCAAGTCTCTGGCACAGGACTCCCTCGGAGGCGCTACTATGATCTGCAGAGTCACTAACAGTTCTAAGGTTTCATTGTGCAAAACTACCGCAGGGAAAAGGGGAATTATTCTGCTTGGGTTTCCGGATATGGAGCATTAGCTGGAATTGTATTCAGAACGTCTGCAGAGACATGGGCGTTTTATGGAGCAGTATTTTATACAAAATGAGAGTGCTACGGGGGTTCTAGGCAGGAGTAAGGCCCAAAGTACAATTCATGAGAGATGCCCAGTTTCTGAAAGTCAAAATTATCATTATATAGAGTCCCCAACTACAATTTATAAGGCATGGATTCCTACATGTTGTTACCAGTTGTTGGTGGACCCTGCCTACCAGTGTTGGACTGGGGTGTGTGGGGCCTACTGGGGCTGCCACCTTAAGGCGCCCCCCACCCATCTCGGGCAACTCTACCCTTCATGAGCCCCCACCTTTTTCGTGCCCCCCCCACCCCAGACGCAAGCTCTGATGAAATCAACCGGTCTTACCTTCCCAAGTGCATGTCTATGAGCTGTTTTGCTTTACCTTTCCTGCGTTCAGGAGTGGGGCCCAAAATATCCTGCAAGGAGTGGACCTGGGTCAGTGGGCCCCTGAGTGCCAGACCCCATCAGGTTTTTTCCAGGTGTCCCACTGGCCCAGTCCAACCCTACTTCTCACAGCTGAAAGCAGTCAGGAACGGGGGGTACTAGAGCTTGCAGTTACAGTTAAGCTGAATATCCCTAATATAAGTCACCTTGGAATCCTACACCCTGTTAGAAAGACTGAGGCCCTAGACCAACAGGTTATCCAACTTCAAATACAGATACTTGTAAATACTTTTCTTAAAGTGACCTGTATAAAGCCACTTGACCTGTTGTCTCAGTGACATCTGACAATGGACCAGGTTCAATTCATTGAGAACAAGGGTTATCATGTGAAAAGTCATGGATGAGATTCAATTTGAGGTGCAATTCATTTCAGAAAAAAACTATCTTACAGTTTATCATGTGAAAACTCTATTCAAGTTAATGGGGAAAAACTGGAACTGAATTTGGAGAAAAGTTTTTTTCTCCTCAAATTGAATCTTGTCCATGAGTTTTCACGTGATAAACCATGAGATAACTTTTTTTCTCACTGGATTGAATCTGGCCCAATGTTGGCTGGAAACTTGTTAAATATAACAATGCTATGGTATTCACGTATGTATTTCTTTTGTTATATAAACTCAACAAATTGACTCAGTCTTATCCTAAAATTGACTGATAAGAAATATTTGGAGTAAAAGCAGATGATCCTCCTATAATTTGTGATGTGTTGCAGGTGGCTGCCATATAAAATGGACATGTTCAACCAGTATGAACTGTCTGTGGGCACCACACTGAACATGGAGAAGAAAAAGGAAAGCAGAGATCTGCCTGAAAAGGTGGTAATAAAAATTGTAAGAGAGCACAGAGAGTTTGGGGATAATGTCACGGTAAAGCAAACTCCTTAGATGTGGACTCAAGAACAAAACTGACCAAATATTGTATATATGGTGATGATAGAACCTTAAGAACTTCCAGACACAACAAATTAGAAAGCATAATTTGAAAACTAGGTGCCTTGAGTCTGTGTATGGCATCATGAAATAAAGGTATTTTTGAGCATACCATTCATCCCAATGTCAGAAAGCTGGATTTCCATCACAGATCACGGGTCTTTAAACAGCCTCCAGACAGGAATGGTCAAAAACAAGACCCTTGACTGTTCTGAAGTGGCCACAAATGAGTCCGGATCAATATCCCATTGAGCAATCACGAAGAGATCTGAAAATTGGAGTTGGGAGAAGACATTCTTCAAATGTGGGAGTAGTTTCCAAACTGTCAGCAGACAGAAGCAGAACGCTCATTCATGACTATAGGAAACACGTGGTTTCAGTTATTCTTTCCAAAGGGTGTGCTACCAATGGTGTCAATAATTTTGCCAGTGTGTGTTTTTTTTTATATATATATATATATATATTAAAGTTTTGTATGAAATAACAAAGTTCTGGAATCTTAATAATGAAAGAAGGAATATGGTTTTGTAATTTAGCTGTAGATCAATCGGATTATTTTAGTGTAATTAGTGGAAATGTGTCCATATTTTTGGACTTGACATTAAAATAAGCAGAAGTGGTGCTCCCAGGGGTGTAAATACAAAGGAATCAGACCCTGGGTTTGTGAGGGAAGGGCAGGGGTGTAGAGGTCCCAGTAAGGGTTTAATTAATAAATAATGTGAATATATATTGGTAGAATATGTTCATTTATGAATGTTTTTAGGCCCTAAATTGAATTTTCTGTGGGGCCCTAAATTCTAGTTACAATACTCAGGGTTCGACTGGGCTTGTAGCCCTTGTCGGCCTTGACGCTCTCCCCATGGAGGGGGTGAAGCGGAAGTGGGTTGCGGCTGGGGCGGGGGGTCCATGGGGGAGGCTGACAGGGGCCTAGTACTGCAGGCCCAGTGTGCCCAAACCCTCCAGTCCAATTCTGACACCGCTGGCTGCTCCCATGCACATAGGTTAGAAATCATTGGCACTCAAAGGGCAGGTGCAAGCAGGGACAATCCCTTGCGTTTATTAGCAGAAAATGCAACGTTTCAGGGTCAGCCCCCTTTATCAAACCTGACCCCGAAACGTTGCATTTTCTGCTAATAAACGCAAGGGATTGTCCCTGCTTGCACCTGCCCTTTGAGTGCCAGTGATTTCTTACCTACTTGCTGTTGGAGGGTGCCAACCCCTTCGTCACTGTGCACCGGGCAATCAACACGTAGGCCAGGGAGCGCGAGAGGAGCTTCTATCTGCTCCCATGCACACACACATACGCAGGAACTAAATTTGTTTGCTGAAAAATCATTAATAATATAAACAGAGCTACCAAGAATACAATGAAGAGCAGGAGCAACAGGGCCTGCGGCAATCTCATATAATAAAGCATTGAGCTCACAAGAGACAAGAGATGCTGATTCATAGAGACTCTGCAGCATATGCAGAATATGACCTACATTGATTGCCGCCAGCACTGGGCGCAGGGGATTGCAGTTCATCTGAACATGACAATGCTCTTTTAGCTATTCCTTGCAAGATGGGTGCACAGACAGTGAAGAATGCATTTCATAACAAGGCAGAGTTGCTCTGACTGAAGTGCCAACCTGCAGCTTTGTTGCCCATACGTTCACTCATCTCATCTACCCACAGTTCTGCTGAAGCACATGCAGATATTGCACCTTCTTTTTAAATTACGTTTAAAGAGAACTAAAGTCTAACTAAAGAAGTAGCTAGATATGTTATACATTATGTTTTGGGCTTCTGTACCAGTCCAAGGCAACCACAGTCCTTTAGCAGTAAAGATCTGTGTCTCCAAAGATGCCCCAGTAGCTCCCCATCTTCTTTTCTGCTGATTCACTGCACATGCTCTGTGCTGCTGTCACTTACTGAGCTTAGGGACCCACTCACAATATACAGTACACATAGAATAGAAATGTCACAATATAAGGCTGATTAGTAATTAATACAGATAATTACTACATGGCAGCACAGAAACCAGTGCAATTAGCTTCAGAATTTAATAATCAGCCCTGTAGCATCAGCTTATATTACAGACCAACCTCATTTTCTGCTTGATAATTAGTGACGAGCCCTAAGCTTAGCTTCTCAACAGCTGCTCAGAGTCCACTGAACATGTGAGTGTCACAGACACTTTCCAAGATGGTGACCCCCTGTGACAAGTTTGAAGTCCTGGATCATTGCTGCTATTGACAAGCTGAAACTTTAGGCTGGTGCAATAAGTTCAGCAAATAAAATATGGCATTTTAATCCACATTCATTTTTGGGGTTTAGTTCTCCTTTCATACAAGCCAAATTGCAGAGCTCTATGGGTCATGGATAAAATTATTGGGCTGACCAAATGCACCAGTATTTGAATTGCCGTACTAGGCCCCGCAGAAAAACATTTTGAGGGACCACCACTAGGCAAATTACATTTGTTTGCAGTCATATACAGAAATTGCTCATTAGGGATGAATGCTCTATTGCTTTAGGCAGGCTTCTGTTCTTACTGGTGATGAGGTTGAATGGAGAACTCCCATAATATCAGTGAAGGACATGAGACCAACAATGATATTTGCCAGCCAAAATCATAGATGGGGCACTGTTGGCTAGCAGCGCATGGACAAACTCAGCCTGCTGTACTGCGATTCAGAGCAAGAAGTGAAACGGCCAATACCTTACTTCAACTGGAAAACCTTTCCAATGAAACATCCCATAGCCCTGGCAGCTCTCTAAAAGTTTTCCACCACGTATGTGTAAACTACAAGAATCACTTGGAACAATAAAACTGGCACAGTTAACTCTGGAGGCTGCACAAAGCAATTATGAGGAAATGTTAAATAGCATTTTGCTTTTTTCTTCTTCTTTTAATTATCTTTTCAGGACAAACTTAAGCAACGATAAAAGCATTTGTTGGTGCCGGCATTACAGCGAGTAACAAATTAACACGGACAAACCTGAATGACCTGAATGTGTCTTGTAAACACCAATTTAAACATCCCAAAAGGAATCCCTTGTAGGGTTTTAGCACAAACAAGCTGGTCCCATTACTTACAGGCATCTCTTTTAATCCCTTTGCCCTTTCCTACCTTATTGCAGGTGTATGGCAGCCACTGTTGGCCTATGATAGAACAGAATTTCATTGAGCCCTTAGTAATAAAAAAGGCTCCAACCAATGCAAGAAATGTGATGGAATGGATCCACCTACTGTAACAGGAAGAGCTTTGCCCCTGCAAGGAAAATGGAAGCTGCTTTTCCCTGGGAGACAAAAAGCCGACTGCAATACAAGAACTTGAAACAGTGGTGAAGAAATTGGGCAGTCTGCCACTAGTAATTTTAATTTTCATAGTGACAAATTCACCACTACATTTAGGAGGTTATTTACAAAACTCCGGTTGTGCTTTTTTGGGGCAAAACTCAAATTTTTCAGTTGTTTTTTAAAAACTCAAATTTTTCTATATTTATTAAAGCACAATGCAGCAAAAAGCTTGAATCTGAAAATCCACCATTTCAAACCTGCCATTGTATTCGTCAATAGGAGAGGTCCCTATCTTATTTTAAAATTTTTGTGGTCTGCGCTGAAATTAGCCAGAAAATCAGACATTTTCAGCCTTTTTGGCCAATAATCTGAAAAATGCAGGCTTTTCGGGATAAAATGGTATGATTCGTGTTTTCCACTCAGTTCTCACTTGGTTTCACTTGATTTACCCGAACCGGTTAAATTTAGCTTTTTTTTAAATAATAAATACGGTCAAATTGAGTTTGGTTGTGGTTTTTTTATTTAAAAAATTAGATAAATTCGGATTTTAGTAAATAACCCTCTAACTATCTAGTACCATGTATGTGGCATTGTATTGAAAGTCCAAACTGAGATCCAAAAAAAGGCCGTGGAAATTCAAGTACACAGTGGCCCAAATGGACCCTAAAGACCTAATAAATAATGTCTATGGCATCTTACAGCAGCCCCTCTGACATTTACCAGAATCCACAGATGGACAGTTTGGGCCTGTTTGCAAAACAGAAGAAAATCAGATGTACTTCAACCCCACTTGCCAACGTTCTACTCATTTAAGCATATATTGACCAGAACGCTCTATCCTCCAAGTGGCCAATGTGCGTTTCACCTTGAATGGCTGTTTTATTATTACAGAGAAAAAGGAAATCATTTTTAAAAATGTGGATCATTTCATTATAATGGAGTCTGTGGGATAAGGCCATTCTGTAATTCGGAGCTTTCTGGGTAACAGGTTTCCGGATAAAGGATCCCATACCTGTATAGAGCCATCATGCCACCCATGCTCGTTTGTTTTTCTGGCACATTGAAGAAAGTGGCTACCTACTCCTGTGCTCTGAAATGGTTCTAGAACTACCAACCTCGAATCTGACAGACAGAGGAGCAATTGCAATAGGTACTGCCAGAATTTAATTGCAAGAGGTACACCATCTAAAGATGTCTGATACATCATACATTATGGGGGTTATTTACTAAACCTCAAATTTATCTGCTCAGGCTTTTTGGTTCAAACTTTTTTTGAGATTTATTATACCCTGATGCTGCAAAATTTGAAAATCTCAGACCTGTCGAGGTCCTGTATAAATCAACGAGAGAGGCGCCCATCCCAATTTGAAGGTATCAATTTCTGCTCTGGGTTTAGCCTGAAAATCCTACTTTTTTCGGGGTTTTCAGTGAAAAACTCAAAAAAATCGAGTGATTCGGGAAAGAAGCCTGAAAAATTCGAGTGATTCGGGTATTCGCTACATTTCATCAAGTTTTCAGCAATCCAATTAATTTTGGTTATTTAATTAATAAATAAGGTCAAATCCAGCATGGGTGTTTGGTTTTTAAATAAAATATGAGATAAATTCCGATTTTAGTAAATAACCCTCAAAATGTAGTCAACTAAAGCCGCATAATGGAAATTATTAAGATATTCATCTACCAAAGTGCTGGAATTCTGCTGTATGGCAAACCAAATCCCAGATATCCCCCAGCCCCAAAACCCAACTAGCTGGGAACTTACTAATACTGTACTAGAAATCCCAGCGGGTGATTACACATTATCAGAAATTCCAGGAAAATTGAAAAAACTTTGCAATGCATTAACCATTACTTCCAAAAAGGCTATAAGTCATGAATCCAGTTCTGCATACAGTATGTTCTTACATATCATTCTGGAATAATGGTGTATAAAATGCACTTATACTTAGGGGCAAATGTATCAAGGGTCGAATATCGAGGGTTAATTAACCCTCGATATTTGACTGGGGAATTAAAATTCTTCAACTTCGAATATAGAAGACAAAGGATTTTGCGCAAATAGTTCGATCGAAGGAATAATCCATCAATCGAAGGATTATCCTTCGATCAAAAAAAGATAGCCAAGCCTACGTATGGGGACCTTCCCCATAGGCTAACATTGACTTTGGTAACTTTTAGGTGGCGAACTAGGGGTCGAAGTTTTTTCTTAAAGAGACAGTACTTCGATTATCGAATGGTCGAATAGTTGAACGATTTTTAGTTCGAATCGTTTGATTCAAAGTCGTAGTCGAAGGTCGAAGTAGCCCATTCGGTCGAAGTAGCCAAAAAAACACTTCGAAATTCGAAGTATTTTTTCTTCTATTCCTTCAGTCAAACTCAATGAATGGGCCCCTTAATGTTCCTCATGCGGTGACTGTGATGTCTATTGTGATGTCCTTCCAGCTTTTGATGAGACTGATGAGACATGTCACTTTTACATGTGTTTGCTGAGTCAGGACCCATTTATAGTGTTACTGATTTAGGAGAATTCTGCAGTGAAATGAATCATGGTGCATTATCTATCTTCATGTGATGTCGAAGAGGTTCAGTCAATCCAGATGTGCCTTGGGGAGAAGCACAATGTCACGTAACGACATTGTGCAATTAAGAAAGCAAATTGGGTATTCTGACAACTTCCTTGTAAAACTATACGAATGAATAGAGCAGGATTGTTGGAACAAATGGCAATAATGTATAAGGTCTTCTGCACATCTGCATTTTGTCCTACTGGAAAAAAAAAATCACATGTGAAAAAAACATTCAGCTGACAGTCATATTATCCAAAGTGATTGATTCCTATTTTACAAGGTTAATAACCCCCGAAAAAAGTGCTTCATAAACAATGAAATATAATATATTCTTTGCCTCGGAAGCAAACCCCTCTTTTCCCCCAGCTGCAGCCACTCATTATACATTGCACTAACTGCTCAGCTTAAATATCAATCCAGGTATGAGATTTGTTATCCAAAAACCTATTAACCAGAAAGCTCCGAATTAGGGGAAGGCCATCTCCCGTAGACTCAATAATAATTAATTCAAATAATTAAATCAAAAAAAAAAAAATAATTAAATAAAAAAATGATTTCCTTTATGTCTGTAATAATAAAAGAGTACAGGGAAGGGATCTATCTGGAAACCAGAAAGCTCACAATTACAGAAAGGCCATCACCCGATTTTTAAACAAATATTCCTCTGTAATAATAAAACAGTATATTGTACTTGATCTAAACTAACATATAATGAATTCTTATTGAAAGGAAAACTAGCCTATTATGTTTATTTAATGTTTACAGTATATTCTAGTAGATCCAAATTATGGAAAGTTCCCTTATCCGGAAAACCCCAGGTCCAAAGCATTCTGGATATCAGGTCCCATGCCTGTATATGGATGAACAAAATGTCTTAATATTCAAAATATCTGACTGTATCTCATTAGATCTGCCTTGGGCCTCATTTACACTGACAGTTATACAGGAGGAAGTGCGTAGACACGAAAGGGATTAAAGGGATTCTGTCATGATTTTTATGATGTGGTTTTTATTTCTAAAATACACTGCAAATAATTCACTCTACAATATAAAATGTAATTCCTGAATCAGCAAGTGTATGTATTTGTAGTTGTAATATTGGTGTGTAGGCTCAATCTCAGGTCATTTTGCCTGGTCATGGATTTTACTATTGAGTGCTGTTCTTAGATCTACCAGGCAGCTGTTATCTTGTGTTAGGGAGCTGTTATCTGGTTACCTTCCCATTGTTCTGTTGTTAGGCTGCTGGGGGGGTGATATCACTCCAACTTGTAGTACAGCAGTAAAGAGTGACTGGAGTTTATCAGAGCACAAGTAACATGACTGGGGTCAGCTGGGAAACTTACAATATGTCTAGCCCCATGTCAGATTTCAAAATTAAATATAAAAAATCTGTTTGCTCTTTTGAGAAACAGATTTTAGTGCAGAATTCTGCTGGAGCAACACCATTAACTGATGTGTTTTGAGTTTGACATTTTTTTCCCATTAGAGTATCCCTTTAAATGGGAAAGGCTATAGCCTATAGAGCACCATGACATTTTCCAATGATACATAGAAAGGTGCATTATATAAATCCAGTCCTTTCCTAGACCCTTCAAAAAAGCTTACAGAAGTCCTGCTGCCATGCTCAAAAGGTGTAAAACGGAATTAATACTTGACCCATACATGGTTGTCAGAGGGCTCCCCAAGAAAATCCAGATCATTCTTAACAATAAACACAAGACACACACACACACCCTGTGGAATTTCATAACTTGTCTTCCCTTCCAATAATGGAACCTTCCTACACAAGCGACGAAGCCTCCATAGACTAATCACATCTTATCCCTGTGTTCCCTGTGCAAATGTAATCATAATTATTCACAAGCTGTTTACCAGAGGAAAAAGCGTACATAATAGTTTTCCAGTCCATATAGTAGGCAAGAGCTTAAGCATAGTTTTACACTTTTCCTAACACACACAACGCAAGGGCTAATTGTTGGGAGGAAGACACAGACAAATCTCCACTTAACTATTTTGTTTTCTGCAAATCTCAATTATGATTAAAAAAAACAACAACAACAGTTTTTTGTTGTTGCCAAAGTAGGCACTGTGTTATTTGACACAGCTCCTGCATGCAGATAGAAAAATGAGCTGGATCACCCTTCTGATGTGGCCATTAGTTGTCCAATAATGGGTTGGTTTAAGAGCTTACGAGTCACTGTTCTGTATAAATCCCCTGAGGTTTTTGCCACACCCTAGAGCTGCCATACACCAATTAGCTGCCTGGAAAGTGCAGACAGACTCCCTACACTCTGGATGATGGAACTCCACCAATCACCTTTCTCAATATAGAGATCAAAGATGACCAAAAAAAGAGCAATTTCTCACACCAAGACAATTGTTTTCTGACAGTGGCATAACTAGATGTTACTGGGCCCCACAGCAAAATAATTTGAGGGTCCCCCAAAGTTTCCAGAGGTTGTCCTGTTTTACCAATATATATTAATTAATTAGGGCCTTGTGGGGCCCCTATACCTCCTGGGCCCATCTGCAGCTGTATAGTCTGCTTGCTCTGTACTTACGCCCTTTTTTCTGACCAACCCAGGCTTGCACCCAGAAAATCAGATGCAACACCGGTTTGAAAATGTCTGCTGTAACTTGCATTAAAACAGAATGCAATTGCGGAGGAATGCTACTCGGAGCATGGTTGCAATTACGGGGAAAATGCTTCATTATGTGTAAAAACATGGTGATTTCCATCTGAAATTGCACTTTGCACACTGTATTTGAAGTCATAATTAAACCCTTTAGTATTTAACTATATATACAGTAGGGATGCATCGAATCCACTATTTTGGATTCTGCCGAACCCCTGAATCCTTCTCAAAAGATTCGGCTGAATACCGAACCGAATCCGAATCCTAATTTGCATATGCAAATTAGGGGTGGGAAAGAGAAAACATTTTTTACTTCCTTGTTTTGTGACAAAAAGTCACGTGATTTCCAACCCCGCCCCTAGTTTGCATATGCAAATTAGGATTTGGATTCGGTTCGGCCCGGGCTGAAGGATTCAGCCGAATCCTGCTGAAAAAGGCTGAATCCTGGCCGAATCCCAAACCGAATCCTGAATTCAGTGCATCCCTAATATACAGTAGGGATGCACTGAATCCATTATTTTGTATTCGGCCGAACCCCTGAATCCTTTGTGAAAGATTCACCTGAATACCAAATCCCAATGCTAATTTGCATATGCAAATTATTGGTGGGAAGGGGAAAACATTGACAAAAAGTCATGCGATTTCCCTCCCAGTCTTTAATTTGCATATGTAAATTAGGACTCAGATTCGGTTCGGCCGGGCAGAAGGATTCAGCCAAATCCTGGCCGAATCCCGAACTGAATCCTGGATTCGGGGCATCCCTAATATATAGGTCCGAAGTGAGATTATGGGCCCTAGTATTTACAGAGGCCCAAACAGCCCCCACAGATCACATAAATAGTGACTATAGCATCTTACAGAAGCCAATCTAGCATTTGCCAGAATATATAGCTTGCCAGTCTGGGTGCCTGTATATTAAACACTTTCCAGGATGGTCATATACATCAAAGTTGCATTCACTTCAAATTTGTGTTTCCTAATTACTGCAGTGACGTGAGTTCAGGCTTTACATAAACACTTAAAGCACATATTAGAGAATTAAAGTGACTGCACATTCCAGCCCCCTCCCTATCTGTAAGGGTGGCTCTAGCTGGACCGCATTTACTATCAGATTGGGTGAAATTTACAGAATTGTTTCCTTTTTACAATAGCAACTATATTAGGCTCAAAGGAATGACACAAACTCTTTTCAGGGGCAACCCATATATATATATGTTTTTGTTCCTCCCACAGACAGGGGGTAGAAGTCATAAACAACCCCTAAATCCTGTTTACAAGAAGAATTTCCCCTGGTGGAAATGTGGCAAAATGCTGTTAAGCTGCAATGACTTTATATTTCCTAATTACTAGGATGAACTGTGTTTAGTTTATACATAAATAGGCAAAGCCCATATTACAGTATTAAAGTGATGCCAAAAAGGCTGGAAATCCCATTTCATTGACCGGCCCTGGAATAATGTTTTGATTAAAATGAGTAAAGTATTCTATTGCAATCTTCTGAGAAACCCTTGCACCATTACATGAAAACTGTAATTCTCAGAATGTGCTCTGCAGAGGTTGAACTTCAGTTTAGACGGCTGATAACATAATATACCTCATTCACAAAATACACCTTCATTTACATCATGGCTGCAACTATTTTATTAATTCTAACAGCTGCCTTCAAAGGGGTTCAAACAACTAGTTGTTTTCAGATGGATCACCAGAAATAAAGACTTTTGCCAATTACTTTCTATTTTCTATGTGTGACTTTTCTAATATTAAAGTAAAGTGTAAAGTGTCATTTTTTCACCTTCAAAAGCAGCTCTGGGATGGGGGGGGGGTCACTGACCCTGTAAACTGTTCAAAAATTATACATTTAGTTGATACATTTCTTATCTTTGTCCCTGCTGAACAGAATCATTGATTTTCATTGCCGGCAGCTGTTAGAATTGATACAATAGTTGCTAATACTCCACAGATGCTGCTGAGAAACGTATCAACTAAGGGGGTTATTTATTAAACTCCGAATGCAAAAATCACAAAACAGTTGTGATTTTTTTTTTTTAGTAAAATCGGACTTTTAAAAGAATCACGAATTTTACTGAATTTATTAAACTCCGAGGATGGGAAAAGTCAGAATCTGAAAAAATCTGGCATCTCAGACCTGTCGAGGTTGCATATAAGTCAATGGGAGAAGTCCCAATGATTTTTTGATGTGCGCCAAAGTTTCTAGAGTTTTCAGGCTCTCAGACTTTCACGGTGAAAAAACGTATCAACGTATTTTAAAAACGTATCAAGATTTTTCATGATTTTTTCCGGCAAACAAAATTTTTGGGAAAATGTATTAATAAATGAGCCCAAAAAAACATGCTGATTTGGTCAGAGTTTTTTTCCAAACATATTGAGATAAATTCATACTAAATGTTGCAAAATTGTAACAGTTCAGAATCTGCACCTGAATTACTGAGCTGAGTGAAACACCAGAAACAGAGACATTAAACATTAAGATTTTGGAAAAACAGTAAAAATAAATAATGAAAAATAATTGAAAAAACTATTTTTTTCCAGGGAACAATTTGAAAACAACTTAATTGAAAAATGTGTTTGGAAGGTGAATAACCCCCTTTAATGAAACTCAGGGATTGTGCCCAGCATGGCCATATATAAGAATTGTATCAAATAAATATATTCATTTAGAACAGTTGACAGAGTCGCTGACCCCCACAATCTGCTAAAAAGGTGAAAAACTACAATATTGAATAAAGATCATAAATAGAAAATAGAAAGTTATTGTTCTGTTGAACTATCTGAAACCAACTGAACTAAAAAAAAAAAAACAAGTGTTGGAACATCTTGTAATTTAACTAAACTGTCACGATCCCTACCAGGTTTGGGAAACTCGGCTTTCACTCTTGATCTAGATTAGTACATAAAAATACTAGGGATGCACCGAATCCACTATTTTGGATTCGGCCGAACCCCCGAATCCTTTGTGAAAGATTCGGCCGAATACCGAACCGAATCCGAACCCTAATTTGCATATGCAAATTAGGGGTGGGAAGGGGGGGAAAAATTTACTTCCTTGTTTTGTGCCGAAAAGTCATGTGATTTCCCTCCCCATCCCTAATTTGCATATGCAAATTAGGATTCGGATTCGGTTCGGCCAGGCAGAAGGATTCGGCCGAATCCGAATCCTGCTGAAAAAGGCCGAATCTTGGCCGAATCCCGAACCGAATCCTGGATTCGGTGCATCCCTAAAAAATACACATTATTGTAGAAGTGTGGTCTAAACAATTATTCAGATAAACGCAGAATGATATATTCTTCCCCGGAAAACAAATCATCCAGACAACAGCAGAGCCTATTATTTATATCCAAAGCCACATTGGCTCACCATTCTCCCTCCCTTCTATCTCTTTGCCCAGCACCTGCAAATTAAAGATGGCTTGGCAGCAACAGTCTCATTTTATATTAAAAGGGGGTTTTATCCTGCAGATGTACAGAAAGCCATGAATCACATTTGGCATTCAAGCAGAGGCCATTGTGAGTAGTAAACACAAAGTAAAAGTGAATGGTAAACATAAACAGAATGAATAACGGCACGTACTTGTCCCAGACAGAGAGCAAGCAGTATATACTGAATGGGAAACCACAATGGTAGCCTGTCTGTCTGGCATTGGTGGGCACAGTGCAGAGATCTGCGGCAATACATTTGCCCCCTGCCTTCCATGCTATAAATGACCCCTTATAACAGCATAGATATACTAAGTTATATAGTGAATAAAGTACCCCCATTGTAATATAAGGATATTATAAGTCACCAAGGAGCTCCATGACCATATAACAGCACAAGGCCTAATATCCTCATATTTTCCAATAAGGGGTACTTTATTTATAATAATACACAAGTTTTAGTAAGTCATGTGACAAAAATTACATCACTACTCACGTTTATAACTGATGACATCACTATTCATAGTTAATAAGGATATTCATGGCTTTTGTGTATCATAAGCATATATGTACAGGTATGGGATCCATTATTCCAACGGCTCTGAATTACTGGAATGGTATCTCCCATAGGGGCAAATTCACTAAGATGCAAAGTTGCGCCAGGCGCAACTTCGCCGCACTTCACCAGGCGTATATTCGCCAGCGCTCCGCAAATTCACTAAAATCCGAAGTTGCGCACAGGGGTAGCGTAAGGTTGCGAAGTTGCGCTAGCGTTGATTCGCTATATAAAGCGAAGTTACGCTAGCGAAGGCTAATTTGCATACGGCGCCAAATTCAAATTTCAATGGAGGAATACGTATCTGCACTACAAATGCCTAGAAAACCTTCAAATCAGCAAATATAAATTTTATTTTGCCCTACACATGTGCCCACTGTCTAGGTAAGTTGCCATGAGTCAGGAAATGTAGGGGGGAGGAAGGGGAGCCCCAAAAATTTTTTCGATCTTTTTCAGCCTATCACCCATCATGTAGAAAACACGCCAGCGTTTCTTGGGACTTAGAATAAAAATTGACTTTTTTTGAAACAATCCCTATCTACTCTATTGTGCTTCTCCAGGTCTGAAGGAAGTCTAGCGTAAAAGGTAGCGTTCAGTACACTGAATTTGCGTAGTTACATCGCTAGCGAAAATTCGCCTGGTGTAAGGATGCGAAGTAACACTAGCGAAAATACGCCAGCGTACGTTAGTGAATTTGTGCAGTAGCGAAAATGCCAAACGCTAGCGAATTAATGCTAGCGTTCGGCGCTTCGGCGCTTAGTGAATTTGCGCCATAGACTCTATTTTAATCAAATAATTCTGATTTTTTTAAAATTACTTCCTTTTTTTTGTAATAATGAAATAATATCTTAAGCATGTATGTACAAGTAATCCCAAAAACTCTGAATTTCAGGAATGGCATCTCCCACAGACTCTACTTTCATCAAATGATTCTTATTTTTAAAATATATTTCATTAAAGGCTCCAAATTATGGCAATGGCATCTCCTATAGACTCTATTTTAATCAAATAACTCTTATTTTTAAAAATAATTTCCTTTTTCTCTATAATACTAAGATATACGCATATATGTACAGGTATGGGATCTGCTAACCCAAAGGCTCCGAATTACGGAAACAAAAAAAACACTGTGGAGTCCAGTAAAAGTATTAAAAAATTAAATTTTATTTATAATACATATAAAAACAGATTACAGCAGCAGTGAACCCTGGCTGCCCGCTTAACGCGTTTCGTGGCGTCCTGCCACTTCATCAGAAGCTCCGAATTACGGGAATTACATCTCCACAAGACTCTAGTTTAATCAAATAATGCTGATTTTTTTTTTAACTGAGTTCCTTTTTCTCTGTGTAATAATAAAACGGTACCTTATTATTCGATCCAAACTAAGAAACCTTATTGGAGGTAAAACAAGCCTATTCGGTTTAATGAATGTTTAAATTATTTTTAATAGATTTAAGGTATGAAAATTCAAATTGTGGAAAGACCTCTTATCTGGAAAACCCCAGCTTCCAAGTGTTCTGGATAACAGGTCCCAAGGTGGATTTACAATCTATTATAGTAATTTATGTATTTTGTTAGTTTTTCTTTTTCTCTGTATTTTTACATTTGAATTGTAATCATGTTATGGGAGTAAAAATGATCAAATTCCCTGTTTCCTCTGTAACTGCATTTTCCATCAACCCTGTGCATCGTGGTTACGGGAAAGAGACGCTGATAAGACACATGTGCAGGGGCATAGCTAGAAATTATTTTAGACACGGTCACAGGATATTTGGTGAGATTATACTGGTGCAGATAGTTTAAAATCTCTGCATCACTCTTATGAATGGGAAGCATTTAATCCAAACAATTCGTTCAGGTTCAGCTAATGATTCAACTTCAGACAACTTCATCAAAGACATGATGATTCCAAACATGGCCCATTCGAGCTAATACAATCAATAAAGTTTGAATTATAGGCCCGGTAACTAGTGGTTGCTATGGGTTACTGTTCTGGTACAATTTTGCACCTATTAAAATAGATAAGACAGAGGATATACAGAAAGCTAATGAATAAATAATAGAGGTCCTCACTCTGCACAAGGCCACCAATCCAGTTGACTGAGGCTTGCCCAGGGCACAGAGAACCATGTATTGTACCACATTTGGCCTCTATGTACTGTAGGTGATGGGTCACAATGCATCAGACTGCCAGCAACGCTTGTTGCAGAATAAAGATGACAAATAAATAATAATAAAGGGAATTCTTTTGAACAGCAATGTTATATATATATTTATATAACGAGAGGGGGTGATGCCACAGTTTCATCTCACGAGTTCATCTCTAAATACCTTTATTTATAGTATTTTATAGAATGGCAAATTCTAAGCACCTTCTCAGTTGGTCATCATTATTTATTTTTTATAGTTTTTTTAAAAATGATTTTCTCCTTCTTCTTCTTCTACTCTTTCCAGCTTTCAAATGGGGGTCAGTGACCCCATCTATAAGAGCAAATGCTCTGTAAGGCTACAAATGTATTTTTATTCAGGCCTCTCCTATTCATATTCCAGTCTCTTGTTCACATCAATGCAAGGTTGCTACGGTAATTTGGACCCTAGCAATTAGATTGCTGAAATTGCAAACTGGAGAGCTGCTGAATAAAAAGCTAAATAACTCAAAAACCACAAATAAATAATCCAATGGGTCTCCTTGTCTCAGCAGGCAGGTTAAAAAAAACTCTTTGTGGCAAGAAGTTCATTGGAAAGGGCCAGACAATCAGATCAGCCTGACATTGACCACCTGATATTGGTAAAAAGAACTGCTTGTTTCAAGACTTTGCCAAATGAGTAAACTTTTACATGTATGGCTAGTTTTTGAGACGGCCAGCAGAAATGGGACTTCACCCTAACTATCTGTCAGTCATTCAGCTGTATTTTCAAGAACGTCTAGAACAGCAAATATAATTTATTCATCCCACATCACCCTAACTTTCAATCTGGGCTTTAAGGTGTATCTAGTATAGAAAATGGCCATTTTCCCCAATTCTCACTTTAACTAGCCTTCAGGTTGAGACCTCCTGCCACTGCTCTAAGTCCCACAGGGGACTTTCTCCACGGTTTCAGAACCACTACTTTGTGTTGGGAATATAAATTGGAGAAAACGTGTTAGTTGGTGCACCGATTCTCCGAAAACAGGAGGGACTTCGGGTGCCAGAATCCTTCACTTCAATTGGAACAAGGTGAAGAAGGGGTTTGAGCCTATAGGGGAGGTGGGGCAATGGCTCCTTTAGCAGAGGCAGAATAACAGGGGTTTCTTCTGTGCAGGCAGGTATGTCTGTGTACAAAAATCAAACATTTATATTTATTTCCTTAAGTTCATACTGTGTTTTTTCATTTACCTTTTCTACATAGACCCAACTGAATGAGCCTGTGTCAAAAAGGGGGTGTATCTTCTATTTAAAGGGGCTGTTCAACACTTTTTTTTTTCAGTTAAATCACTTTCCTTTTTTTTTACTGTTCCTCCAAAATCGAAGATTATTAGGAAGTATTGTATCAAGTCTAAAGCCGGCCATAGATGTTGAGATTTTTAATAGATCTGATCCTCATCGTGAGACCACGATTATTTCGGAACAATCATACGATCGTACAAATTGTCCATCAATTAAAAAGACAAATTTGCCAGGAAAACAAAGGGGAGCTGCCTGCTTGTCCCTGCAAACATAGATAAATTACACTGGGACCGACAAAGATTTTTTAACCTGGCTGATCAATTTCCTGACAGATGTCAGACGAAAAATCGTAAGATGTTCGATCATTCGAATCCCACTAACTGCACGATAATTTCGAAGGATTGGTCGGATTTCGTTAAAATCTGTAGTTCGGCAAGAGAAATCTTTGCGTCTATGGGGACCTTTACAGCTGTCTCAGTGATTTTGCTTAGCAGGGACAAAGATAAGAAATGTATCAACTAAATGTATCAACTTAGAACAGTTTACAGGGTCGGTGACCCTCTGCCCACCCAGAGCTGATTCAAAAAGACATAAGAAGGTGAAAAATGAAACTTCACCCTTCAATATAAGAAAAACGGTAAATGAAAAAAGTACAGTTTGTTTGACAGGAATTAAACATACTGTATTTATAACCGGTAACAAGAAATAAAGATAAATGAAGTTTGTGTGTGTGTGATAGTAATGTTGGGAAATATATAAACGTGGGCAGCATTCCCGGTAAGATACAGATCATAGAATTTTCCTTATAAATTGCTGCCACAGCACCAACGTAGCCTCAGGGACAATGACTCTTCCATCATGGTGCCTTTGTCTTATTAGTTTTGGCAACAGCGATCAGGAGCCAAATGTCTGGAAATAACATTGTGCCAAGACAGACAGACCTAAAAAAAAAACCTTCCAAGCATTATCTGCAACCATGTGGAAAATCTCCTAAGGGTCCTTCCCTGCAGGACTGTAGGATGTGGGGAATTGACTACAGCTCTGCCTTTATAAAGGTCAATATTACAGGCAGTTCCTTCTTGCATTGTGGGAAATAGAATCTGGAAAACAATTTGACTTTTCGAGGAGAAAACTTCATATTTCCATTTAATGTTCAAAAAATTTACTTTTTAAAGAGGTTGTTCACCTTTCAATTAACTTTTAGTATGATGTAGAGAGTGATATCCTGAGACAATCTGCAATTGGTTTTCATTTTTTTTTATTATTTGTGGTTTTCGAGTTATTTAGCTTTTTATTCAGCAGCAAAAACAATACAGGTGTAGCCTTACAGAGCATTTGTTTTTAGATGGGGTCAGTGACCCCCTTTTGAGAGTTGGAAAGAGTCAGAAGAAGGCAAATATTAAAAAAAATAGAAACAATGAAGGCCAATTGAAACATTACATAGAATTTGTTCAATCTTTGACATACCAAAAGATAACTTAAAGGTGAACTACTCCTTTTAGAAACAAGTTGAAAAGCAAGGGACCTAGTACAGAGCCCTGCGGTACTCCACTAACAACACTGGTCCAATTAGAAAATGTTCCATTTACCACCACTCTTTGTAGTCTATCTTTTAGCCAGTTCTCTATCCAGGTACAAATACTATGTTCTAGGCCAACATTCCTTAATTTAACCAGTAACCTTCTGTGTGGCACTGTATCAAATGCTTTAGCAAAGTCTAAGAACATCACATCCACTGCCATCCCAGACCCTAAGAAGCAGATTTATCAAGGGTCAAATTTTGAAGTACAAAAAACTTTGAAATTCGACCATTGAATTAAAAAACTTTGAATTTGAATATCGGCAGGTTTAATTTGGCGAAGTATTGAAGTCGAAGTTTTTTTTAAAGAGACGGTACTTTGATTATCGAATGGTCGAATATTTGAACGATTTTTACTTTGAATCGAAGTCAAAGTAAATTTGAAGTCGTAGTATCCTATTCGATGGTCGAAGTATACAAAAAATTACTTTGAATTTAGAATTTTTTTACTTCGGAAATTCCCTCAAATTCACTTCGACCCTTGATAAATCTGCCCCTAGGTGTCTGCTCACCTCCTCATGTTAACTTTCCAACAGATGGCAGCAACTACCACATTCTAATAGGTTAGGTGTTCTGCGGGTCGCGGGTTAGGTTGCAGGTCTCATCCAGATTTCTTATCTTATGTAATATTGTCTATATTTTACTTCTTTCAAAGTTTTACAAAACTTGTTTCTGTCCCCGCCCATGTGATGATGTCACTTCCAGTTTGCAGC